>CM042138.1:108049305-108099305 GCA_023376005.1 Doryteuthis pealeii | reverse complement strand
ACAAGTATATATGAGGGGCCGGTTTAGCTCAGTCGGCCCTTGCTTAGGGATCGCAAGGTTCCTGGTTCGATACCGGCCCCCGCCAACTCAACGTATGAGTAGTACTGGGATCTGTGCGGTAAAGTGAGGAGCTGATGGTGAGTTGTGCTCCACCTCAGATGCCAAAACAATCTCCTTGGTCTTACGCTAGTAAAAAGGTGATAGACTCCTTGTTGTCTGGCCACCCCGTCGACTTTACTTACGACTAGTTATATGATACTAAGTTTGATTTAGTCTGGTGCAAGGTCTCTAGACGTTTAGAGTACCTACAGTTCCTAAGAGGTTACTTATCCACATATGTTTATTAGTTTGGATTATTCTGGTACAAGGTCGCTTAGTAGCTTACTATTCTCAACAGTTTATTTACTAAACACGACCGGCCTTGTTACGTAAATAAGATAACCCTGAATCCATACTCATATCCCTTTTGTGATTTCTACTGTGGTAGCTCTCCGACGAAGGAGACGCATTACTTCCTGTAAGATGACCATGCGATAAACACGTTGTATAGACCAACTTTGTTATCATTCCTTAAAAAAAAATAATGGAATGCCTAATGTAACAGACCTGACGTCGAAGCATAAGTCACTTAAAGTACCAACTGTTCTTCAGAGGTTATCTATCCAAGAAATATCTATGCTTGGTTTGGTTTTACAGTTCCCGATATTCCAAAGTGGTAATTAATCTAAGTACTGTTTTTTTTTTTTACTAATTTTATAAAGAAATAAACTAGACACTAGCGGCAGTACTCAGAGGTTTGAAGTATGGAGTTAACCACGAGTGTGGCAGACAGGTTAAGAGTCAAAGAAGTAAAACGAACAACTAGAAATATGAATAAAAGACTGTATTATAGAATAACACAAGTTGCAAACTTTAGTTTCGTTTGAGCAAATAATATTTGTCACTTAACTGGTGTATCCTGAGATATAGGGTATTAGCGCAGCCCCTTACTACGACCCTCTGTTCCGTTCGGATATGATGGACTTCTGCTTGCGTCCGACTCCGATTCTGATTGTCTGTTGAAGAATAGGAGCGACCCTTATTTAGGTCTGTCTCCGGTGAGTGCTGAATCAGAAGAGGTGGCATGAGTTTGCTTATTCGGCTTTGCCGCCAAAGTATGCTGGCTCATGATTGGTTGGTTTGAAACAGAGGCTCGCAGACAAAGGACGATAACCCCCATACCCCAGAATTCTCAATAATTTTACTTAGAATGACGTTTCTTACAGTACTTGTTATCCCTAAGCAGCCACCCATCTGATTACTGACTCGATTCGACGCTACTTAACTTTGGTGATGAGGCGAGGACCAGTGTTTTCAGCGTGAGTTTACCATTGAAATTGTTTGTGTGAAGTGACGAACGAAAGCAACAACGGTAATCACTTTTGTCGATCAAACCACCAACAATGTTCTCTCGTTTCTAATCCAACACACGTCTCGGTTCTCGTTAGGAAGATCAAACACAACGGCCCAGCGGTGGGGGAAGGTAGGCCTTAAATAATAATTAACTGCACTCACCAATATCTTACATCCGGGCCAATTACTTTTAGCGCTGCCCGACCTGTGCGAAATTTGCATACGCGCCAACGAGGATAAGTAGTCTGACTTCGAGCTACGACTCACGATCAAGAGTTTGCGAGTCCAGTCTCTGTAGTCCACCGCTACAATCATAAACTAGACTAACTCACATTGTCACAGATTTGCAGAAATTAGTGACCTTTGACCTTTAAAGTATTATAAAAAATTTGAGTTCACTGGTTAGGTTATTGATTTTACTTGAGGTTTACTTTTCAAACTTTAGTTCCTGGTAAATGATGCTCGTTAACATAGATTCAACCAAATGAAAATATGATTGATTTTACATGGGTAAATTTGCTTATTAGATTTTCTACACATCCCAGTGTAAAGAAAAATGTTTATTAAAAACATTTCCTTTATTTAAGATATCGATATTGATAAATGGAAAGAGTCAATCTGTTTTCTATAGACATTCAAACAGTTTGATATAGAGCTGTCAAATTTAGTATACATATTTATTGGATATAGGAGAAGATTTAGATGTTTAAAAAATTGTTCCCCAAGGGAGCTCTCATCGAAATAGGTTTCTAACAAAAAGTAATAAAAAGTGGAAGACCATGTAGCGTACAAAATGGATTTAATCGTTCCAAATTTACATTTCCAAACTTCAAGAAAGAAATATTTGAATTACTAAAATAATTATCCACATTTAATTGAATACTAGACAAAAACAACCTAGCTCTCGGTAGATCATTGGGATTAGGGAAAAGAGAGTTTGAAAAGGGAATTAAATAAATAAAAAAACGTCCGGAAAGTTTTTTTTAAACATTAAAATCATTTTTGTAACATTTCTAAGAAAGGAAACGTTTGACCTAATTGAAATTGAAATGAATTTCATTAAGCTTCTGGCACATTGCTGAATCTTAACATACAAATAAAGTGAGTAGTTAAATGTCTCTATCACAATCCCTCTCCCATCTCCCTCTTACTCACACAGAGAAACTAACATATATAATAAGGAAGTATTCAAGATATACATAGAGATGGTTAAAGTGATAGGCAGAATGTGAGTGAGGGACGAGTCAATTTTTGACTTAATTGCTAATTACGACTAATTCGAACCAATTAAAATGGATTTTTTCAAACATAACTTAATCCTTAAAGCAAGGAATATTTTAGTATAAATTTTGTGTCATTAAACTAAACAGGAAAAAAGCCTTTAGAAAACAAAAATTGATTCGCTCGGTTTTAGTATAATAATAGATTACGAATGAAATGTATACTTAGTTCTTCAACTGAAGATGTAAAATAATTACAGCGTATTATTGCTTAGTTAAGCCTAACACTCCGGCCAGTGAACAAAAATGTTTAAGCTAGTAAGAGAATAGCTGGACAAGTACCTGGATCTTTGCTAAAAGAACTGAAAAAATTGTGGAATATTAAGATGACGGTGATACCATTTGTAGTCAGAACCCTTGGAGCAGTTTCCAAGAACAAGGAAAAGAAACTGGATGAACTAGAAATCAGAGGAAGATTTGAGACCATCCAGACCACGGCACTGCTAAAATCGACTTCGAAACTTAGTAGAGCCCCGAAATCTGAAGAGACTTGTTGTCATTTAGACTCCAGTGAGAAACCACCAGTTAGCGCTGTAGAGAATAACTCACAAATACTACTACTACTACTACTACTACTACTACTACTACTAATAATAATAATAATAATAATAAACCATTAAAGTTATTTGATACAGATGAATTTTTAATATTCTTCGGAAATAACATTTTCTATCTATCTATCTATCTATCTATCTATCTCTTGTACGCGTGTGTGTTTGTGTGTGTGTCTGTGACTGTGTGGGTCTGTGGCTGTGATTGTGGCTGTGCGTGTGTGTGTGAGGGGACGCGTACAAGCATGAGTTCGTTCATATCAGCTGGCATAAAATCGGTTTGGAGGATAAAAATTTGTTGCAAAGCGTGAAAAAATCAGCATGTTTTGAAAAAAAAAAAAAAAAAGAAAGAAGCAGAAGAAAATGTCTCTACTCTCTTTACTGATAATACGGTCGCTTCATTGCCGGTTTAGGGGTCATGTAAAACTGATAGAGAGATATTTAGTATCTGGTAGTGTTGACGTGCAATGCCTTCTTCCCACTCTTTGAGGTCGTGTGAAAAAATGACCTGGTATTTTTTGTGCTTTTCTAGAGCGTTAAAATGCTAGTAAAATTAACCTTTCTTATCATTGTACTAAGGATGATCAGAAAATAATGCCTCCTACTTATTTCCACGGAATCTAAAACAGATACAACGAGGACAATAATACTATTACTACCCATATCAAAATCATTGAATTGGCACATTTACAGGGTGTTTACTTGTTTTTATTTATTTATTTAGCAGTAAATAAACTTATATAAGATAAAACACAAAACATTTTTTTATTAGCTGAACATTGCGGCTTTATAGAATATTCTTTAAACAAGCAAGATTAAAATATTTGAATATGTGCATTGATTGTTGAAGTAAGATTCACACCTCCCTTGGTCCTTTAACTCTTTGCCTACCAAATTCCTCCGCATGAGTGTACCAAATGTTCTTGGTATTTTTTATCCGTATGATGGGATATTTCAAAGTTCACTATCTATTCACCTCAGAACTCATCCTATTCAAATAAAGAATTATTACTATTGTAATCTGATCCCTTCTGAAATGAAATAATCATCAGTGTTTGCACTTTGCTAGGATGTGGTGGGAGAGCCACTGTAAGCGGTTTAAAGTAGGCAAGAAGTTAAATGACATGCAACCTACATCATTAATAACTTAGGAATATACTTGTTTCCTTTAGGCAATCATCTTTATATGTTTCATTTGAACGGTACCAAAGTTCCAGCACTATTGCCTTGACCAAAAGTTCCAGCACTATAGCCTTTGCCAAAAGTTCTAGCACTACTGCCTTGACCAAAGGTTCCAGCACTATCGCCTTGACCAAAAGTTCTAGCATTATTGCATTGACAAAGGTTCCAGCACTATTTTCACTGACCAAAAGTTCAGCATTATTGCATTGACCAAAAGTTCAAGCATTATTGCCAAAAATTCCAGCAGTATCACCTTGACCAAAAGTTTCAGCACTTTACCAAAATTCCAGCACTATTGCCTTGACCAAAAGTTCCAGCACTATCGCCTTCCAGCACTATTGCTTTGACCAAAGTTCCAGCACTATTGCCTTGACCAAAGTTCCAGCACTATCACCTTGACCAGCACTATTGCTTGACCAAAAATTCCAGCACTATTGCCTTGACCAAAGTTCCAGCACTAACCTTGACCAAAAATTCCAGCACTATTGCCTTGACCAAAAATTCCACTATTGCCTTGACCAACACTATTGCCTGACCCCTATTGCCTTGACCAAAAGCACTATTGCCTTGACCAAAATTCCAGCACTATTGCCTTCCAACCAAAAATTCCAAACTATGCCTTGACCAAAAATTCCAGCACTATTGCCTTGGCCAAAAATTCCAACACTATTGTCTTGACCAAAATTCCAGCACTATCACCTTGACCAAAAGTTCCAGCACTATTGCCTGACCAAAAATTCCAGCACTATCGCCTTGACCAAAAATTCCAACACTATTGCCTTGACCAAAAGCTCCAGCACTATGGCCTTGACCAAAAGTTACAGCACTATGGCCTTGATCAAAAGTTCCTTGACCAATGCAGATTCTTGTTTCATTACTGAATATAACTTAAAAAATATATAATTGTTCAGACACCGTGATTGTTTCTCTTTGACCCAGTTTAACCTCATTTTTTTTCTTTGTTTGTATTTGTCTTTTTTCTGTGTAAATTCCATTTCATTCAACCCATATCTTACAATTCTTTCACAAAAAAGACTCCAATTTCGACCCATTTTTTTCATTTATGTTATAGTACATTTTCTTTTACAGTCCTGACGCATTAATGTATTTCGTTTTGGAATATTTCAGTATATAAGGTGTGCTGAAGATCACAACTTGAATTTATTGACTGTATCAAACAATGTGGTCTGAATCGGCCAATCAATTCAGCTTGAATATGTGGTTGGTTAACTATTTAAAGATGTTGGTGGATTGTTGCTCAATTTGCTCGTGGGATGTGCAGACGAACGGACAAAAATTCTTTAACACGGACAAACGGACAAGGATTCTTTAACACGGATCAAACTTAATGCCACAAGGGATCTCCACTGTAAAACTACTCTCATCTACAGCCTAAAAATAGCCACGCGAATCGTAACATCGTGGTCTACCAGTATGATTTCCACCCAGGTTTTATTTTCACCAAATTTTAAACCCAGCTGACTGGGAACAATCAACGTATTTTGTCACACTCCACTGATGGTTGTCTTCTTGAATGAGTTTTACAATCCTTCTATTATTTCAGTTGACAATACTTTTGTTGAAGCCATGTTTCCTTTTAATTTTACAAGAACTGTCTTTTAGCTGCAGATCGATTTACATATATAGGCTTCTGTGGATATTTCATTTAGGAATGGAATTCCAAGATTATTTCATAATTTTTCCTCGACTATTTCAAATATTTCGTTAACATTATTTAAATTACTGGTATGATATTTTTCTTAATTCTTCTAGTTAGCTTTAGTATGGAAGCCCAAACTGGCTAAAAAAGACCCTTTCATTGTTTTTAAATTCTCCTAACCCTATTTACTATGGTAACCCAAACGGACTAAGAAAGATTATTCCAAATTCTTTTTCTTAATTCAATGAGCCCAAGGAAGCCAAGAAAAATCTTACCATGTTTTATTTTCCTTAACATTTTGTTATTCCACAATATGACTTCGAAAATAATTATACTATTAATTTGAATAATTTAATTTAGTTTGTTTAGATAGTATTTTATGAAGCCGAAATGTTCAGTTATTAAAAAAAACTTTTTGTGTTGTTATTATTTTATTTACTGCTAAATAAAACCTCAAGTGAACATCCTCTTAAGTGCGCTAATTTCATAATTTTTCAGGTTAAAGATTTTAAGTATTTTTTTAAATCACGCTTGACACCAAATGCAAAAGTATTATTTTAAGTTCAAATGATGAAAATAAGACATGACCATTAATATGCCAGTAATTGTGTCTGTTATTTGAACTCTGGCCTAAATAAAACTCCTGGTAAAAGTATGGAAGCGCAATGCTTAGAGGCTATTCAACCAGCTTTTTACTTAATAAAATTGATTGAGTTTTCTGTAGTCTCACCCACAGGCTTCACATTGCATACAAAGTGGTCTCTGGAACTGGGTTCTTTAGCCTTGGTAAGGCAACTAGTCTAGGAGAAGAAAATCTGTATTCAAACCAGTTATGCCCCTCTTAAAATTTGACCTTTTGTCACCTCTAACTCATTGCGGAGGGGTTGGGTAAATACATGAATTAGCCATTTGTGCCTCACTAAGCTTGCATTTACTCAGTTTGGATTAGTTTAACATAAAGCCAGTTAGCAACGAAGTACACTTGTCATTTATGATTTATTCATCGCGAATCATATGTATACGTGTCAGGCACAAGGCCCTATCAATGTGGGACTACCCACGCACCGAAGCTCATGACAGGCACAAAAAATGCGTGGATCCCGTTGGCATTCCCACTTATTACTTTACCGGTCCTGAGGCCGAAACCCCTGGGCACAGGCCCGAAGGCCGAAGTAAGTATTCAACTTAGCTTAGTTTGGGGAAAAAATACGGCCCGAATTTTTCATTTTATTTTTTTTAGAAGGTGTTGGAATATTTTGTATATAAGGTGTGCTATAATACACCACTTAAATGTATAGACTAAGCGAGCTCACGCGATTTAACCCTCAGCCAATCAACAGCCCGAATAAGTGGCTGGTTAACTAATTAATCGCTGATACTGAGAGGCGTCCATGTGAAATCATTGACGAAGGACCTGCAAGACTGAAGAGCACCAAGGAACAACCAAAGGATTCTACACCAAGGATCATGCTTTGCTTAACACAAAGGATCTCCATTGGACAAGCGCTTTTGTTAGAAGCCTAAAGAATGGCCACAAAAATCGTAACAGAGTGTGTACAAAATTTACTCAATTTGCCCTTTTCTGATTTTAAAGTTTTAAATAAATATTTTTAAATAATAAGATGCACTCTTCATGGGAAACAATATGGACCGCATACTGCAAAAAAAAAAACCATGTTAGATTGCATACTAAAAAGGAAACGATGTGGTAGACAACATATTACAATAGAAATGATGTGCTACAATAACACTTTTATTTGCCGTGAAGTAAAAAATAAGATATAATTCTTATTATAATGGAGATTATGTGTTTGTCTGTCTGTAACTATATCACTACTCCAGTTACAATTCCATTTGTTATTTACGTGACATTCTCAATGGTTTTATTTTTATCTAAACCTCAATTATTAATAAAAATTGTTTACATTATTAATACTGCTCATATCTACATACCATTAACATGCAATTATATATATATATACAACAAAATAGTTGTTTACAGTGTGAAAGGGAAGGCTAATTTGCATATTGTTATTAAAAACTTGCTTTTAATAAATGTGTGCTTAGTATTATTGATTTCTATTTCATTGGTTTTATCTTAATGAATATGAGCAAAATTCTCGGGGATAAATCTTAAAAGAAATCGATTAAGAAGAAGAAATAACTGTAATTTTATTCTTTACTTCCCATTTTAACTAAATAGTTTAATTAGGAAAATTTAGCAATGGAAGACGGGAGTGATGGAAAATGATGGAAGAGTAAATTTTAGTTGTTCTATTTTTCGATTCTGTTTCAAATCTTTTTATCTGCACACTTATTTAGTTTCATTAGTCTAATTTAATATTATATATTATTACATTAAAACGCAAATACTTGCACCCGGGGGTGCATATTCTTGCCAGTAATCGTAATAAATTTTTAGATAGAGAGGTAAGAGCATGTTCGCTGAATATCCTCGAGAGATGTCAATTCCATATATTTTTATTTTTTTTTTTTTGCCAGAAGGTGAAAAATCAAATTAGGAACTTGTCTGTCGTGGTTAATGATAAACTAAAACTGATCAGACGTGTCTCATTCGTCTTAATCATCTGAATATCTACGCAGAGAATCTGTTTATTTCTGATGCGTAGAAGACGGGGATTTACATACTAAATACTTAGTGTTGTAAACAATTCACAAAGGATTTGAACGTTCGACGCCAATGCCGGATCAAACTGCATTTTTGCTCAGTAGGAGACGCCGAATCGGATATCGGTAACTGCAGGCGATCAATTCTGGGGAAAATTAGTTAAAACATTAGTAGCAATGAATCCAAAAAATGATGATATTTCAACAAGATAGAAAAATATTATTTTTTAAGCCGTTAGCTGTAAAGATCATTTGCACAGCTTAAGGCAAAAAAAAATAAGCGATATTATCTGCGTCTAATAATTTTATTCATCTACTGTTGCAATATGTAGACTGAAAGATTATCTAAAATTAATCTCTCATAAAAAGAAATGGCGTCTATGGTGTTATTTGGCGGGAAAATTTTATTTTTTTTGTTTTTTTTTTTGTTTTGTTTTTTTACGGCATATCAACTTCGGTGGGTTATTTAATGCCGAAAAAGGTTTGAAATAAATTCATTCTTTATGGATACTCAATTTTTTATAAACACATTTTTCTATTTAACGCATAGACGAGGCCCTAATAGGTACTACCACTCTAAGTCAGAGTGGACCCGGGAGCAATGGTGATGAAGGGGGACTCCACGTTCCCCGACCTCCAGAACTGGAACCTCACCATCAGATAAAGTTTAACGTCATTCCTAGGACATGAAGACCCCCAGTAACTGCCTTCTAGCACATATATGATAAAAAGAGTTGGGGCATGCCAAAAGAGCAATAGGGTTGGAGCAATCATATAAGTGCTTGACATGACCAGCCGATTGATCGGAGGGGACCTCTCAGACCGCCCGTCTAGCCTAAGTAAGGATCTAAGTCATGGACTGATCATCCAACAGAATTCCGTCCTTAAGCATCACGGGTCGCCACCCACGGCCTGCAGAGATGCAGTCGGTGTATTCTAAAGCCCCACCGACAGGGCTTTTACTTTTTTCGTTTCTGTTTTTAGCAAAGCGAAATATTTGATATTTAGGTTAGACAGTTCTAAGTGACAGTTATCTCTAGACTGCAGGTTCAATTCCTGACAGCAATAACATAGAATAATAATTAACACGGCTTAACACCTGTACCCCAGCTATAGTTAGCAGAATGAGAACAGGATACCCCCGTAGACTAAATAAATTAGGTTCAAAGTTCCGTGATGGCTCCCGATTACGACAAGAATGTTCCCGAGTTCGAATAGAAGGTTCCCGAGTTCGAATAGAAGGTTTCCGAGTCAGAGAAAGTTTCCGAGTCCGACAAGAAATACCTGAAGATGGCCGGAGGGCACATCGGTCGAAATGTTGTAGAGATAACAATGAAGATGAGGTCAATAATCCAAATAATACTAATTATTAAGCCTTATCTAAAAAAAAATCCGAGAAATTGTAACAAAAATAACTTTTACGCTTTCCTCTTTCATTAAAAATTAGTTGACGCCAACAAAAAGAACTCGCCGAGATATAGGTAAGAAAGTTTAACCTCTACTTCTATATCACTAATTTGTGGGACACTATGATAAAATAGGAGGTGTTACTTTGGGAGCGTACCTCTTCAGGGTACGGTCCCTGGGTTCTTATTGCTTGCTGGTGAAAATGCATAGCCATTGGCGTTTACTATGTGGAAAAATTGAGTTTTATAGCTGAAAACATGCTCTATTCAATCGAGCTATTGTGCTCCATGTATTGGTTTTCGTTTCCGATTTAACAAATAGGAGGGGTCATTTTCGAACCGTTTCTCGTACAACAAGTCTGGAACATTAGAAGTTGTGTATAATTAATAATTCTAATATATATATAATAATATATAATAATTTTATTTTTTAAGTTTACATTTGCCACATGGACTAGAAAAGGGGTGGGGAACCTGTGGCCTTAAGATCACATGCCGCCTTCTAAACTTTCAAGTGTGGCCTAATTAAAATTGAGCACCTTCACTTCAGAAGTTGATATCACCATCATGCTTTCTCGCAAAAAGTAATCTCCGAAAAGTCATTAAGATATTAGTAGTTTCCCATTTCTTTTAAGTATATATTAATTAAAATTTGGACTAAGTTATTAACTGAAGATTTAAGCATTAGATTTTGTTGAAAATAACTAAAAACTTCTTGAATGTAGTATAGCCTTTTGAGTTAATATTTAGTTTCTGAACAGCATTATTATATATATATATATATATATATAGTTAATGCTTTGTAATTATTATTGGAGAAATGATTATAAAGTGCTCAATTACTTCTGTAAGAGCTGTATTTATTTATTTATTTATTTATAGTCACCAATACATTTAAAAGTCCGTTTTACCAATGGTTTCGGAACATCACTTTTAGGCGATTATCCGTCATCAGAAACGTTCACTTTTTCAAGTGAACGTTTCTGATGACAGATAATCACTGTTGATGTGGATAAAGTTGTTTTATTAATATAAAACTAGGACCCTTTCGTCCGGTGCTTTTCAAGTTTTACACCCGGAAACGATTAAAATCAAATAGTAAATTAAATAAGTCGGGAATAGATAATGGATATGGAATTAGGGCAGACAAGATGGGAGGCGAAAAAAATTTTCAAAACCCCATCAAGTCACACCCATCCCAAGCCCCCCACCTAATAAAAACAGTGAGTGCTTGGGTATTATTTGCCTACACAATTTACCTTATTTGTCTGACCAAATTCCATATCCATTATCTATTTCCGACTTATTCATTGTGTAGATCGCTCTACATGATAGCCTTAAATATATTGTATATATATATATATATATATATATATATATATATATATATATATATATATATATATATAGTAAATAAGGAAAAAATTCTAAACTTGCTTCATTACAATAATTTATTTCAACGTATTACTTCGGCGTCTTCAGGTAATCACAAGAGTCATGTTCTTATGATTACCTGAAGATGCCGTAGTAATACGGTTGAAATAAATTATTGTAATGAAGCAAGTTTAGAGTTTTTTTCTTCATTTACTATATATATATATATATATATGGGAGAAATTGGAGTCGTAGCTAATTTTGAAAATTAATCAATTAATAATGAATTAGGCGGGAATTATTAATTAATTAATTTTCAAAATTAGGTACGACTCCAATTAAGCACATATTCTCCCAAAAATTGTCGGCAAAAAGCCATTCAAAACACACCGTGTTTACAACTTATCATATATATATATATATATATATATATATATATATATATATATATATATATATATTTACTACTTCCACTTATTACAAATACTGTCAAAATGGCGTCTAACGTAAAAAGCAGATGTGTTTAAATAAAAGTTAAACATTCTTTTTTTAATAATCTAAATTTCAGATCTAACGTGTATAACTATGAAATGCTAATTAGTATCATCTAATCATTTCTTAATAGAAGCATCAATATCATCGTCGATTGTTAACAAGGAAATGATAATTAGAATCCTTCTTTGGAGAAGCATTATATCAACTTGGATAGCGGTTAACTATGAAATGCTAATTAGAATAGTTCTAAATTTTGCTTAATAAAAACATCAATATCATTACGGACAAATGTTAATAAAGAAATGCTTATTAAACCCTCACTCTTTCTTAACTAATAGCATCAATATCATAAGGCACTGTTAACCATGAAATGCTAATTAGAATCATTCTCCCGTTCCTTAACAGAAGCATCAGTATCATCATGGACTGCTGTTAACTATGAAATGTTTATTAGAATGCTTCATTCCTTCTTAACTAGAAGCATCAGTATCAGCGTGAACAGCTGCTAACTATGAAATACTAATTAGAATCCTCCACCCGTTTCTAACCATAAAGCATCAATATCATAATCGACTGCTGTTAACTAGGAAATGCTTATTAGAATAATTTACTCCTTAACTAGAAGCATCAATATCATCATAAATAATTAACTAACAAATGATAATTAAAACCCTTCATTTCTTTCTAACTAGAAGCATCAATATCACCATGGGTCGCTGTTACAACCAGAATATAATCATGAGTCTCTCTCTCTCTCTCTCTCTCTCTCTCTCTCTCTCTCTATATATATATATATATATATATATATATATTATATATATATATAGAGAGAGAGAGAGAGAGAGAGAGAGTGGCATAAGTAACGCCCTTTCTTTAAGTGGAACAAAATTAAAGCCTTTTTGATTATCCTTTATTTTTCGAACATGAACGTATTGCCTCAGGTTAATGGATTAAAAATGGTTGTATAAAATATCTGAAAAAATGAAGATTTAGCAAATTAATTAAAGAAAATATACATTATAAGATATTAAATTAAAAAGGGCGTTACTTATGCAGCGTCCTGTATGTATATGTATATGTATATATATATATCAAAAATTAGGTACGACTTCAATTAAGCACATATTCTCCCAAAAATTGTCGGCTAAAAAGCCATATCAAAACACATCGTCTGTTTGTTTACTTCTCATATATATATATATATATATATATATATATATATATATATATATATATATATATATATATATAGATAACAAGGTTTTATATAAGCAGTTGGTAATTAAATAGCATTTTTAAGCTTCTGAGATGTTAAAAAGCTTAACTAATCTCGAGTGAAGTGGTCATGACTTAAAATGAACCAGCCATCAATCTTTCAGAAATATAAGACTCTCTTCTGTCTTTGCGCCCAGACAGACTTTAAAACACAATGGGTTCGGTTTCAAGCAGCCCTTGAAGATGTAAGTTATTGATTGGTTGATTTGGAGTATCATACAACAATATAGAATTCTTACTAACACACAGGGGTGGGAAACCTGCAGTCTTGATGCTGTATATGGCCTTTTAAACCCTCAAACTTGACCAAAAACCAATTAAAATTCCACATTTCCACTTTAAAACCTGATATCCCAATGTTTTCTTGAAGAAAATAATCTTTTAAAAAAGTCATTAGAATATTAGCAAAGTTTTTAATCTCTTTTAAGTAGTATATATCAATTAAATTCTGTTTAAGTTATTGACTAAAATATTTGGCTGAATCCCCAGTGAACCACCACCGAAGACGAGTATGAAAAACTCTCATGGAGTCAAATAATAATAATAATAATATAATAATAATAATAATAATAATAATGGAATATGAAAGTGAAAGTGATACCAATTGTAGTTGGTGCACTTGGAACAGTCCCAAAAGGATTGGAAAAGGGTCTGGAAAGTTTGGGAATCAGGGGAAGAATTGAAACCATTCAGAACACTGCACTGCTGCAATCTGCCAGAATACTCAGAAGAATCCTGGAGACCTGAGGAGACTTGCTGTCACTCAGATTCCAGTGAAGCTAATGCTGATGTGAAAACTCAAAAGAAGCAAATAATAATAATAATAATAATAATAATAATAATAATAATAATAATAAATGACCTACTATACCTAGACCAGAGCATACTCAAAGAAGTAAAAACAAAGAAAAAAACTTAGTCATTGCATGGATTGACTACAAAAAGGCCCATGGCATGATCCCACAAACCTGGATAATCAAGTGCCTAAAGATGTATAAAATACCCACAAAAATAATAAAATGAATCAACAAAGCCATGGAAAATTGGAAAGTAGAATTGACAGTGGGAGAACAACCTTAGCAGAGGTGAGGATACAAAGGGGCATATTCCAGGTAGACTCTCTATCGCCACTTCTATTTGTCATAGCAATGATGCCACTCAGCCATATACTCAAGAAATGTACAGCGGGATACAAATTGCTATGTTACCCCCCCCTCATATCCATTATTGTTTTGTGTTTACACATTTAACACTGTTTTAATTCTGGTCAATTTATACCTAAATGTATCTTGATTTTCGGAAATACATGGTAGCCATGTTTTTGTTTGTTTGTTTTGTTTTAAGGCATATCAACCTCGATGGGTCATTTAATGCTAACAAAGTTTTGAAATAAATTTATTCTAATGTATACTCAATTCTTTTTATAAACATATTTTTCTATTTAACCCATAGAGAGGACATTAACAGGTACAACCACTCCCGTACAGAGTGGACTTGGACAATGGTGCTGAAGGGGTGCTCCAAATTCCACAAACCTCCAGAACTGGAACATCACCATGGGATAGAGTTTAACGTCATTCCCAAGATATGAAGACCCTCAGTCACCGTCTTCTAGCACATATATGATAAAAAAAGGTTGGGGATTGTCAGAGCCATGTTTTTAATGTAAAAGATGAACCTGCTTCTTTGTTATATTTTTCTAATATTGGTTCAGTTAGACAGTACCACGTCCAATTGAGTAGTCAGTCTGGCAAAGGTTTTTTGAAAGTAAAATAATGTCTAAGCGTGGGTCATAACATCCTCTAATAATATGCACTTTAAGCATTTACCTATTTATAACATACTTCAAAACATTTCACGCATGAGTGAAAGATGTTTGACAAAAAGTCCACTGAAACTGTCTTCAACGAAACTAGTTTTCTGTTCTTCATGATTTAAAGTGTGTTGTTTCGAATATTCTGGCATTCAAAGAATGCGAATTACGGTTTTCAGCTTGTATGTCACGTTGTGTTGTGTATTTGGCACACGTGCACCTAGCAGGTACCTGGTTAAACGTCATTAAAGATGTGAAAAACAGTTGTGTATCTGTGGTAGTCTCATTCACGGCCTGCCGGTTTTGTCTGCTAAACCAGCGGTCCCAATTTTTTTCGCGCCACGGACCGGTTTCATCTAAGACAATATTTTCACGGACCGGCCTTCATATGCTCCGGCGTACATTTGCTCGATAATCGTTAATGATGTCATCTAATAATAAATAATAAACCAGTATTTTAAGTAGGAATCCTGATATTGTCTTTTTAATGCAGATTTCGTTTTCTTTGAAGTGGTAGGCTCTTCTTCTGTCTCCTCATTGAGCCTTTTCCCCTTTCCAAAGAAGCTCGCTTGTTTGTTTTTCACTCATTTTTGCTAGCTTTTGGGGTAACGGCTGGTGACCTGTCACGTGACCGAGACCTGTCAAGAGGCACAGAAGTCACTTTTCACAATAAAACCTCAACATAATCAATAAAAAAAAAAATTCAAACGTTCTGTGCGGCCCGGTACCAGGTCGCGACCCGAAAATCGACCATGACACGCCACTCTTCCGAAGCTGGAAGACACAAGAGATTGTGGACTCATTGCTAAGTTAAATTTCACTTTTTAATTGTGTATCTCCTTGCGTTTTATAATATTATTTTTTATTATCTAGTGATTTAAATTTCATAACGTTTAATTTCATTGACATTTAACAATATTAATCTTATTTACTTGTTCATTTTTCTTTTCAATATTTGAATAGATCTTATTGTTTTTTTTTGTTTTTTTAATGTAATATATGGTGAAATTATAAAATTGTATGTCACCTATTTAATAGAAAATTGTACCTGTGGACTTATACTAAGTTAAAACTTAGAAAATATTAGGGAAACATTTTTTTCCGGTGTGGTGGACCCGTAGATCTTGTAAGATCATCCACCTACGTTCCCCAAAGTCTCTCAGTCATCCTGCCTCGGCTTGTCACTGATACTAGACTTTGGGGAAGGAGAGCATATAGTGCGTGTAGCACAAGCGCACAACATGTCAACATGTGCAGATATTTCTACAAGTCCCACAATAATGGAGGAATGGTGGCGTGTGCAGGCCTGACGGGCTGGAAGCACACAGCTGTGAATCCACACATGGCGAGGTTGTGAGTGACTGAGTAGCCCCTTGGTAGTATTGCCCACCCAGACAAACTAAACAAATGCCACTTTCCCTGGCGAGCAACCTGCGGCTGGCGGCTGTTTACATTATCAGGACTGAAACAAAAAATACATCTCAATCTTGAGGGATCTTGAAACCCCAAACAGCAAACTGGTATCGTGTCAAAGATCTCTCGATATGGAGCAGACATCGTGACCCTTACGGAAGTCCGCTTTAGCGATGAGGACCAATTGACAGAATTTGGGGCTGGTATACTTTCTCTTGGAAAGGCAGGCCGATGATAGCTGTAAGGATTTGAGGTAAGTCAACTCGAGCACCCCATCCTGAAGCGGCCTCTACATAAGCGGATCATGACGGACGGCACGTACACATTTCCTACAATAAAGACTGACCATATATGTGACGTGTGTGGCAGGGCCTGCCTGTCAAGGGTTGGGATTCCCAGTCACGTATGGTCGCAGGCGAGAGGAAGCTGAGAAAGGGGTCAAGTGTGACAGGGAACATTAAAAAAAAATTAAAATAAAATTTGGGCCCTCTGCATGCTCACAACCGAATCACTTGTAGAAATGGCTTTCTTCTGCGAAGAAGTGGCAATCACCATATATATATATATATATATATATATATATATATATATATATATATATAATCAAATATTATATAATTTGATTGTAAACCTGCTCTGCTATTTTAGCATTGAGCACTTTCATATGTCAGTACTTTTCTCATTCATTCTCCATTCCTTATATATATATGTATATATATATATATATATATTAGTGGGGGTTATGGGATCGGCCTGTCAGCTTGGCAGTCCGGTTTCAAATCACACACAGGCGGTCTTCCGATCTATAGCTCTGCTGA
This sequence comes from Doryteuthis pealeii, assembly GCA_023376005.1. Taxonomy (NCBI): domain Eukaryota; kingdom Metazoa; phylum Mollusca; class Cephalopoda; order Myopsida; family Loliginidae; genus Doryteuthis; species Doryteuthis pealeii. The sequence goes on along the minus strand of CM042138.1, from coordinate 108,082,018 downwards.
TTAGGCCGAAATGTACATACAGAGATTGATTTTTCTCGATTTGTTTAGCCATACATTTAATAGGTATTCCGCCTAATTCATTATTAATTAATTAATTTTCAAAATTAGGTACGACTCCAATTAAGCGCTTATTCTCCCAAAAATTATCGGCAAAAAGCCATTCAAAACAAACCGTGTTTACAACTTATCATATCGTCGTGTAATAAAAAGTCACTAGAAGTGGAATATTAACCTACTCTAAACAAATCATAAAAAATCTAAGAAGTCCGTTAGTTTGGTTATGGGATCGGCCTGTCAGCTTGGCAGTCCGGTTTCAAATCACGCACAGGGCGGTCTTCCGATCTATAGCTCTGCTGATGAGGTCTAATAGGCCGAAATGTACATACAGAGATTGATTTTTCTCGATTTGTTTAGCCATACATTTAATAGGTATTCCCGCCTAATTCATTATTAATTAATTAATTTTCAAAATTAGTACGACTCCAATTAAGCGCTTATATATATATATATATATATATATATATATATATATATATTCAAGATCTAGATAACAGTAAGTTTCCATTATTATGTTCATCTCTTTCTTCTTTTTTTACTAAACATTCACCTTCAAAAACTACGTCTTCAACTCACTAGAATTCAGCTGTTATATATTTTTACATCTTTACATCTAGTATATAAATGAACAGAGAGAGAGAGAGAGAGAGAGAGAGAGAGAGAGAGAGAGAGAGAGAGATGAGGGATGATGGATTGATTGGTTCCTCTGTCCCCTGCTTGTCTATTTCGTTGCCCATTTCTCCTCTGGGTTGATTTCTCCTGGCTGATTCTACTTCTTTATTCGGGGCTGGTCAGTCTTCTCATCTCTTGTTGATTAATTAATTAAGCCCTTTTGTTTTTCTATTTTCTTTATTAAAAACAACCCTAGCCCAAAACCGCGCGGTGAGTAGCGACATCTTGAGAGAACGTCTTCTCTCTGCAAATGACAGGCCGCAACTTATACCTGATTTTTGTCTCACGCGTCCTATTGGCGCATTTCCAGAGGGGTTAAATAAAGGTTACCACATGTTAATTTATAACGATAACGGAATTTGTCCATCCATCCCGTTATTTGAACTTTCAACGATTCAATTCAAATATATACACTACTTACATAATTTACAGGCTACCCATGAATTATGTAACACAGTCATCTATACATATATAAAGGGCAGTTAGTGTGTATGTATGTCCGGATGAAACTACAAAAATAAAACAATTAACAACAAGGTAAATATAAATACACATTAAATATTACCAATTCTTGCTTTTTGTGCAAAAATTATGATAGGCTTTGATTTACATTCGAAGATATCTAAAAATTAAAATATACATGGAAATAGCATTGAAATTCTACATAGACATGTCCAACATTTGTAAATCTCAAAGTAAACAAATCAATACAGCAGGTTTCTTTTTTTTCTTGCCTCTCTCTACCCAGGCGATGCTGGGTATCCGCTCCTAGTCAGTCATATTTCTTTAGTCTTTCTCTCGCACAACCACTTAGGACATATGATTCCCTAACTATGGTCTGTTAATCTATCTCACTAACATTTACATCACGCAAGGTGGCCATGCTGTTGTTATTGTTGATTCAGCTTCACCACCAAACATCTTCCTGTTTTTCTTCTTTCAACCATATTGGTGTACCAAATGAAAAGCCGATGATTAAATTTCATAAGCAGAACCCCGTAGCTTAGATTAGGTCAAACATTCCCTTTCTTAAAAATCTTACAAGATGATTTTAATATTTTTTCAGCCTATGATTAAGATAGCTAGCAATGGGACAGAACGAAAATAAATTTGTTAATATCCTAAAACTGAAGTATATATATTTACCAACCCCTCCACACGAGTAGGATGTGACACAAGGTCAATTTCTTAAGCGGAATTTAATAGGTTTTAATTCAGACTTTTCCTTCTCCTAGACTGATTACCTCGCCAAGGTTAAAGAGTCCAGTCTACCCTACTATCTACCCATAGCTGGAAGGACAGTAGTTTGATTCATGCCATTGCCAAGGGTATTAGCGTTATGTGAAGTGTAAACAGCCTCGTCTAGTATTTGAACTCGGGTCGACGAGTCCATTTCCCACGACTCTAACCATTACACCACGCGTCTCCTGAAAGTTAAGGAAGTATATAGTTGCGAGATTTGAACCTGGTTTGCTGATTTTAAATTGACGAACTGATAATCAGTACGCCACCGCGTAATACCCCCTATTTTCCAATATATAAGTAAATCCGATATAGGGTGTGCCTCGGCCCACTGCCAGTCATCTTAAATAGTGGTTGAGATGAATATAAGCTGTGATGATTTAATGGCCATAACTTGGTTAAATAGGAAGGTGTGTGCACAAATATGTTCGTGCCAAGACGTAAAACACCTTGACAGTTATTTATATATACTAACGTAACGTAAGGTAATTAGATTAGATTAGAGAGGGGGGAAATATGCGAAGTACATACATACATACATACATACATACATACTAACTTTGTCCTTGTAAGTAATATAACTACACATAATTACTAGCAACTAGTAATGAAGGAAGATCATGAATGATATGCTGTCCGTTGTGATACCTTGTTTTATCCAACATATTAGCACTGTGTATCGGCTGGGGAGAAGAATTATCTTCGGTTTTATGTGTACGACTGGTTTCTACATAGATAAATAAATGAAACTGAAAAGAACGAGATAGCTGTATTTCAAAAGATTATTAACACGGGCCTCACTCAACCTCTAGTAATAGATCATTTTCGCCTCTAAAACTGACACCCCCCCCACACACACGCATATATATATATGTAAGTAAAGCCGTCGGGGTGGCCTAAAGTCGGTATCAGCCTAACAGCGAGGGAGTCTATTCCCTTTTCACTAGCGCTAGACCAAGGAGATTGTTTTTGGCATCTGATGTGGAGCGCCATACCTACCATCAACTCCTCACTTTACCGCACATATCCCTGTGCTAATCATACGCTGAGTTGGCGAGGGCCGGTATCGAATCAGGAACCTTGAGGTTCGTAGTCGAACACTCTGCCGACTGAGCTATATATATGGATAGATAGATATAGAGAGATTAAAACAGGTATATATATATATATATATATATATATATATATATATGTGTGTGTGTGTGTGTGTATATAGATTATATATATATATTTATATATATAAACTGGTAAACTGATATATATAATGTATATATATATGTGTGTATGTGTGTGTGTGTGTGTGTGTGTGTGTGTAGATAGATATATATATATATATAGAGAGAGATAAAGACTGTTAGATAGATAGATAGATATGAACATTTTAGGATATATATAGATATGAATATATGCATGTATGTATATATATATATATGTGTGTGTATGTGTGAGAGAGAGTATGTATATGTGTGTGTATGTATGTGTGTGTATGTGTGTGTGTGTGTGTGCGCGCACAATTTGGTTGTATAATCAATGTTAGTTTATAGAAACAAAAATGGTAATATAACGAACATAGATAATACTTAGTACACAAAAAGTGTAGAGCGAATATGATATCAAAATGTAAAAGTTCACGCTTTTCACCACTCGATGTTTCACGGGCATTTGATCGTGATAAGACAGATAAGTTAAAACGCTGACTGAAATTAGTTGAGACACAAAATTAAATACTTTAATTTCACAAAAAAAAGGAGAGTAATATAAATTATGTCTTCACTTGTAGTATTGCTAACCAGACAAACAAATTACCGTGAAATACCGAGTTGTGAAAGCGTGAACTTTTAGATTTATATATTACATTTGCTTTAATTAGTATATTTAACCTAATTAGCATATTTTGTATCAGAAGTTCTGAATGAAAGTGTAAAATGTGAGATGACCTTTAGGGGTCATCTCACATATATGGCCGTGCAAAAAATTTCAGCCACCTGAGTTGTTTTCACTGCTGTTACTAAAACTAACCTTAACCCTGACATAGCTACATATGAATTAGTTTAGAACATTAAACTATTTGCACTTGTCTCGTCCTAAAAAAAAAATCTTTGACGGACAGGCCATTCGGAAATGAAAAAGATACGTTAGAATATTTTGACTTTGTGAGAGTAACTTGAGAATAATTTGGAACAGACATTTTTTTTCTTGGATGGCACATGTCCGTAAGTGGCATTTATGACCTAAAAATACCCGGATGTTAGTAAGTCTTTGGAAATGAAGAGAGGAAGAGACTTGGGGAGGAGGGCGTCTTGTTTGGAAATACATGTCATATGATCAGATTGATGGAGAAGTTAATTTTATCAAGATATTATGATTTTCTGTCACTTTAACAAGTCTGGCACAAGGCCAGTCTGCAATGGGCAAGACGATAATAGCTATAAATGTTGTATGCTTTTAGAAAGATAAGAGATGTTTCGTTGTCGGTGAGATGGGTCCAGCCCAGATGTTGAAGAATTTTTTGCTATAGATTTTGGTTTCACGAGGTTTTCTTGCTCTTTCTAAAATATTTCCTTTTTTAAAATCTTTTCTTTCTACTTTGTTTCTTTGATGGTGTCCGCTTCCAATATTCCCTGGTTGAATCTTCATTATGTATTTACCCAACCCCTCCACAAGAGCAGGTGCGACACAAGGTCAATCTTTAAGGATTGACTTCAGAGTTTTCCTTCTCCTAGACTGGTTACCGTACCAAGGTTAGAGCCCAATCTGCCTTACTATTTACCCATAGATGGAGGGAGAATAGTTGGATTCATACTTTTCCTAAGGGTATTACGCCATGTAAAATGCAAACAGATTCGTCCAGGATTAGAACTCGGTTCGCCGTGTCCATTTCCCACGACGATAACCAGTAGACAACTAACACTTCCTTCAATCATCATTATGAGACAAAAAAGGGGGGGGGCATGTATTCGAGTCTCAGCTTATTCATTACCATTATATATATATATATATATATATATATATATATATATATATATATATATATGAAATGAAACAACTATTATCAAATAGATGTATTAAAAAGAGTAAAAAGTTATGTTTTTTTACGTACTTAAAAAGTCAACAAGCCAAAGTGAACAATTTTAAATTGATGTGGTATATAATTAGATAAAAAGAAAAAAATGTATTCTACAGGAAAAACTTATCTGATTTTATATAATTTTATATAATTATCTGATTTTATATAATAATTATATAATAGATAATATAATATATAATTATGATATGTATATATATAGATCTGATTATATATATATATATATATATATATATATATATATATATATATATATTCGCATCTGATGAGTCGAGAGAGTTAGACACTTTGTCTAAGCTCCCTGAAATAGACTATAATGCTAAATCTCTAAGTCTTTTGTTATTTATATATATATATATATATATATATATATATATATATATATATATATATATATATGAAGAAAAAATGAGTAAAGAAAGAAATGTAGATGGATAAAAATGAATTAATCGATATCACTTTTAATCGATATGACTTACACATGTGTTTCGGTCCGTTTATCAAAATGTATACGGATTACGCTATTATTATTATTAAAATAATCAGATGAAATTGAAATAATGATAATAATAATAATAATAATAATAATAATAATAATAATAATAATAGGAAAAATGTAAAAATATTCCGTACACAGAGAGATTTTTTTATGACCTTCATCAGAGTGAATATATATATATATATATATATATATATATATATATATATATATATATATATATATATATATATATATATATTTTATATATATATATTCAATCAAAACCAGCTTACGGTAGAAATGAAAGTGAAAGTAAAGCCACCAATTATCAGTTTATTTAAGACAATCTTTTTATATTTTCCGGGATATCACAGCATCAACCTCTTTTTGACAGAACTAAAAAGACATGCGTTAAATGATTTTTGGAGGCATTTTCACAGATGAGGATCATTTCTGAGGATGTTTGTCTTTAGAGACTGGATAATTAAAGATCAACCAAAGAAAAGCTCAGTAAAGGCGAATGGCGGCGGACGGCGGCGGACGGCGGTGGCGAAAGTAAACGAGACAAGGAAAAAACGTACCCGAAAACCGGGCCATGGGAGGTTGTGTACATGTCAAAAGATACCATAACACTTCCGGCGGGTTAATTTGCCGGAACAGGTTGATTGGATGAGTAAGATCACTAACTAGAAGTTGGCAGTGAGGAAGGGGGGGGGGGCAGAAATAAAAATAAAAAAAGCGAGAGAAAGGATGTGAGGCGAGGGTTGAAGAATGGTTGAGAATGAAAAAGAAAATTACGGAAATGGTGGCATCGGTGCTGAGAGAGAGAGAGAGAGAGAGAGAGAGAGAGAGAGAGAGAGAGAGAGAGAGAGAGAGAGAGAGAGAGAGAGAGTATGTGTGTGCGCGTGTCCGTGTGTGTGTCCGTGTGTGTGTCCGTGTAAAAAAGAGGAATGGTGGCGAATGTTCACGAATAAGTAAGAAAGTGTCAAAAGAGAAGATAAACAAGGAAAGAAAGTTTGAAAAATAGATTAGAAAAGATATATATATATATATATATATATATATTATTTACACATATATAATATATTTACATATATATATACATATACTTACATATATATATATATATATATATATATATACACCGAGCGATATATTAATATTGTTCAATATGCTTAGATATATTTATCCGCGTTAAACAAAAAACATATATACATATACATATATATGCATGTATGTACGTGTGTGTGTGTGTGTGTGTGTGTGTGTGAGAGAGAGGAGAGAGAGAGAGAGAGAGAGAGAGAGAGAGAGAGAGAGAGAGAGATTTATATAATATTTATTTTTAAACATCTTTGTCAATACACTTAAACCTTCACCATAAATGACATAGATATTGTAAACGTTTCAGAACAAATCTTAGTTAATAACTATGTTAAGCAGTGGATGGACAAAGGCCGCATCCCCAAAGACCCACTGTATGGTGAAATAGCGAGGGCACCCGACCGGTAGGAGACCACGCTTGTGCTTTAAAGATGTCTGCAAGAGGGATATGAAGACATGCCACATCGACACCAACACATGGGAGGCTTTTGCAGAAGACCGTGTGACCTGGCGCCTCCTCGTCAAAAAAGGAACGAAAAGGATTGAAAAAGAGAGGAAAGAAGCCGCCGCAGAAAAGAGAGCCATAAGGAAGGAGCGCCAACAGCAACTCCAGCAAACATCATCGTTTGTTTGCAGTCACTGCACCAGAGATTGCCATTCAAAAATTGGTCTGTTCAGCCATTCGCACAGTTGCAGAAAAAAAAGTGTACACTATGCCATCGTTTTTAGTAGACTGAAGGATGCCAATATATATATATATATATATATATATATATATATATATATATATATATATATATATTTATTTGGCTTTAAAATGTTTATCTCATATATTACAAGAAAAACTTTGCAAAAACATTCTACTGGGGCTAGACAATATTTCTCGGGAACTTCAAATTTTACGTTATTCCACAGAAGTCAGACACTATTATTCGGAATTTCACTTTTTCATGTTATCAACAAGACAATATTATTCAGAGACTTTTTATATTATTTCACGGGATCAAACAATATTTCTTAGGTTCTTCACTTCTTCACGTTATTCTACATCTTTTGGTCACTTCAATTATTCCAGTTGTTTATTCTCGTTAACATAAATAATTTATAAAACCCATCAAACTTGGCACGTTTATCATCAATAAATGCTACTAGGGTGAGTAAAAAAGTAATGTGATTTTGTTTAGGACAGGTATAATTACCAGCACATGAACATGTATCATACATCAAAATAAAGCTGGTCCTCTGTGGATCCCATCCCTACTTCTTCACATAGGTGTGTCAAAAAGTAATGTCATTTTGTTTAGGACAGTTATAATTACCAACACATGAACATGTATCATACATAAAATAAAGCTGGTCCTCTGTGGATCCCATCCCTACTTCTTCACATAGGTGTGTCAAAAAGTAATGCCATTTTGTTTAGGACAGTATAATTACCAACATATGAACATCTATCATACATCAAAATAAAGCTGGTTTCTGTGGATCATCCCTACTTCTCCACATAGTCACCGTTTCTCTCAATATCAATGTATCCCCGGCCTGTAAAATTCTGTTGATTGTTCTTTGAGCCACTTCTTCACAACAGATTTCACTTCCTCGTCACTGGAACATTGTTTACCTTTCAAACCCTTTTTCATGGAGCCGAAGAGATAATAGTTTGCAGGTGCTAAATCTGGTGAGTATGGAGGAAGCGGTAGATTTGTCCGCCCGAAAAAAGGCTATTTTCTCCCTTGTCCTTATGCTTGTGTGTGTTCGAGCATTGTCATGCAGAAGAGGACATTGTCGATTGGCAAGTTGGGTCTTACTCGTAGATTCTTGCTCAGAACCTCGTTAGAGTCTCAATTTCGGCCTTAGTTTTATATAAAAAATTTCAAATGAAGTAAAGAAAATGGCATTACTTTTTGACTCACCTTCGTACATTTTAAAGTCGTCACTGTTTGATAGACATCTTGTGGTTTTTTTCCATTTTGCCCAACTTTATTTCTTCGTTTATTCTGTACAATCTAAAAACATGCAACTGAGTCAGGGCAAATTTCCAACAGACACGAAACAAAATGTCTTTGTTAGGCCAACGCGTACTGCATAGTAATCAAAAGTTTACAAAAAACATAGTGAGTATGGTAATTTTCAACTTTAGTTGTCAAAATTCCTTGCGAACAAGGCAATTAGAGTAACCTCCCTTGACTTTCACTTCGAACTAAGCCGGTAGCTATTTTGAAAGTCTCCGTGTGAAATAAACAAATCTTAGAAACTTTTTCGAAAACAATACAACTGCATGCTTTAACGCAAAAAATATCATAAAATGTGTTCTTAATAACAATTAAGTTCATTTCAGATCATTTTATGCTAGGAATTTAGCCAACTGACTTTGACTTTGAAACAAGACGGTAGCCATTTTGATTGTGTCCGTGCAAAATATACAAATCTTAGAAACTTTTTCGAAACAATACAACTGCATGCTTTAACACAAAAATATCATAAAATGTGTTCTTATTAACAATTAAGTTCATTTCAGATAATGCACACGCACAATTTTATGCTGGAAATTTTAACAACTAAAGGTGAAAATTACCGTGAGTATAACAGATTCAAATTGCCTATTAAATATTCGTGGTTATTTTGGTGATTTTTCACTACTCGTCAAACTTGTGATGGCTCAAATAATAAACTCAGATTATGTATTGTTTTTTCTTTTCATTTTAGCCATGCAATCTTTTGTTGTATAACAGCCATACATAAAACACAAATAATATAACCAGGTCGAATTATTAAGCAAAGTATGAAATGCTTGTCCTAATAATTTTCTGTATTTATATCGAAGGCTTGCCCCAACGAAAAATTTGCATATGACAGCGATTCTACAACTAAACTTTTGAAATTCTTCAAGGTTTATTATGCCTTAAAATGTCGTCGCTTATTGTCTGACAAAATAGATAAATCTAAAGCAAAATACAAGGGATAAAACAACATTTCTCGGTACAATAACCGATAGCCATTCCTGAAATATTTAATGTATACAGATTAAAGGTAAGTCTAAGTGGAAATGACGTACGGAGATAAGTAATTCACTTCCGGTGAGTCGAAAGCGTTTTTACGGCTTGTTCAATGTTTGAAAAAAAAACATTGCTTGCATATGTATTCTTTTCTTTTTTCTGAGCGCTTGTAACATTATCGGGTGTCATGGGGCAAAAAAAAGTTGACGGTTCTGAGCCGGAAGGCCTCAAGGAGCTTCCAAGATCTTTTTCACTTCTTTGTAGATCTCTCTGTCAAACAGAACGACTGATCATCAGACAGATATTGTACTTTCATCCTCAGTAGAACAGAAAAACTGTCGTACATATAGAGAAGAAGAAGAAGAAGAAGAAGAAGAAGAAGAAGAAGAAGAAGAAGAAGAAGAAGAAGATACAAGGACCCCTTGTTGTAATGTGTGTTTTCGTATTCCTTGTTGTAGCAATAGTAGTAATTCTCTGAGCGTATCGTAGCTCTATCTCTTAGTTTCTCGTAGCTAGTTCTCTCATGTCCTCTAAACTGTCTCTATATATCTCCTGCTGTAATACACATATGTAAATGAGATAACATGCCATTGGCTATCTCACTACACCCCTAAATAAAATAAATACGGACATATCATAACGAATTTCTTAAAGGACCCATCGCCAAAAAATACGAACTTAAAGAAGTTCATAATGGTATTTCATCTAAGAAATTCAAACCACTTAAAACTATTTATCTACTAATACATGTCTTCTTTTCTTTCTCTACGCTTGTACCATCGTCGGATGTGGTTCTGGGCAAACCGGAAGGCCTTGAGGGACATCTAAGATCTTCTTCAATCCAACTCTTCCTTGGCCTCCCCCTTGCCTTGAGCTCTGACCTATTTGTGATGAATGCTCGATATACAGGTTGGTGAGTGACCGTACGTATCAGATGTCCAAACCACTTGATTCAGTTGTTGGTTGAAATGCTATGGTGGACTGGTGTTGTTCTTACCATTTCTCTAATCTTGGTGTCACGTGATCATGTCACGGTGTGTTTTTCTTTACTGCCTGAAATAATTAATTGAGAATTACCTCCCCCTATTTTTATGATTGCCCCCCATTCGGAGAACTCTCTGGTGTTTACAAGAGTATATAAGCGCCCAGTAATTGTTCTAAGTAGAGTTAAAGCTTTTCAAAGCCTATCAGTGTTATCTTTTATCATTACACTCGGAGGTATCAGTTTTGCAGTTATTGTGTTTGCTGACGCGCTCTTTCGAAAACGGATATAGCTGACGTCACAAGAAGAATTTCCGTTTCGGTCAGAGAGATTATTTTTGGTTGGTCGGTTGATTAACAGATAAGGGCGAAGATTCACTCGAGGGGATAGGAAGCATTTTCTAACTCCCAGGAGTAGTGATAAGTCGAGGGCAAGCATACAGGCGATCGGAGAAAACTATTAAACAATAGAGAAGGGATTCCAGGAAATATTTCGTTTGGTCTCCACCCAGTTGATAACAAAAGTTTGACTTTTATGGCGGATTGGAGTTTTGCAACAGGGAACTAGGAAATATACAGAGGACCAAGGTTCAAGTCTTGGTCTCATATATCTATCTATTTATTTTTTACATAAACAATACAATAAGCCTTCCACAGACACCGTGTTTCGACGTATCACATCTCTTCCATGTAGCTAGACATTTGCAGGCTACCTCTAGCCGGGATGAAACCCGATCGATTCATCATCAGTCAAGCTCCTTAACCACTCGACCATCGTCACCTACAAACTGGGAGGGGGATTTTAACTTATAAATTCATACATCTGTATATATGTAAGGTCGCCAGAGAGTACTCCATCAATTATATCGGAGAGCGTTGCCTTTTAAAGCTTAGTTGGCGGACGTCAGCAAGATCCCCTCCAAAGTGCTCAACCCACTATGGTATGGGAGCATATATATATATATATATATATATATATATATATATATATATATTATTTCATTTTAAACAAATGTTTTCTTTTCTATATTTTTATTGTCCTTTTACACGCGGTTTTTTTTAAGATATATATTTTGTTCCTTCCTTTCTGGCTAATATTTCTTTTTATGGTTTCTTCATAGAGACTCCAATTTCATTCGCCAATTTTGAAGGAAATATATAATCAAGTTTTTTTTGGTTTTTTGTTTTTTGTTTTTATTTTTATTTTTTATTTTTACTTTCTTTCTTCTTTGTGAACCTCATTTTATTTCGTCCGCCATTTTGCTAAATTATTCGTTTATTTATTTTTTTCTTTCTTTCTTTCTTTCTTTCTTTCTTTCTTTCTTTTCTCTTTGGCCCATTTCTTGGTCAAGACTTATTTTTCATATTCAAAACCTTTTTTTCTTTCTTTCTTTCTTTTTTGTGTATTTTTCTTGAGCTTCTTTTTCTTTTTCATCGAGACTTCGTTATTTCACCCCCCCCCCCCACCATTGTTCACCGTATCTCTTCTTTGATATATTTTACTTGTAGTTTCTTTCTTTACCTTGAATCTCTTATTTACTTCACTATTTCTTTAATATTTTTCTCAAATGATTCCTTTCTTCTTCAAGGCTCTTAATTCTATTACATCATTCTTTCTTTCTTTCTTCCTTCTTTCTTTCTTCTTTCTTTTTCTTCTTTTCTTTCTTTGCGATTTTTTTTCTTCTTCAAGCTTTAATTCTATTACATCATTTTCTTTTTTCTTTCTTTTTTCTTTCTTTCTTTCTTTCTTTCTTCTTTCTTTCTTTCTTTCTTTTTTCTTTGCTTTCTTTATTCTTCCTATTTATTATTAAGTCATTTTTCGTTCTCTTTTTCTTTCTCTCTTTCTTTCTTTCTTCTTCTTCAAGACTCTTTAATTCTATTACATCTTTCTTTCTTTCTTTCTTTCTTTCTTTCAGACTCTTTAATTCTATTAATCTTTCTTTCTTTCTTTCTTTCTTCTTCAAGACTCTTTAATTCTATTACATCTTTCTTTCTTTTCTTTCTTTGGTTTCTTTCTTCTCCAAGACTTTTAAAAATTCTTACCTAATTTTTTTTTCATCGTTCTTCTTTCATATTTTCCTCTTCTGGTTTCGTTTTTCTTCGCCAAACTCTTTTAGTTCCTTTCCCATCTTTATCATAAATTCCTCCTATTTTCTGTATTTCTTTTTTTTGTCGCCTACCCTTTAACTTTCTGTGGCGAAAAATCACCATATTTCATCGCTCTAGTCACCGGATGTAATAAAAATGGCCACCCTTTCGTAATCTAAGCTGGGCGTATCTTTTTTGAGCTTAACTAACTTTGACTCTGTTGGCCAACATTTTCTGCTTACTGCCGCATTTAGAAAAAAGTCGTTATCAGAAAATGAAGGTATTAAAACAAGTTACAGGTGTAATGACAACCTGTTGACAAATCAACTGGGACAACCAATATTCACCGATATTTTCAGATTAGTCTATAGTTACCCATCGATATCGGATGCTTTCCTTATAAATCTAAGCAGTCCGAGGGAATACTCAATATAAAACAGGAATGTAGGAAACTGCACCTTTTAAATCAGTGTTCTCAACCGGGGTCCATGTGGACCCCCGGGGACCATATAAAAATTTTGGGACCAAGGCAAGCAAAATGTATTTAACTATAAAATTACAATGGGATTTTAAACATCGAATGGCTATGGGAGGGTCCACCAGAGTAAAATAGGGTTAAAAAGGGTCCATGCGTAAAAAGGGTTGAGAACCATTCTGTGATATTTTCTTTTCTTTGAAGATGTTGGGTGATATAACCGTAAAGAGACAAAATCCTCACAGCCCAACTACTTCCCCCAGTCTAAGAAATAAATGACAACATTTTGTTCGACTGGTGTGCGGGCAGACATAAAGAAATGTAACACGTTTGATTCTGAAAATATATTTTGCAATTTGAAATTGAAGAGATTTGTTTTCCCATATTTCACTTGTCTTAGCATTTGTTGTTATAAACACAATATTTTGACTGATACGTTCTTCGGCCTTCTTGTTGCGTTACGCTCTCCTTTCGGGAACTGAGTGATGACATGTTAAACGTTTGTTACGTTCTGGCACTCATTTTCGAATGGAGTGATGATATGTTGATAGTAGAAATATTGTATACTTATCTCTCTGGACTGGTATTACATTTGGAGAGACTGGAATCCTGGTTGTTGGACTGCTGTTCAGTTGACTGGCAATTCTATGTTTAGCGTCTGGAAATCTACTTGAGTGGATGAGAGATATTTTACCTTGTGCCATTTAGAGTTTTTATTAATAACACAAGACCACTTCTTTTTCTCATAAGAATTATATCTCCCCTAAAATCACAACTGCCGAGTCTACGTCTTACACTCTCAGGGCATTCTACCAGACTCAATTCAACCTTATCACCTCTCACTACCACTTCATCACGTCCCATCGCTCTTCCAATCAAACAATTTCGTGTGGCAATGCTGACTCCCCCTTAAAGTTTTCCATTCTCATCTAACATATTTTTGCTAAAAACTTTTCCTTGATAATTTATATATCAAGTTACAATCATGGTTCCACGTCACCCCATTATGTAATATGCTGTACGTAGGTCTTGGAATTAGATTCCTTTCATCTCTTTTTTCATATTTGAAGTAGAACAGGCGAACCCATTTAGAAAACCGAGGGATAGGAGAGAAAAAGTTCTATACGAATATTAGATATTGTATAAAATGTACAGTTGAAGAAGCCCGAAAATGTATCAGCCAAATTTTATAACAAGGTGAAGATGATAGTTTGAATAACGTACTAAGCAAGGAAAGTGATCCATCTCTGAACTACAGTTGAACTACAATGTACAGTTGAAGAAGCCCGAAAATGTATCAGCCAAATTCAGAACAAGGTGAAGATGATAGTTTGAATAACGTACTAAGCAAGGAAAGCGATCCATCTCCGATCTACAAAGAATAAATAAAGAATAAAAAATAAAAACACTAAACAAGCAAGTGACCGAATTGTTATCGAAAGGCCCTTTTTTTAAAACCCCAAATTTGTTTTTCGAACGCGAGAATCAACGTAAACATTGCAAAAAGTTGATAGGCAACAAAAAGAAAGAAATGGTACAGAAAACAAAAGGAGATATAACCATTATATATATATATATATATATATATATATATATATATGAGAAAGATAGAGGTGGGGTAGAGAGACAGACAAGTGGTATGCTGACGTGCTGGTGTTTGGGTGGGTAAAGAAGGAATTAATGCTAAAATCTGATATGGTTTGTGTCTGTTGAAGGACGCGGGCCACGTTCAAAAGTTGCAAAATATTTTGACATAAACAATACGGAATGGTGTAACTGGATTATTGTTTTTCTTAAATGTTTAACCTGATGCTCATGTTTCGTCATGGATATCTTTGTTTTCTTTTGATTGATTAAACCGCTTTTTTTGGGGGGGGTACGTTATTTCATGCATTTGTTACATAATTCATGGATAGCCTATGAATTATGTAAGTAGTGTAGATATATTTGAATTGAATCGTTGAAGGTTCAAATTATAGGGGTGGCTGGAAAGGTACCGTTACAGTTATTGGCATGTGATAAGCTCTATTTGAACCCACGAAACGTGCGAGAGAAACGTATAAACTGAAATTAAGTTTTTAATCAGTTGCAACCAGTCAGTCACTGAGTGAAGACGTTCTCTCAAGATGTCACTTCTCACCACGCGGTTTTGAGAACACTTGGGCCAAGGTAGTTTTAATAAAGAAAATAGGAAAAAAAGTCTTTGTTAATTAATTGAAACAAAAAATGCACAGACTGCCCAGCTCGGAAAGAAGAAATCAACCAAGAGAAAACAGTCCAGAGAAGATGACGACCGACGAAGTAAAAGAAGCAGTAAAAGAAGTAAGAACATCAACCCATCATCCCCCTCTCTCTCTCTCTCTCTATATATATATATATATATATATATATATATATATATATATATCATTATTTATATACCCGATATGCGAATGGTATATAACACATTTATTTATTTGTCAATGTTTGGTCTTCGCAATTGCTTAGAATTCAAGACACATTAAAATGCAATAATACTATATATATATATATATATATATATATATATATAAACAAGGTGTATCATAAAAGTCTCGAGATGGAAGGTATATTTACCAAGATAGAAATGAACAATGAATGGAACGATAATTTTTTCAGAATACGAGGTGTGTCAAAAAGTACAAAAAATCTCGATACTTTTTTGACACACCTTGGATATATATATATATATATATATATATATATATATAGAGAGAGAGAGAGAGAGAGAGAGAGAGAGAGAGCAATCTATACTCAGCTAATATGTCGGGAAAATTTGAGTAGCCATTTCACGAATTCGTGTTTGTTGAGATTAAATGCGAATATATATATATATATATATATATATATATATATATATATATATATTATATTGATATTATACTTTGCTATATCTATAAGTAAATAGTGGTAAATATCATTGATAGACCGTATATATCTGCGTTAGCGTAGAGAACACATAAAGTCAACGATGCCTAGTAGTTGTCAGTTTCTCGCCTATGCGATTTTATAACGAAGTTTTAAATTGTATAGGCATTAAACTGATAGTTACCATTTCTATTCTCATGCTCTCATCTTCCAACCTTTTGCCATACTAAGCTTAATAAATAACTAAAAACAACAAAAATGTTGATAGAAATTGAATTGTTAAACATTACAAAAGTATATATATATATATATATTTAGGAGATTATGTGTTTAATTGAAGTCATACCTAATTTGAAAATTAATTAGTTGATAATTTCGGCATACAGAGATTGACTTTTTCTCAATTTGTTTACGCCTTACATTTGAACAGATTCATTAATTATCCACTAATTAATTTTCAAATTAGGTATGACTTCAATTAAGCACATATTCTCCCCAAAATTGTCGGCTATCGCCATATCAAACATATTGTTTGTTTACTTTCATATATATATATATATATATATATATATATATATATATAGTAAAGAAATAACAAAAGACTTAGCGGATTAGCATTATAGTCTATTTCAGGAGCTTAGACAAAGTGTCTAACTCTCCCGACTCATCAGATGCGAAATCTGATGAGTCGGAAGAGTTAGACACTTTGTCTGAGAGAGAGAGAGAGAGAGAGAGAGAGAGAGAGAGAGAGAGAGAGAGAGAGAGAGAGAGAGAGATCTGATGAGTCCGGAGAGTTAGACACTTTGTCTAAGCTCCCTGAAATAGACTATAATTCTAAATCTCTAAGTCTTTTGTTAATTCTTTACTTATATATTTGCCCTGTGACTCTAATTTTAAGAGCACACATTGAGCTCTCAAACTGCGAAAGGTTTTTCCAAATAAAACTATTGTGTCGTAAGGAAGATTTCTTCTCTGGACTTTTGGATTATATATATATATATATATATATATATATATATATATATATATATTGAGGAAACCATTTTGTACTTTAAGTTTGACACTCTTAAGGGGGAGCCTCTCCGTATAATGAATGTTGCCTCCACATAGGTTTTTGAATGAATATAGAAAGACGTGACATTCAAAAAGATAAATGGAGCTTATCTGTTTGTAGTATACAAGTTACCGCATATATCTCAAAAACCACTGACACTATGATCAAATCCAGGAACGTGGGTTCAACAAACGTATGGGCGTGTCCCCCTGTTTCAACGCGAGTATATGTGTGCCCCTGTCAAGGGAACCAAAACGCAAGCATTAAAGAGAGAGAGGGGGAGAGAGAGGGGAGAGAGAGGGAGAGCAGGGGTGAGGTAGAGAGAGATTATGAGATGCCTAAGGGAGATGAGAAATATTAAAACTTATTGTTTTATGAGCAATGTCAACTGGGTGCATTCAAAATCTCACTTTTCTAGTATATATATATATATATATATAATATATATATATATGGATACTATATATATATATATATATGTTTGTGTGTGGTGTGTGTGTGTGTGTGTGTGTGTGTGGTGTGTGTGTGTGTGTGTGCATGGGCTTTGCCAATAGAGTTTTGGTTTGCTTACTCGCATATATACCTTCACATACATACACACGTAAATATACACATACACACACACACATACTGAATGAATATGAATATATATAGATGTATGAATATGCATATATATAGATATAGACATATTCATACACGTATATACACATACACACACACTGAATGACTATAAATACATATATAGATGTATGAATGTGTATATATATAGATAGATATATACATATTCATGCATACTTATATATATATATATATATATATATATATATATATATATATATATATATATATATATGCTTAATTGAAGTCGTACCTAATTTTGAAAATTAATTAATTAATAATTAACGAATTAGGCGGGCTTACCTATTATTAATTAATTAATTTTCAAAATTAGGTACAACTTCAATTAAGTACATATTCTCCCAAAAATTGTCGGCTAAAAAGCATATCAAAACACATTGTTTGTTTGTTTACACACACACACACACACACACACACACACACATATACATATATATATATAGATAGATAGATAGATAAATAGATATTAATGCATACTCATATATACATACATATACATACACACGCAGATATATAAATATATATATACGTATATACATTACAAATACTTACGTATATATGTATATACACATACATTATATATATATACCCAAAAATACACATATATGTATGTCTGCGTTTGTGTATCTACATGGTGTGGCAGATATCATCGTAGGATACGGACTAGGCTATCCGGGTTCAAATCCTGAACCATGCAGTTTATGTTTACACTTCACATTAATGTTCGTGGTAAAGGCATGAATCCATTTTTCTCCCAGGTCTGAAATTAGTGACCCGTTTTTCTCTCTAAGTTCCATAGGATTTTCTATGAAATGATTTTCTATCAAAGTTTCTGGTTTATGCATGTACTATTTATCTGTATGGTCAAGTTTTAGTCACTAGCACAGTGGATCAGCTTCCCTACCTAGTAGTGCTGCTTTTGTACTCTTTGCTGCATTCGCTTTTGTGTTTATTTGCATTCGTCTCTCTCTCTCTCTCTCTATATATATATATATATATATATATATATATACATAAGAATGATATTTTAAAGATACCTTGCTTATTTAAACAAACAACAAAAGTAAAAGGAAAACACAAAATGAGTGAATATCTTCAATAACACTGAAGTTAAAACTTAGCAGATATAGGATAAAAAGAAAAAAAACATGTGTTAAAGAATATACGTTTCTACACTTCAGTATAAAGTATTACTTATCTGGACGCGTCTTCACTCTCAGATAATATTTACCGTTTTGACAGAGTCACCGTGGTTGACTGGGACGACTTTTTTTTTTCTTAGATTTGGGGGAGGGCTTTAAAACCTACGTGACAGCAGGTTAGGGTGGAATGATATTTTAAAGATACCTTGCTTATTTAAACAAACAACAAAAGGAAAAGAAAAACACAAATGAGTTAATATCTTCAATAACACTGAAGTTAAAACTTAGCATATATATATATATATATATATATATATATATATATATATATATGGCTGCACCACCTGTAACTAAGCGACTAGTAAACTAGATGGGAGCTGCACAAGAAGCTGCGGGTGATCATGAACAAAACGTGGAAATGTGAGTGAGACGGACAAGACATGCGGGACACTGCTGAGAAGCAAGGACGAACTTATAAGCGACGTCCTCCTGTGGAAGCCAGCACATGACATGGGCGACCAGCAAAAACGTACGTTGATCAGCTCTGTGCGGATGCAGGATGCTGCATAGAGGAGAGAATGATGAGCGATAGGGACGGATGGAGAGAGATTGTCATGGATATCCGCGCTGAAAGCGCGACATGATGAATGTGTGTGTGTGTGTGTGTGTGTGAAGAAATTTAGAAACAACACAGGATGTTATGATGGACGGAAAATTACAGGACTGTGAAAATGAGAAGAAAAGCAAGGATTTATATGGATAGAAGATGAATGATGTTTTGTATGCGTTGAATTAGAAAAATGTGGGGAAAAAGGTTATTTACTTGAATTAATTGAGTGGTGTTTGTAGTTGAAAGTTGAAGACGTGATTATATATATATATATATATATATATATATATAATATATATATATATATATATATATATATATATCTTCATATGGCCTACATTACTTTTATTATTTTATTGACAAATTTTCATGACAGTTCTAACGGTGGGTTTTCACTGACGTCTGAGTGAACAGTAAGTTTCCTCGTATCCCCAGGACTCTTCTAAGTATTGTACATAATTCAACAGTTCTATGTTATGGATGAACTCGATTCATTTTTTGATCTCTAGTCCCCGTCTCTTTTCCAGACCTTTGGGGATCCTTCCAAGGGCACCAACTACAATTGGTCTCACCGTCATCTTCATGTTCCACAACCTTTTCAACTCTTTGGCTAATACCATATTCTGGTCTGTGATATATACCGTTTATCGGCATGGTCACATTTTGTCCCTGAACAATTCCCATTGGGTCACTTTTCTCGTCCAGTTATGCCTACTCTTGTATTCCTTTTGTGCAAGTTTGCTGCATTTGTTTATTATGTGAATAACTGTTTCATCTCTGTCACAACATAAGCTACCGTTGTTATTCTCATGTGTATTACCAATTTTTGCTTTGATATCATTAATTTTTTATGGTATTGTGCTGCTTTTAATAGAGATTCAATTTATCTCTTCAGGTTTCCCCTTCTTTGCACATGAAATAACCTGGACATGGCAATTTCGTTAGTTTTTCGCTTGAAGTATCCATACAGTTGTTTTCCTCCCATTTTTTCTTGTTTTCCTGTTTGTCCTTGTAGAAACGGTATGTGGATCTCGTCGTTCCAGCAGATCACAAATTTAGGATAAAGAAAGTGAAAAACTCTAGAAATATCTGACCTCGTCAATGAATTAAAAAGTAGTTATGGAATATAAAGGTGATAATAATACCAATCATAGTTGGAGTACACGGAACAACCTCCAGGAATCTTGAAAATGAGGGAACAAGAATTCGGCAAAAAAGTGTCACTGTCTCATACTACAGGACAATCAGATCGGAAATATTATTTTAAAGAGTCATTTATTGTTATCTGTACAACGTTTTGGTTGATGTGCCCTCCGGCCTTTGAGTTCGAAAAGAAGGCTCCCGAATCCAACAAGAAATATCTGAAGAGACCGGAGGACACATCGGCCGAAACGTTGAACAGATAACAATAAAGATGAGGACAATAGTCCAAATAATCCAAATAATACTTACCCCAAAAAATGTTGCCTCAAAAAGTTTCAGTGAAAACTTTTTTTTTAATTTGTATTTGATTAGTTAGATATCAAACATTTTGTTAGCAACCGGTAATTATTTTTTTTGGGGGTGGAATCGGTGATTTTTAGGTGTTAGTGTTTAAAAAAAGAAAGAAAGAAAAAAGCGCGCAGTGAATCCTTTTCTGTATTTGTATCAGATGGGTTTGATTTATTGATTGATTGATTTTAATGACGTCAATATTTCTATGGTTATTTTATGCCTAGATGCTCAGGGGTCGCGTTCATTTTCGTTCATATTTACATTTTTGGTGTAATTATTCCTTAAGAGAATTTTTTTTCTTTTTCACACGTTCTTATGAACACACATAATTTTTAATATATATATATATATATATATATATATATATATATATATATATATATATATATATATATATATATATATATATATATATATATATATATATATATATATATATATATATATATATGTGTGTGAGTGTATATATATATATATATATATATATATCAATTGAAGGTCGTCACACACTTACACACACTCACACACAGAGGTATATATATATATATATATATATATATATATATATATATATATATATATATATACCTCTGTGTGTGAGTGTGTGACGACCTTGAATTGATTTGAAAAAAATATATGATTCATTCAATTAATTCTCAACCAAAATATTGTTGACGGCGGTTTTAATTCAATGTTGTTTTCTCCAAGACTTGTTTCCCTACTAAAACTACTGAGCCGAATCCATTCTATTTCACCCAAAGGGAATATATGGTTTTATGCATTGCTCAAGGGTATTAGTGCTAAAGTGAATGCAAACAGTTTTGGTGGGAATTTGAACTCGGCTTGGTAATTTCATTTTCCCTGTATATAACCAATTGCACACAGGCAGACAACAACAGACAGACACACACACACACACATATATATATATATGAAAGTAAAATGGAAGTGAATCCGACAGTATGTATAGAAAGCTTTTAGAAAAAACAAGATGTTATTAGTTTGCTGACAGATCTGTTTCGACCTTATAAACCGGTCTTTTTCAAAGCAACTATATTTATGAGGAAAGACGGATAAATAAACCGTAAAAACCAAAACCTGGACTGTTTAATATATCACCGGAGGCTAAATTTCGAAACGTGATAAGGACCCCATCACTATGGATTTGTCAACATTACAAATTCCTGAAACTTTCCATCTTCATCAATCGTGCAGTGGACTTACTTTTTAAAAACTTGCTTTTGTAGCTGGAATACATCTTGAACATTTTTGATTTTTTATACACTTTTACTTCAAACTCTTTTGAGTTTTTCTAATGATAAAAATGCTTCTGATTTTTAAAATAAAATTTATTTTATTATTAACACAAAATACGAATTTTCAAAATTTTTCAAAAATTCCGGACCTGAACGAGAGCGTTTGTTTGTACCCCGTGATTTACGGTTTATTTATTCCGTCTTTCCTCATAAATATAGTTGCTTTGAAAAAGACCGCTTTATAAGGTCGAAACAGATCAGTCAGCAAACTAATAACATCTTGTTTTTTCTAAAAACTTTCTATACATATATATATGTATATATTTATATATATGATGGCATGATGTGAGACAATTCAATTTTTAAACGGAGTACTGCTAGCTTAAGTTTAATTTTTTCTTAGACCACACAAAGGCTAACGAACTCAGTCTGCCCTCCTATTTACCCATAGCTGGATGAGGGGATTGATCCATGCCTTTTCCAAGGGAATTGGGGTGAAAGTGAAACACAAACAACCATGAACTCGGGTCCATCCTTGCGCCAATCGCCTCCAATATATATATATATATATATATATATATATATATATATATATACTAGCAGAAGTATCTGGTCCATGACTGGACTAAAAGCATTTTGGGTGAGAAAGTGGGAAGAGAGGAATAAGAGAGGAGTTAAGAGGAAGACAATTTAGCAAATTCCTTAATTTTTTTAAATCACTAAGAATTCGTGTATTACAATGTTCGTTTATTTTACCTTTCTTTCTCTTTACATTAAAAATATTCTAAAAAAAAATATTGCAGAACGCGTTTTTTGTATATACGAAAAAAATTGAATTCAGTTCTCAACTGCTTGTCAAGTTAAAGTGATAAAAATGTATTCGTTTAATTTATTTTATTTTTATCCTTAAAAATGTAACAATAAAAAGGAGCTAAGAATTAAACATATGTCCTTATTTGTTGGTGAAAATTTTAGAATGTGTCCTTTTTGTACTTCCATATGAAGTACTGGGAAGTGTACCACAAATCGAGTGATTTTTTTAATTTCATTTTTTTAATCATTTAATCAGAAAAAAAAATCAGAAACTAAATTGTGTACTTTTCCTTACTATAAACATATCAAAATGTATGAACAATTTTAATGCTCGATAAGTTATAAGTCGACCCATACATACCAAAAAAGACGCGACTTCTTATATATATATATATATATATATATATATATATATATAGAGAGAGAGAGAGAGAGATAGATAGATAGATAGATATGTGTGTGTGTGTACTGTGATCTTTGCATTATGTTGCCGTGTTAAGAAAGGGGTTTTAAGATTTGGTAGCAACCCCCTCTCCCCCATCTCTCTCTCTCTCTCTCTCTCTCTCTCTCTCTCTCTCTCTCTCTCTCTCTCTCTCTCTCTCTTCTTGCGTACCCCTGGGTCTCCTTGACACTCTCTTTTAACACCTATTCTTTTTCTCTTTGTATCATGTGCCCATATGGTTTGACAATTAGTCGACACGCTGACTCTGCCGAACGCTTCCAACTGTTCCTGGTAACAAGATGCAAAACCAACAACAACAACAACAACAACAACAATGGGATTTACTAAAACGACAGCAGTAACCATAGCAGCGTTAGTACCACATAAGCTTTGAGTCTGACGACATTGACGTAGCACAAGGGTGTTTTGTAACAAAGTAAATCTCACCGAAAACTACATATGGCTCAAAGCAAACGGGACGCCATTAAAGAAATATAGCGCACAGATGCTGCTGACACGCTATCCAGATATCTTTTCCTCAATAAAAAAAAAAAAAGAAGCCCCCGTCTGCAAATCTTACTCTTGAGATAAATTTTCAGTTAAGAAAACAAGAAAAAAGTCGCACGAAATTGGTGAGTATGGAGGGTACCGCACTTACATAAACTTGTGTCAGGTCAAAAATTGCTGGTCAAAAAAAAATCAAAACTGCTGATTGTGGCTGTCACTGTTTTAGGCAGATTCCAGCAGTAATCTAAATCTTGTCTTGTCATGGGCCTCATGTCCGGCTTTAGGCCTCCCCTTCCCTTCCTCCTCTGACCCAAAATAAAGTACCCTATGACCCTGGTCGGTAAAAATGGTTACTTATAAGAATAGTTCTTGGTTTTTAATAACCCAAATATATGTGTATGTGCATTTTGAGATTGTTTGGAGTGCTTATTTTGCCTTTGTGATATGATAAGTAACTCACTGCTGTTGTGCAGTGAAATAGAAAAGGGTTTAAATAAAAGATAAAGTCTTGGACTGAGTAGTAATTTTGGTATTGTCAGGTCTAAAGGAGTCCTGGCAAGGATCTTTCTTTCCGTTGAGATGCCCACTTGAGCAAGTCAAGTTTTTTTAGGCTCCCATTGTGAGCAACTTTTGGTGGTATTTTGGAACCGCAATTCTTAGTATAAGAACCACTAAGATATTGGTCTATTTTTAATGTGCAAGTCCCTACGTGCCAGCAAAGTTTTCACGGCATGCGCCGTATGAAAAAATAAAGAACTATTTTGAACTACGGTGTTTGTCTGTACGTCCTTGAGCGCACGGTGCGAAACAACTTCTTTGTAAAAGACCCGGGAAGCCAAATTTGTTGTCAGCAAACTTGTGGGACTGTCATTAACACTGATAAAAAATATTGAAAATTTGCACGGGTTACTTTAGATTTCGTCTACACTGCGATGTAGACATCGTCACTCGACAGTTGATTTGAATGTTGCATTACTGAATTAAAGTTTTGTTGATAGCTCATTTACAACTGAAAAGTTATGATTACAATAGAGAATCACACCTGGAATGAGGAAAAGATATCTGGATAGTAGGTCAGCAGTATTTGGGAACCATATGACCTTTAGGCACCCCTTTTTGATCTCGATTAAGAAAGGACATGTTTTTCATTTACACCGTCAATATCCGGTTGTTTTAACAGACGATCTTTAGATTTTTTTAAAATTATAAAACTAACCCCTAACCCTAACCAAAACCCCTAACCCTAACAAACAACCGGATATTGACGGTGTAAATAAAAAAACATGTCCTTTCTTAATCGAGATCAAAAAGGGGTGCCTAAAGTTGGATATCCAACACGATGGAGAAATGTGTGTATGTGTGAATGTGTGTATTTTTATTTAATTTTGATTAACGGAAAAATACCCTATTTAATTGAAATAACGGCATCCCCCTTTATACTATGAGAGAGAGAGAGAGAGAGAGAGAGAGAGAGAGAGAGAGAGAGAGAGAGAGAGAGAGAGAGAGAGAGAGTGTGTGTGTGTGTGTGTATGTGTGTATGTGTGTGTAAATTTTATTTAGTATTTTATTTAGTTTTAATTAACGGAAAAATACCTTATTTAGCTAAGTAAAAATATTGATCAAATGTAAGGTATTTTGTAATCTTTAAGTATAAAGGGAGATGCCGTTATTTCAATTAAATAGGGTATTTTTCCATAAAATTAAATAAAAATACACACACACACACGCACGCACATTTTACTGAGCATAAACTGGGACGCTGTTATATAGTTTAAATTTAAGACGCTGACGTTTGTCAACAATTTTAAATAGATCTTTTCTTCCTCACATTTGAAGATCAACAAAAAGAAGCACCAACACACCAAAAACAGAGGCTCACAGACTTTTTTGTTTTCAGTAATAATTAATTTTTTGCTTAAACTAACGAAAGCCCTGGTGAAGGTCTATTTAAACAAACCGAAACACCGCAGCGTAGGCATAATAAACACTATTCGTTCATGAAACTTGTGTTTTTTCAATTTTTACAATATTACATACTTTCGGATTCACTTCCATTTTTTCTTCACACACACACACACACACACACACACACACACACATATATATATATATATATATATATATATATATATATAACCTGAATTTCAACATTCCTTTCTATAAAAGCACCAAGAACAACACAAATCAGTCAGTCTAGACATTCTTTATAAAGGAGGTTCACACCTCCGAAATATTGAATGAAATAAAACGAAACTTAATACATAACATCTAACGGAGTTTGTCATTCATTTCACACCCAGAAAAGAGATATCATTGAGGATTAAAATCGCGCATAGCCGTTAATATATTTATACTAAGGAAAATACAAAATATAGTTTTCGATTCTTACTGCTTAAATGATATAATTCAATAATTAAAAGTCATCGATTAATGGAACTATTTACAGTTCTTTATAGGTAATACAAAATACACGTGCAATTCATGTTTAGATATCACATAGATTCCATTGGCGAAATTTGAATTTAATGCTTTTTCGAAAATTATTGTTTCGTAATTCAGTACTATTTGTAAAAAAAAAAAGTTCTAAATTTTTTTGAGAAGTATATGGGGTGGTAAGAGATTTGGAGTGTTTTAAGGTTTAAAGGTAGCTGGATATTCTTGTGCGTGTTCTTAGGGTTTTTGCTTTTAACCCCATCTCATTTGGTGGTCGGGCTGAAAAGGAAGGAATTCAAGGAACGAAAAAGAAAGAGACAAAGACAGAAGGTGGTTTTATGGCTTAGGCTTTATTCCCAGTCCCGGTCATAGATGCCTGTGGTAAGGGGATATTCCCTTGGCTAGTAGGAGCGACCAGAACCAGTTAAGGCCTAAACTCGAATGGCCGAGATATTATCTTGGGAGTCGGAAGTCGGTCCTTTTTCTGGCACATGCGCGAAGGGTTCTTCCGGTGAAGGCTCATGGGAGCTTGTTGTTTTTTTTAGTTTTATTTTATTTTATTTTATTTTATTTTTATTTTATTTTAGTTTTATTTTAATCCTCACAAGTAAAAAAAATCCTGATAATGTTTCAAACCAAGTGGCACCTTTTTTAAAAAAATTATGTTTTTAATTCTTAGCTTCTTTTTATTGTTACACTTTTATAATTTTATAAATTTATCATTTTTATAAATTTATTATTGTTACATTTAAAAAAAAAAAGAAAATGAATTAGACGAATATTTTTATCACAGTAACTCGGCAGGCAATTAAGAACTGAATTTAAGCTTTTGTCATAAGTAAACGTTTTTAGAAAAATAAAAATTATGTTCCAAATCACTCATGAATTTAGGTTCATGTTTATTTTTTGAATATTTGAAATGTAAACAAAAATAATATTCTTAAAACGAATATTATCATACGCGAATTCGTAACTTCTTTTATCGTTAAAATTAATTTTGATCTATGTAACTCGAAAACCTTTTTTTAACGAAATAAATTCATAGAATAAACGAATATTGGATTTTTCCACCTACAAATAATACAATTTTAATTCTTATCTTCATTGACATGCCATTAAAATCAATGAACCATTTTAATCAACCAATCGATCGAATTCAAAATTTTAAAAAATAGAGAATCAGTCTCGATACATTCTGAAATACGTCTTTTCATTCTATACGTATCCTTGGCAACGGGTGCAACGTATGGAAATGTATTATTGTTGTGCATCTCATGCTCAGAGAATTCACGTTGGAAATGTGGTAATGCTTCTGAGCAACACAATTTTCAATGCAATGTGTCATTATGTACCTCTTTAGAAGAGAGTTCTCTTATCTTGATTATAAATATAACGCCTAGATTCTGCTGATCTGCTATTAAGATATTTTTCTTTTATTAAAAAAAAAGCACTTTATGTTCAACTAATACCGTATTGATGAAAGAAACGCTAAACACCGAAAAACACCTTTTCAACCTAGTCGGCATAGATAATAATAATAATAATAATAATAATAATAATAATAATAATAATAATTGAAAGAAAAATTAAGAAAGGAATACTTCAGGAGAACAAGAAAGCACCTAGAAACCAAGCTATGTAGTAGAAACCTTATCAAGGGAATAAACACAAGAGAGGAGCTCCGGCAGATGGACCAAAGGACAAGGAAACTCATGACCATGCAAAAAGCATTGCCAGAAATCAAAAATGGTGTGGAATACAAAGGTGACGGTAATACCATTCGTTGTTGGAGCACTAGAGGAAGAATTGAAACCATCCAGACCACAGCACTCCTAAAATCTACTAGGATACTTAGAAGATTCTTGTAGATCTGAGGAGACTTGCTTGTAACTCAGACTAGTGAAAATCATCTGTTAGAGCCAGTGTGAAAAAAACTGCAAGCAGTAAAATAATAATAATAATAATAATAATAATAATAATAATAATAATAATAGGTCTCTATTTGTTTGTAACCAAAATTGTCATAACAGAATAAATACACTTAAAATTTGAACATGCAACCTTAGACGATCCTCATTATTTTTTAAAAACAAGTTTTAATAGATACATGCCCGGTATTATGTATTTATATATAGTTTGTTTTATTTTAATACATATTCAAAGTTATTAGAACTAGGTTTTCATTTCAAATTGTTTTATTTTTTTATTTAATTTTTTACTCCTTTAATGAATTTGATGATTTTGCTTACTTATAATCTCTCTGTCATTGAATTTTTAACTTCCATCCCTCAGACAATATCTTGAAAAGATAATGTTCACAGCCCGGAGGGCGTTTTTTCAATAATAATAATAATAATAATAATAATAATAATAATAATAATAATAGAACTTTAGAGTTGTCGAAACTAACCTCATGAACAATCTGTCTTGAAGATTATTGGAGTAATCATAATAAATATCAATCATAAATAAATACACTCTTATCATTAACAAAATATTTTAAACCAAATACACCAGGATCTAGTAGAATGTTATAGTATCAAAATAGATTATATTAGGTATTATTTATTACCACACTCTACAGCATTCAAACACTGTAACCAAAAATATGAATTTATATTAGTCTAAAAATAAGTACACTCCGATACCAAAGTTGATCTCCTTCAATCTGGTAAAAAATATTTTCAGACCCAATTTGAAAATAAATAAGGCTTATGAAGACAGAGTTTTTGGTGTTGAAATATTTGAAAAAAAAAATGTCGCCACATGGAAGGAATTTCCTGATTTAAGGGAACGTGTTATTTATTTGTACAAACAGAACAGCAGCTAACAAAATATACCTACTATACTAATCGTTATTTGGTTTTATTTATTACCCAGTGATACAAACTATTCTAATATTCTACCCCAAAATAAGAATAAGAAAAACAAAAAAAAAAAAAAGGAAAAGAAAAAGAATAGGTTGCAGTCAAAAAAATAAGTGCAAACCTACGCAAAACTCTATATAACAAACTGATTTTCAAACTTTGCCTCTCAATCCATCTTTTATGGGACCGAAAAGAGGCAAATATTATTCCATTGATAAGGAAGTGAAATCTGTAGTGAAGAAATGGCTCAAAGAACAGTCAACCGAACTTTACGGGGCAGGGATACATGCTCTCAATCGAAGGTGGAACATTACTATTGAGAGAAACGGTGACTATGTGGAGAAGTAGGGATGTGATCCACGGAGGACCAGCTTCATTTTGATGTATGATACATGTTCCTGTGTTGATAATTATACCTGTCCTAAACAAAATGGTATTACTTTTTGACTCAACCTCATATATAAATCGCACATCTCGTTTTAATTGCAAATCTTAAAATTTGAATAAATGTTAAGATTCAGTTTCGATCCTTGCTGATCACACCTTTTTTTTTCTAACTGTATCTTGGCAAAATATACAGTGTTTAAAAAAGTATTATTATTGTTGTGCATCAAATGCTCGGAGAATTTACGATGGAAATTTGTTGACGTTTCTGAGCAACGTATTAGTCAATGAGTTTGAACTAAAAATATGTTCAGTTCAATGTGTCATTATGGGTCCTCTTCGAAAGATTATCTCCATTATAAGAAGAATCGGTTTCTTTGAAGCATCTCCGATCTGATCTGCGTCATCTTCATCTTCATCCTCCTCCTTCCCCTCTTCCTCTTCCCCTCAAAACAATTTTTATGCAACACCGACCCAGCCTTACACACCCAAAATTAATACATTTTTTTTCTTCTCTCGCGTATACTCACGATTCTTGTTCACGTCTCCGTTCCCTGAACGCACGGAGAGGCACGCAAGTACTTTGAAACACCTCATACCTGAGGATCTTAAATTAAGAGGTTTGGAGTGTTTGAAATTATGAGTGATGATGATGATGATGATGATGATGATGTATTGGAGGCAGGAAGTCGTTAAATTACACTGACAGTAAAGATTTACGTAAAAATAGCAGATGAAATATGCGTCTCTCAGACGATGTCAACATTTATCAGGCTTTTCCTTTATCAAAATATTGGCCATCTATGTCGATTCTACATAAACGATAATCAGAACATTCTCTCGGAAATGAAAGAACCTCTATTTTTAAACAGGAATTGAAGGCTTTCAACTCATAATTTAATTTTTGTTTCTTTTTAGCTGAGATACTAGAATGAATTTAAAATGATAGACAGTGGATATTTGCCCAGTCCCACCCCGAGAGCTTACTTCATAAGGTGTGACTTCTTCAATCTGAATATGTTTGCCTCTCAAAGCCTCTTTCATGGGGCCGAAGAGATGATAGTCTGAACCAAACATTATTCTAGTGACAAGGAAGCGAAATCTGTAGTGAAAAGGTGGCTCAAAGAACAGTCAACAGAATTTACAGGGCAGAGATACATGCTCTTATTCGAAAGTAGAACATTGCTATTGAGAGAAACGGTGACTATATAAAGAAGTAGGGATGTGATCCATAGAGGACCAGCTTCATTTTGATGTATGATAAATGTTGCTGTGTTGATAATTATACCTTTTCTTAACAAAATGGCATTACTTTTGACACCTCGTAAACAGTCTTGAAATAAGCACTTCCTGATGATGTCAGATGGCGGAAACCGGCCAGAATAACAAACCAATTATATATATATATATATATATATATATATATATATATATATATATATTGGTTTGGTGGTTGTTTTGAAGGCTATCACAATGAAAGTGTAAGGAAAAATATGGTAACTATGGTGATATTTGTTAACCGTTAATTTATTCTTAATATTTCGAAATAAAAATTCGATAGAAGATTTCTGAAACTGAAGCTGTTGTTAGTGATCGTCCTTTCTGCTTTGTGTCATATATCTTCCAAATTATGTGTGTGTGTGTTTATGTGTGTGTGTGTGTGTGTGTGTGTGTGTGTGTGTTCAACAATGTTTGATTATCATTCCAGGTTTCGCCTACCGTTTTTGTTTTATTATTAAGCAGTAGCTTGTTTGTTTGTGTGTGTGTGTGTGTGTGTGTGTGCGTGTGTGTGTAATTTCTAGGCTCATCTAATTCTTTTTTTTTTTCAATTTTGTTACTTCTTCTATCTGTTGGCCTGTAGGAGGTTTTTGCGTGTGTATTTGTGTGCGTGCGTGCGTGTGTGTGTGTGTTCTTAAGACCCTTTGTTGTTTTTTAAATTATATTTATTGTGTGTATATATATATATATATATTATATATATATATATATTATATATATATATATAATATATATATATACATACATATATTGCTTTTACTTGCTTGACGTGTATGTGTGTTGGATATATGTGTGTTTTATTTTATGTGTACCTAGCCCATATGCGTTTACGTGTGTGTGTGTGTGTGTGTGTGTTGGATTTAGAAAAGGTTAGAATAAAACTAATTTTTATCAAAAATAATAATCATAGATTCTGCTAACTTAGTCTATAAGAGGTTAAGATAAAGGATATAGCTAATATTTCTATGATTTTTTTCTTTATTTTTCTATTTATATATATATATATTATCCATAGCTTGATCACATGAATTAATTAAGAAAATAGCAAGGGAAATTCATATTCTTTTATGTGAGATCAGTTATTTAATTAAAATTATCTTGTTATAATGGGGGTTCGCTGTTGGTGACCAGAATTAAGTTATGAATTGCATACATTTATCAAGGAGTATTTAATTTATAGTCAAATTTATTAATATCTAAAGTAAATCTTATTTATTAATGCAGTCTCTATTAAGATCTGGGGTAGATTTGTCTAAGAACATCCCATGCTATAAGTGGCTTTTAAAATCCTGCTATGTGTCTAATATACAACTAAGAAGGAAAGGTTTACCTAATATATGTAGATGGATAGATGGATATGAACAAAATCAGAGATAGATATATAGAAAGATAGGTAGATAAGTGGACGTGTGCATTGGTTTGTGAATGCGCGTGTGTGTTTGTCTATCTGTGTTTATGTTTGAGTGCACGCGCGTGTGTGTGTGTGTCTATGGATGTGGGAGTGTTTTGCATTTGTCTTCTCGTTGTAGGTTTGTTACATTAGGAATTCTCCATTGCGCGTGTGAGTGTATGTTGCGTGCGTGTGTGCGTATGCGTATACGTGTGTTCATTGGTTGTGATCTATTATGGGTCTAATGTGTTATGAACTCTACGCTGAGTTCCGGTTCTGCTATTGATCCCAGGGCGCAATTTAGCTATCAATAGCACCTCCTTAATTCGAAGGTTGCCTA
>CM042138.1:108026805-108046805 GCA_023376005.1 Doryteuthis pealeii | reverse complement strand
AATCTCGACAAAGAATTGTTCGGATATATATATGTATATATATATATATGTATATACATATGTATATATATATATATATTTGTGTGTGTGTTTATGAAAATTATGAGTGTAGAAAACATATAACAAAGTTGTAAAAATTAAAATTTCACAGTTTTCGATTTTCACAGTTTTATTTTATACCAAAAAAGGGAGAATTCATGCCTTTTCTAAGGGCTTGAACACGAAGGGAAACGGCAAGCATTGGGTCATCCGTAGAATAATGACTACAGAGCTAGGCTAGCAGACCCTTATTAGTGAGTTCGATTCTCAGTGGTTGCTTAATACTTCTGGCCTTTTCATTGCCATTACCTCCAGGTCTACTCTGATCTGAAGTGGTAGTAGCTGTTAGGGTCAAATAGATCTGCTTAAAATATATTTTTATTTGATAGGACCGTATGCAAAAAGAAACTCTTAAAAACATCTGCACAAAAGTGTAAATGTGGACGTACAATAAACACGATTCTCTACCCTCTAGGCATAAAATAACCCTATATGGGTTAACAATGCCGTTAAAATCAATCAATTCTGACCTTTTACTAAACTAAGTTACGCTTAGTAAATTTAAACTTGGTTTTCAGTTTTCTACAATTTCTAAATTCTGGGAGACCAGAATTTGTCATAAGGGTTTGTCATAATGGTTATAGGGTTGGGGCAATCATATAGGTGCTAGGTCTTGACGTGACCAGCCGATATTGTTGATATACGTGTAAATCCATCACTAGACACATGATAGCAGGCTACTACTGCAGTCTACAATGTAATAATTCTTATTGTATATACAAAAGATTACCTGGACTAGTTTTCATGGTATTTACCTCGTACCCCACTTGTACGGGTTAGGCACAAGGCCCTATTAACGTGGGACCACCCACAAACCGAAGCTCATGGGTGGCGGGTGAAAAATTGCGTCGATCTCGTCGGCATTCCCCTCAAGGGGGCGCTCAGGCGCTGGGCAATAAACCCAGCCCTGCCCTCAAGGGGGCAGGTATTGCCTGGACTAGTTTTCATTGTTTTAATCTTATTGTACTAAATAAAATTCCATTATGAATTTCATGTTTACGTTTGTATAATTTGATTCACTGTCTATCTTAATTGTTATTAGGCTAACGTCTGACTTATTGCATTTTCGGCTTTTTATTTTATTTGAAATATTTAAGATATTTATCATATTTGTTTAGAGGTATGTAAGTGGGTAATTTTCACCTTCAGTTGGCTAAATTCCTAGCAAATAAGGCAATTAGAGTAACCTCCCTTGACTTTCACTTTGAAACAAGCCGGTAGCCATTTTGAAAGTCTCCGTGCGAAATAAACAAATCTTAGAAACTTTTTCAAAAACAATACAACTGTATGCTTTAACACAAAAATATCATAAAATGTGTTCTAAATAACAATTAAGTTTATTTCAGATAATGCACACGCACAATTTTATGCTAGGAATTTAGCCAACTAAAGGTGAAAATTACCTGTCAGTGTATGCGTGCATGGGTGGGTGGGTGTCCGTTTCTGCGTAAGTTTGTTCATGTGTGTGTGAGTAAATGTGTGTATATGTGCGTATTTGTGAGTATATGTGTGCGTGGTGATGTGCTGGAATGTGTGTGTATATGTGTGGTTATGTGTTGGCATGGGAATGTATGTGTGTGATCGCGTGTACATGCTTATGAGCACGTGACTTGGTGCGTGCGTGCGTATATATGCGTGTGCATGTATACGTGGTTATGAGTATGCATATATATACACGCGTGTGTATGTGTGTGTGGTTATGTACCTGCCTGTGAGGTGCGCATGTGTGTGCGTGGCTATGTTTCTGCGTGTATGCGCGCACCTGCATATGCGTGCGTTTCTGTGCGTATGCGTATGCGTTGCGTAATTTGTGTATACAGAGCGTACAAGTATTTATGCATGACTATGTGAGTGCGTGCGCCTACACACACTGTATGTACACACGCATGTGTGTATGCATGCATATGCGCGTTTGCATGTGCGTGTGCATTTCACTTAGCGCTAATACCCTTGGGAAAGGTATGAATCCTACTCTCCCTCTAGCTATGGGCAAATAGTAGGGCAGACTGGGCTCTTTAACCTTGGTTAGGCAACCGGTCTAGGAGAAGGAAAACTCTGAATTCAAACCTGTTAAACTCCGCTTAAGAAATTGACCTTGTGTCGCATCCTGCTCGTGCGGAGGGGTTGGTAAATATATGTATGTGCGTGTGTGTGTATGTGCATGTGTACGTTTGTGGGAACGCGCGTATGTGTATGGGCGTGCACGTGAGTATGAGTGTGGTGTGTGTGTGTGTGTGTGTGTGTGTGTGTGTTCTGTAGGCCTAGTTAACCCCGACTGGAATTCGTTGTCGCTGACTCCCTACGACTTCTCTATCACCGTGACACCGCAGGATATCTTCCGCTTGAAAACGAGGCGAAAACGCGGGAAATTTTTTTGTTGTTATTTATTAAATTGCGAACATTTTAACGAAGCAAGCGAGCGGCCGCTTAAGCCCTCGAAAAAAAAAAAAAAAAAAAGAAAAGCTAACTGCCTGGCTGGTAAGGCTTGCCCAGACACTTTGCTTACTCTACGTATCCCGTCTCTCGCATAATGAGATGAAAGAAAAGACAACACGTCAGCTGTGAGGAAGAAGAAGAGAGACCCTAAGAAAAGTCGGAGAAGAGGAAATAAATGCCATCAGCTCTCATCACTGTTACCTTCACCCTAAGCACCGCCACCTTCTTCATCACAATCATCACCTTCGTTATGATTATCATCATCAGCAGCAGCTTGATGATTGTATAGGTAGGTATAAAGCGCCTTGCCGGGTTCCATTTCCATATAAGTCTTCATTTAGGTGGGAAGGCCATCTTTCGTGTTAAAATTGTTGCCAGCTGACGTCATGCGGTTCCCTCGGGTTTACAACAGAAGAGAAGAAAAATGAAAAACTGTTTTTTTTTTCTTAATTAGAAAGTTTTAGAAAAAGGTGTTATTATTATTGTTGTTGTTGTTATTGTTGTTATTACCAAATTTGTTTTTCTTGTCTTTTGATAAATTTCCTAAAATTTCACAAAAGAAGATTTTATCAACATAGAATTCCAAGTTTTAAAAAAAAAGAAGCAAAGCCTGGAATTATGTGTGTGAGAAAACACTCGCACATACATATCTTATCGGCAAATCATAGAACAAAAAGAAAAGAAAAAAAAGGTCGGCAGAATTTTTCTCCAAATTTTACTACAGTTACCAGAAAAAAAATCCTTGATATTGAACCAAAGATTGATTGATTTTAACGGCATGTCAACACATCTGAGATTATTTTATGCCTTGAGGTTAGGGAACTGCATGCATTGTACATTTATATTTGCATTTTCTGCGTAGTTTCTATAAAGTTTCTTTTCTTTTTTTTTTTGGCACACAGATATATGATATCAAGTATTCCTATCTAATACAAATAAAATGGGTCCCTAAGAGGTACTATCACTCCTGGTCAGAATAGACATGGAGTATTAGCAATAAAGACGTTCTTAGAGCTCAAGAGGGCCGGGTTAGCTCAGTCGGTAGAGCGTTCGGCTAGAAATCGCAGGTTCCTAGTTCGATACCCGCCCTCGCCAACTCAGCGTATGAGTAGCACAGGGATCTGTGCGGTAAAGTAAGGAGCTGATGGTAGGTGTGGCGCTCCACCTCAGACGCTAAAATAATCGCCCTGATCTAGCGCGATTGAAAAGGGGATAGACTACATCGCTGCATGTCTGATACCGACATTAGGCCGTCCCGACGTCTTTACTTACTTAGAGCTCAAGAACTAGAGCCTCATCATCAAATGTAGCTTAATGTCATAGGCAGGGCACTCTTTTGGGCAGCGGGATTCTTATCCCTCTATAGGGGGTGCAGTCACCGTATTCTAAGACTTATAATACGCAAAAGAAAAAATTGTATGCAAATGAAATTAAAGATTAAATGAAAAAAAAAAATCAAACCATACAGGCCAAAATTCTATAAATACCATATGTACTCATGTATAAGTTGAGCTTATGTATAGGTAGACCTTTAACGAAAATATGAAATATAAATGTACAATGCAAGCAGTTCCCTAACCTCTAGGCATAAAATAATCCCACATCAACACCAACACATGGGAGGTTGTTGCAGAAAACCGAGCGGCCTGGCGCCCCCTCGTCAAACAAGGCACGAAAAGGAATGAAAAAGAGAAGAAAGAAGCCGCCACAGAAAAGAGAGCCAGAAAGAAGGAGAAACAACAGCAACTCCAGCAAGCATCCCTGTTTGTTTGCAGTCACTGCATCAGAGATTGCCATTCAAAAATTGGCCTGTTCAGCGACTCGCGCATAAGTAGTTTTTAGAAATTGGGCATTACGCCATCGTCTTTAGCAGACGGAAGGACGCCAACACAAAACGAAATCATTAAGAAGTTATATATGAATATATGGATGTGGTGGATGGCCTAACAGTTATCGGAGCGGAAAACGGAATAGGCAAACTCAGTTCCTGGGAAAGCCGAATTCCTGGGAAAGGCATAAATGCATTTCTTCTTCCTTCAGCTAAAAGATAGCCGTATAGACTAGGATCTTAGCTTTTGGCAGGGCTACCGTTCTGGCAGGGCGAGCCTAAATTCCCCAGTCATTATGAATCAACGTTACTAGTTAAGTCCAGTTACTCTCTGTGTTCTAAAGGCCCACAGAAAGACATGAGTTCTGCGAGTCGACGGTAAAAAGTCTAATTGGAAAGGAGTGGGATATATATATATATATATATATATATATATATATATATATATATATATATAATTAAACAAAAGACACATCTCCTGTTTAACAATTTTATTTTTGATCTTTTTTAATATTGGGGTGGAATTCGTGGATAAGTCCACCAAAGTTCAGGTCCCGAGTACTTTCGGCACTTCGAAGTGCCATCATCAGGGTGATGTGTTCCAGTTCCAACAATACAAACCATCCTTAAACAAAATAATTTCCAATGCAGTACACACATTTTAAAATGCCTATAACACCTTTCTCATCAATTCTTCTCCTTCCAGCCTCCACATTAATATGATTTTTTTTAAATAAAAAAACTAAAAAAAAAAACTGGAACACATCACCCCTGACGATGGCACTTCGAAGTGACGAAAGTACTCGGGACCTGACCTTTGGTGGACTTATCCACGAATTCCACCCAAATATTAAAAAGTTGGCCAGAAAGCTCGAAAAGATCAAAAATAAAATTGTTAAACAGGAGATGTGTCTTTTGTTTAATTCTACATGTATAAATGAAAGAATGCTACCCCCCATATATATATATATATATATATATATATATATATATATATATATATCAACCCCTCCGCACAAGCAGGATGTGACACAAGGTCAGTTTCTTAAGCAGAGTTTAACAGGTTTGAATTAAGAGTTTTTCTTCTCCTGGACTAGCCATGGTTAAAGAGCCCAGTCTGGCCTGCTATTTACCCATAGGAGGGAGAATTGGATTCATACCTTTCCCAATGGTATTAGCGCCATGGAAAATGCAAACGGCTTCGTTCAGGAATTGAACTCGGGTCGACGAGTCCATTTCCTACGACTCTAAC
This sequence comes from Doryteuthis pealeii, assembly GCA_023376005.1. Taxonomy (NCBI): domain Eukaryota; kingdom Metazoa; phylum Mollusca; class Cephalopoda; order Myopsida; family Loliginidae; genus Doryteuthis; species Doryteuthis pealeii. Next base: position 108,041,190 of record CM042138.1, on the reverse strand, counting down.
CATTACACCACGCGCCTCCATAGAGAATGGGATATAAACATATGAACTTATTTACTATCAACCATCATATTTTCATGAACATTGATGTTTAGTGAAACATAAATTCCACTAAAAATCTATGTATACAACAAATTATATTACTTTAATAAGAGACTCAAGACTGAGTTACGTAAAGGACATAAGGTTCGTCATGATATTAGCCGTCTGCAAAGTTACTCTGTGCAGATTTATTTACGTAAGGAAGATGAAAACGTAAATACATATCTGATGACGAGAGACAAGTAAAAATCTTCTGGAAGTCAATAAGTTATCTCATTTTGATAAAGTTTTAGTACTTATTCATTAACAGATGACAATAAGTTAAACATTAAATTCGAACTAATCTAATGTATCTATTTGAAAGGAAACAAAGGAAGGAAGTAAGTAATAAGAAACAATGAATAAATAATGATAAAATATTAAATAATTTACACCAAAAATATAAAACAATTGTGTGTAACGTAAAGAGTTTCTTTTCTTTTGATCTATAAGAAAACTCTTTTTGTTGTGCTCGAACATGAGAAAACTTCACGAACAATAAATAAATAAATAAAAACATTTAAATAAATTTATGATTAAAGCAATCTAATTAACTTCGGATAAAATTTTAAATTATTCTTTTTACAAATTATTTTGTTCTGATATACTAGATTACACACACACACACACACACACACATATATATATATATATATATATATATATATATATATAATATATATAAAGTTAAGTTTGCGGAGTGGAGCGAGGAAGTCTATCCCATTTTCACTAGCACTAAACCTAGGATATTGTTTTGGCGTCTGGGGCATAGAGCCACCTCTACTATAAGCTCATCACTTTACCGCACAGATCCTTGTGCGACTCATATGTTGAGTTGGCGAGTGCCGGTATCGAACCCGGAACCTTGTGGTTCCTAGTCGGACGCTCTACCGACTGAGTCTTTGTTTATAAAAATGACATGATTCGGCCTTAAAGGACCCGGAAAGGATTGAAATGCCGTAAAACAAAACAACGAACCAAACATGATACTTAAAGTAACAGACTTTTAATTTTCATAATTTAATATTTTTCTTGGTTCTATACTTAGACTGACATAATGGCGCCGAGATCCTTTTTTTTTTTTGGTGCAAACTTTTCTAATTTGTGTGTATATATATATATATATATATATATATATATATATATATATATATATTAATAATTAATAAGTCATCCACAGACACGTGTTTCGACGTTTCACGCCTCTTCAGTGTGGCTAGAAACAACAACTATCCTTGGCTAGGGTCGAACTCAGACTGTTTGCCTGCCTGATATTTTATCCCTTGGTGCACTGACAGCTGTAGCGGGACTGGTGGTTTTAAACTATTAAATACATACGTTTGTTTATGTATTTTACGGTCACAGAGAGATCAAATTTCCGGGGAAACGATCATTGCTTATGCTAGTAGTGAGAGTTAAATTAAATTACCAATTAGAGAGCTCATACCAAATTTATGGGAGCATATATCAATAAGTTATCCACAGACACGTGTTTTGAAGAAGTGGTAGTAATCCAACATACAGTGTTATTAAAAGAGTGCTCAATATCTGTGATAGAGCGTTAATAGATAAATAAATGAATAAATGTTTTAGTTTATATTTATTTGCATTGGAACAATTTTGCTACCATTAGTTTCTTGGTGTGTACCAGTTATCAGGCAACGAAAGTGTTTGGAAAATGATGCAAATGATATAAATATAGTCAAATGTGTAAGTTTGGTTAACTGCATTCGCGTGTCACTTGTTTGTTTACGTATTTGCGTGTGTAATGTCGGATGCGCCTGTTCTGTTCGTAAACACGTAAACAAACAAGTGACACGCGAATACAGTTAACCAAACGCACACATTTGACTATATTTATATCATTTGCATCATTTTCCAAACACTTTCGTTGCCTGGTGACTGCTACACAGCAAGAAACCAATGGTAGCAAAATTGCTTCAATGCAAATAAATATAAACTAAAACATATATATATATATATATATATATATATATATATATATATATATATATATATATATATCGCTCTGTCTCTCTCTTCCTCTCTATATATATATCTGATGATTTGAGGGTGTTAGACACTTTATCTAAGCTTCCTGAAATAGGCTACAAAGCACAAAATCTAAGTCTTCTATTATATTTTTTACTTATAAATTTGCTCTGTGACACTAACAATAAGAGTACACATTGAGCTCTGCAAACTGAGACTCGTTTTTAAAAAAAACTCCTATGTCGTAAGGAAGATTTCTTCTCCGGATTTTTGGATTATATATATATATATATATATATATATATATATATATATATATATTACAGTAGTTCGGATTTTGTGTTCACTTTATTTTCACCTGTTTAGGAATAAGAAAAGTTAAAATTGAATATTTTTTTTACTTTCGGAAGATTTTATTGTTGTTCATGAAATATCAGATCATTCTTTTTTAGTTTAAAATAAGTTTTCAAAATAAGCATTCTTCATTTCTTTCTTTTACGTATTTACCAAGCTTTATGGCACCGAAACTTTTTAACATAAAATATAAATATGCAACAGTGCAAGAATACGTACACCTCAACACACAAAAAAACAAAACTTCATTTCATTCCAAAAATCTCCAAACTTTAAAACAAGTCAGAATTGAACATGTCAGAATTCTGTTGGAGTGGGAAAATCTATTAAGACAAATGTCAAGCAGTCACCAAAAAGAAAAGGCAGGCACACCAAATATTGGTTTAAAATAATTTATTTTGCAGGGACGAAAACGTAACACGTAATTCTACTCACCGAATAGTGAAAGTGGATAATTTGTCAGAGTACGGGATTAAGTATCTGTTGTGAGGTTTTAAGGGGTCAAATAAGAATAAAACGACGGGTAACAAATGTAGGAAAATGTATTAACAAAAAGTAGACAAATACAATACAGATAAGTGGGAATTACGTCCGACAAATAGAATTGTGAGCTGACTCGCATTGGCTTACTCTCAATCCACAATTGTCCCTGTTACTTATAGTAACCCTCGGCGCATTCCATTAGTCTTATAGGGTGTATCACATATAACAGTATCAAACAGTGGTTTGGGAAATCTATGCTGAAATGAATAAATGCAAAACTTCTAAAATTACCTTCATAATTCTCTCTTAGAAAGTAAATGTAGATAATACTGTGTAAGAATAATATATTGTATCCAATGAACAATTATTTCTTTTTACTGTCATGATTTTGTTTTGTTTTTGTTTTTTGATTTTTCCCCCTTTTTTACACGAGTACCATGTTATGTACTTGATGAAGTAGTTATACTAAGATTGCGATTAAGCGTTGATTTAACGGCATGTCAAACTTTGTAGGGTTTTTTTTCCAATGTATTGTATGTTTTTCAAAGTTATTTTTTCACTAAATTTCTGTATTTTAGGAAGTGACCTTTGAAAGGATATTGTGCAATTTAGAATATATTTTTAAACGAACGTATTTTGCAAACGAATTTGTGTATTGTCTTAGAACGGATTTTGTTTTATCTTATTCTAATAAATAATTCCAATGTTGTCAGAACGTTTATTTAAAAAAAAACTGGATTGTCTACAGAGACGCTTCTAGAGGCATGGATAAATGAATTAGATAAAAATTAAATAAATGTCAAAGTCATTTTTACAAGCAATTATACGGTTTCAAGTTACTATTCTTATTTATTTGAAGATATATATTAAACTGTTAATCACATAATAAATGAATGCAGCAAACTAACGCAAAGGGAATACAAGAACAGGCACGACTGGGTAGGGAAGGTGATCCATTGGGAATTGCGCAAGAGAATGAAATTTCAACATACTGAAAAATCGTATATACAAACAAAAGCAGAATTCATCCTTGAAAATCCAGATTCTCAGGGACTTTCATATACAAACGAATAACTCTATGCATACCAGAATATCATGCCAGGTTTTAATGAACCAGAATAAATATAGTAGAATGACTAGCAGACCACAAAGTAAAAGTGAAAAAAAAAACGAGAAAAACAGGACAAATACCCACACTTATCTTTAGAACTCAAAAAAAGTTGTCCTCGGTATGACACTAAAGTGCATCTGATTCTGAAGCTCCAGTTCTGGAAACCTGAGGAGACCTGAGGAGTGCGGAGTACCCTTCATTGTCATTACTCTTAGATGCACTCTGACCCGGAGTCGTAATAGCTGTTAGACTCCCATCTATGGCCAGATAGATATATCTAAAAATGATTCATATTTTTTTTATTCATAGTTAACAAGAAAAAAGAACGTATCATCGAATAGATTTTGCCGTTCCAGTGGCCCATTGATTGGAAAATAAAAGAAAGTGGAAATAAAGACAAATATTTGGATCTGGCCCAAGAGATGAAACAATTGTGGGACATGAAAGTGACGGTGATATCAATTGTAATTGAAACACTTGGATCATTCATCAACGACTAGGCAAATAGACTGGGAGTATAGAAGATTAGAAGAATCAATGCCACCTAGACCACAGCACTGTTTAAATCAGTAAAAATATTTTGAAGAGTCCTAAAGACCTGATGAGACTTGCCCTCATTGAGACTTCAGTGAAAACCCTTAAGTAAAAACAGGTGTGAAAAAAAACTCGTATTGAATGAAAATACAGATTAATAAATAATCTTTAGATGTTTACATGTTTGAGATATACCTGTACTATTAAACAGCAATGGGTGGCGTCGTCAGTTATGTTATTATTAACTATTTCATTGGGGGGGGTTCGGGTCTTTCAACCCAATACCCACCTCGCCAGTTAGACCACACAAGAGACAATCAAACCCTAGTGCGTCACCCGTCTCGTTCAACGCTACGTTAGCAGATAAACTGGCTTTAGATAGAGTTCTGCCAACGCAGACCTCGGCTTCTCTACATCTGGTTGGCTAATGCTGGAGCCAATCAGCGTTCAGATTAGGTGTTAAAAACAGGTCTACGAGGCACAGACACTTTTTTTTTATATTTCATTGGCATGGCTGGGCCTAACAGAAAGTAGACCATTTCTTTTTAACATACTAAAAAAAGAAGAGAATAATTATGATAGATGCGGCACGACAAGTTAAATATTCATAAAACTAAACTGACTAAAATAAGTAAATTGTACATAACATGAAATATTATTCAGAGTAAAAGTCTGTTAAAAAAGGAAAATGTTTCTAATCTCTTTTAATGGTATCATTGGAGAAGAAAAGGTGTAAAGAGAAAGGAACTATTGTTCTCTAGTTGAAAATAATAGGTTTTCTCTTTGTACTGACATTCATGTAATAGATACAGAGAATTGTGAGCAAAAAGAATTGACATATGAACAACACAGGAAAAAGGGCCGTCTACTTCTTCTGTTGTGGTGTGATCTTCCGTGTGGAATGAAAGTTAGAAAAAGAACGCAATAAATCAATTTACATGTTTGAAAAGTTTTTTCATTAATTGTTTTCGTCCCTCTCTCCTCCATCTCTCTCACCCCTTCTTACTCTCTCTCTCTCTCTCTCTCTCTCTCTCTCTCTCTCTCTCTCTCTCTCTCTCTCTCTCTCCTAGTACTCTCTTTCTCTCTCACTCTCCATCTGTTCCCTTAGTGACTTCTAGCGTGAACTGATTTCAAACTCCAATCCGATTTTCTGACTAACACCCTCTGTTTAACTATTCTTTTCATGCACCCTATATATATATATATATATATATAAATATTATATATACATACACACACACAAACACACACACACACACACACACACACACACATATATATATATATATATATAGTGGCGTTCCTTAATCCTTCTCTCGTCATCAGAGACATATTTACGCTTTCGACTTTCTCATAACAACAAATCTGCACCAAGGGACATTGAAGACGGCTAATACATTAACGAACCTAATGCTCTTAACATTATATTCGTTACCAAACCGTTCCTCATTCCTCCGCGTCCTGTCAGCATGACTTAGAATAGACCGATTTCATCCCTTGCAGGAAGTGCTGGGTAAGGAACTAAACTGCATTTGCTTGTGAGATTCCAGTTCTTGATTTGTAGAGTATGGGTTCATCCCATCATTGCTATTACTATATGACCCGGAGTGGTAGTACTTATTATAGTCCCGTCTAATATTAGATAGAATAGTTAATAGAAGCTATAATCGTTTACAAATTATTATTTACTTGAAACTATATATATTTCTCGCGAAAAGAAAAATGTTATTAAATAATCAAACAAGTGTGGATATGAATATAGATAAAACCAACAAACCAGCCAACCAGCCAGCCAACCAGCCAGCCAGCCAACCAACCAAATGACCAGACAACCAATCAGCCAACCCACCAAGTAACCAACTAGCCAACCAACCAACCAGCCAACCAAATCAAACCGTATCATTCCTCATGGCCGTCTGGGTTTTGCTCAACCGCTGACCCAGGCTTTTTAGATGTTGATCCCAACTTTTATAATTAATATAATATTTAATGTTGTCATATTTCATAATTAATAAATAAATATCCAAGTGGAAGTTCTTTTAAATGACGGCCTGCCAAGCGGCCAAATGAATTAGAATCGCCTTAGGACAAACTTGTTTATCACTGCCAGCTTCTAATATGTAAATAAAGATGAAGAGAAAGAAAAATGGAATTGCTGACGAGTCTGTGGTTATTTTTAGATTTCGCTCGTTAACTTCCATTTAATCTTTTTTTTTTTTAAATTTCATATATTAAGAATCAGTGTATTTTCCTAAATTGTATTTGAGTTGCAAATCCTAGAAACATTGCTTTGAAGTTGTGATAATATGATGAAAGTATATCAGGCACAAAACCCCGTTGGGTCTTTCAGCCCAGAAGTTAGAAGAATTAATAAAGTAACACTCGCTCGTCAGTCGACTCAAAAACTCAAGTCCAACCGTTTCTCTCCACTGTAAAAGAGAATAGCCTACATATGCCGCACGCTACTCGTTGTCTTTTTTGAACGACGAAGACAAGCTGACCCATCAAAGATAGCTGGCTGTTCGCCATGCCGGTCATTTCCGCTACAATTAGTCAAGAATGTAATTGAAAATCAAAAATTTGAAACATTACGGACGAAAAACATTATAATAACATGAACTTTAAGGAGTTATTATTTACACTATTTGCAAGTCTCGGTCTATTTTCATTGATTTGGACCCGGAGTGGTAGTATCTGTTAGGGTCCTGTACATAGGTCAAATAGATCTATCTAAAAATTATTCGAATTATTATTTTATACAAAAAAACTCCCATAAAAAATAACCACACAAAAATGTAGATATTAACGTTCGATGAACGCAATTCCTTAACATCTAGGCATAAAATAACCCTAGACTGGTTGGCATGCGGTTAAAATTAATCAATCAATCGAGTTCAATGTAAGAGAATATCTCAAGAATCCGAATGAGTTAAGTGATACGATATAATGTGATTCCCTAGCTTCTAGGCATAAAATAATCCTAGACGGGTTGTCATGCCGTTAAAATCAATCAATCAATCAATCAACTAAGGCACCGTAGCAGTATCTTCTGATACCTCTAAACTTTGTTTGTTATCCGTCACATTGTATAAATGGCAATGAAATTACGGGTTTATTGTATTCCCAAATTCCCAGTCATAAACCAGAATCTGTTCGAGAAAAAGGAACGCATGAATTTTTCTATGACTTAGATACAATCGGATCACTCAATCAAGGCCAGAAAACCAGATCTTATTTTGATTAACAAGAAAAGGAGAACCTGAGAAATATCGTGGATTTTGCAATTCCAACAAACAATAGAGTGAAAATAAAAGAAACAACAGGACAAATAACTAGACTTTGCAAGAGAGATTTTTTTTTTTAAAGTTGTGGAACATGGAATTGACGGTAATACTAGTTGTTATTGGAACTCTTTATGTGGTCCAAATAAAAATTGAAAAAACAGATTGGGGGAACTAGATATCAGAGGAAGAGACCGTCCAGATCACCGCACAGCTAAGATAAGATAGAATACGAAGGTACAAATGTATTAATAAATGGATGATGATCAAGAAAGCACATTAACAAGATTCCTGCTTAGTCCTTGTTTACAAGAGATTTTAATAATTGTACTATGTACAACAGCTCATCTACTCAAGATAGTGTTACCAATGTAAAGAAAAAAATATATATGTTAAGTATCACTTAATATCAGAATTTGAGCAAAACAGAATGCAATATATATTTTCCCTTACCCTAAATCTTGGGTAATGACTCAGTAACTGTACAAAAAAGAAAGCAAAAGAAGACAATAATAATAATAATAATAATAATAATAATAATAATAATAATAATAATAATAATAATAATAATAATAGAAAAGAATTTGGGTAATTTAGAAATCAGAGGAAGAATCAAAACCATCCAAACTACAACACTGTTAAAATTGGCTAGAATACTCAGAAGAGTCCTGGAGACCTGAGGTGACTTGCTGTCACTCATCCTCCAGTGAACAACTGGCTATGGTAGGTGTGAAAAACTCAATAATAATAATAATAATAATAATAATAATATCAAATATGGGTTACATGGCGATAGAGACAAAACAGATAATCACATAATAAGCGAATGAAACAAACTGACATAAAAGGAATACAAAACTAGATTGATTGTATAGGAAAGGTGACCCACTAGGAACTGTGAAAGAGACTAAAGTTTGACGATGCTGAAAAATGGCATATGCTCATACCTGGAAAATATGACACATAACATTCTCTGTGATACTAATTTCAATTGGTGCCCCTGAAATGGTCCCAAAGAGCTGGAAAATAAACTGAGGAAAATCGAGATCATATAGATTATATCACTGTTTAGAATATTCAGAAGAATCCCGGAGAATGAGGAGAATTGCTGTCATTCAGACTTAACTCTGAATGTGTTTCATACCAGTTAAAACTGGTATGAAAAACTAGCAAGGGATAAAATAATAATTGATCAAAAGGTTATTTTGTCTGATGACGAAAAATGATTTTAATTTTCTGTAGGAAATGAAATATTAAAAAAAATGTTTCTGAAAGTGTATGGCTCTATTTAAAAATAAATTTTAAATGTGATTCTAAAAAAAAGTTATCTAAAAAGCCAAGAACATTTGAAAAAAAACAAAAAAACAAACTGATTATGACCTTCATATGGTCCTCAAATATTTCCATTTTAAAAGCCAAATGAATCTCCAGTTGTCTCTGAAAACCTTTACTTATAGTGACCAAGAATGTTTGTTTATTCCTTCAAAAAAATCTTCATAAGAATCGCCCTGAAAAATATTCACACTCAAAGGCCAAAAACTATTAAGGTTCTCTGTATGTGTTTTTGAAAATATTCATACTTTAATGCCAAGAAGACTTACCATCAAAATTAAAAGAGTGTGTAAAAAACAAATAAGTATTCATTATTAAATACCAGGAACAATTAAAAAACACTATAAAGATATATCTGAAAAATATTCATTTTTAAACACTAAGAACATTTTGCTATAAAACCCTATAAATGTAATATGTTTGTGAAAAACATTTACACTTACACGCCAAGAATATTTTTCTATAAACCCTATAAAGATCGTATCTGTTTAAGAAAAAAACATTTAAACTTACATACCAAGAACACTTACCATAATAAAAACCTGTTTGTGAATCTGCATGTTTTTTGAAAGCATCCACTCTTACACGCCAGCAAGATTTTGCTATAAAAAAAAACACTATAGAAATCTGTTTATGTTTTTGTAAAACATTCAGTCTTCAACCCCTGGAACATTTTTCTATAAAACATTATAAAAATCTGTATATGTTCCAGATGTTTAAGACTGAATGTTTTTCAACATTCAGTCTTAAACATCAGGAACATTTTTCTATAAAACACTATAAAGTTATGTAGGTGTTTTTGAATCAGATTTGCACTTAAACGCTAAGAAGACTTACCATAAAAATCTGTAAAAATCTCAACGTATTTTTGGAAAAAATAATGAATGAATAAAAAAAAACTCACGTTTAAAAGCCATGGACACGAGCCAAAAACTTATAAGAATCAGTATGTATCTCTAAAAGCATTCACCTTTACATACGAAGAACACATGCCAAAAATGCAAATTAAGATGAAAAAATAAAATCATAAATGGCCAAAAAATTCTATAAAGGTCAACATGTGGCTTTGAAAAAAACATTAACTCTAAAAAAACCATGAACACTTGCCTAAAAGAAATGAAAGGAATTCTTCCACATTAAAATATCCGTTTTCTTATTGTCGTTAAGAGAAGGCAAAATGATTTTTGTGATTAAAACAGAGCGAGTACAAAATGCAAAACGATTCGCTTAAGGGGAAGGAAAAAAGATGGTTGGCGGGCTGGGGGGAGGGTGCTAATTAAGACCAGTGCCCATTCCTGACCACATCAGAATCGACAAGATTAAATTGACCAGTGACCCCTTTATAATTAACTTCTTCAGCTGTGGATAAAACTATGGCCTTGCTGGTTGGTTTTCATCTGTTAGAATGCTGATGAATTCCAGCTGGCTTAAAGACTAAGTTTGATAAAGCTTCTGGTTGCAGATAATGCCTGTCAAATTCTTATTTTCTTCTTTTCAGCTTTATTTAAATAAATTCCAGGGAGCGGGACGTCGACGAATAAGACAGATGGTAGAGATAGGGTTACTCCTGTTTTTTTGGTGGATGCTAATTTACCAAATCTCTTAGCAAATCTCTTTGCAAATTTCTGACCAAATCTTTTAACTAACCAAATCTCTTAACTTGGCAAATCTCTTAACTAACCAAATCTCTCAACTTACCAGATCTTAGCAAATTTCTTTCTAAAATGGTAGAAACACACCAAGATGTTTATTCTAAACAGATACTACACATTTTACAACACTTTCCGACTTCAGAAAAACAACTTTTACATTGTGCTATGAAGTGAATCAATCTCGGGAACATACGTTTGTATTCAGGCAAATGTAGTAGCCGTCTGCCTTGCAACTGAGGCAGACTACTTTTATAGTATTCTCTCATTTGTATACGATACTACACATTGATTTTCTTTTGTGATTTTTATTCAACGAATAACTTCAAAGATTATGAAATTTCTATCGTCATTGAAACATTAACCAAGCTGATAAAGTTTAACCAATCAATAACAAGTAAGGAAAACAAATGCAAAAGAATACGAATAGTTGGATTTCTATCATGAAAATACAAATTCATGAAGTTGGATTTATGTCCTGAAAAGGATAGTTGAATGGCCAGTCTCATTATTTTTTAGACACACTGTGAACAGGTTTTTATCCCAAAAGAATCTTTCTGTAGTACCATAGCCGCCTTACTGCATCTACTTCTAGTGACTTCTTGTTTCCACAACTCAAAACTCAACTCCAGGTTTTTAAAAATTCAAAAGACAACGACAAACTAACTAAGGGTAATGTCAATAGAAGACTTTCAGTAATGTTTCTAGAAATGGGAACAACGTTTTCATATGTATGTGGCCTCTCAAAGAAAATATTTTTGTTAGTTCATAATTAAGTTGATGATAAAAATATTACAGTCTTATTACATAATAGACCAATGTTGGCAGCGGTTCCAGTAGAATCATCACTTTCACTATTTTCATGACCATATAGGAATTGTCTTTAATCACTATTTGATTTACTGACAGAATATGGATAACCAGGAATAATGAAATTTCTTGCGAGCTATTTTCTCAGTAATCTAAAATAGAAGCCCAAATTGCGCTCAAAGATCGAGTTTAACTTCTGAGTTGTATCTCATCATCAACATCATTATCATAAGGCATGTTGACTCTGTCTCTTTCTCTTTCTCTCTCTTTTTTTTCTCTCTCTCTAACTCTCTCTCTCTAACTTTCTTACACACACACACACACACACACACACACACACACACACACACACACCATCCGTCCCTATTGGCTATTGTACATGGTAAGTCCTCCAAGACGTTATCCAATGTCAGCACAGAACTGCTGAATGTAAGTTTTTGCTACTCGGGCAACACTGGTGTGTCTCTGTGTTGGAATCCATAGGAGAACGTCGTTTAAGAGTTCGTCCTTACATCACCAACTGTGCCCAGCATGTCTTGCTTGCCTTTCCTGTATGGTTTGCGAGATGTGGGTAAGTGTTCTTACAGGTTACAGTTTTGAAGAATTTATTTCATCACAGATTTCCCTATGGTTGGTAACACGTTAATAGCAATGCCTTTTTTATATGTTGACTGAATGAATGGCGGTGTATCATAGTTGAGATTTAACTAAGGGAATATCTTAGACCTATGGTCAGTTTAATGTAGACATTAAGTTACCCTAGGGTACAATTCGGTATGGTGTTACTATGTGGTTGGTATCCCAAGGGCCAGGTTTGTTTCATTTCAGCCGTGTCTCACCCGAAGACAGAAAGGACCATATGACCTTTAGGCACCCTTTTTTCTTTGCTGATTCATAAGTACATTTTTTTCATTTACACCGTCAACATCCGGTTGTTTGTTAGGGGTTAGGGTTAGGGTTAGGGTTAGGGTTAAGGGTTAATTTTATAATTTAAAAACCCTCTAAAATCGTCTGTTAACAAACAACCGGATGTTGACGGTGTAAATGAAAAAATGTACTTATGAATCAGCAAAGCAAAAGGGGTGCCTAAAATTCATATGGTCCGACAAAAAAAAAAGAATAATGAACAGATCCCACACTTTAATCCCAAGCGAAAACAGAGGAGATGGTTTTCTTTATCATAACTAAGAGATATGAAAGGTTGAATATAAAAGTGACTTTACTTTATTAGGCTGCAAGCAAGTCATAAGAACAATATCAAAGAGGAAAAAAAAGACATCAATCCAGATGTGTAGAGGAACACTTCATGGTAGGTAATGATCTTGATTTTTAGCAGATGAGATTTTGGGTTAGCGAAAATAGAATTGGTGACTTAATACGGATTCAGGTTTCTCTGGAAATGAATTTGATTATTTTTACAGAAGTAAGAATCACATAATTTTATTTATTCCGTTAAATATTGTCAGCGTGGACTCAGAATACACTTCAGGAGGTCCTGGTTATGAGACTAAACTGCATCTGATTGTAAGGCTACATTACTAGATATCCGGGGAGTGTGAAGAAGCACTTGCCATTACTCCCAGGTCCACTTTGACCCGGACCGGTAGTACCTGTTAGGATCCCATTTAAGGGTTAGATAGATCAGTTTAAAAATTATTCCTATTCGATAGGATAGTGTGCAAAAAAAAAGAAACAAACTGAACAAAACTATAAATATGAACGTACAATGAACGTAATTCTCTAATCCCGAGGCATAAAATAACCCTAGACATGTTGACATACCGTTCAAATCAATGAATCAATCTTATTTTGTCAATCTGAAAAAACAAAAACAGACTTGATTCGTTGTTGTGAATTTTGTAGATTAAAGACCAAAAATGAAAATAGAAATGATTTTATGCAAATTTGTGAGAGGAAGTTGATTGGTTGGTTGGTTGGTTTTAGGACATTTATTTAATGTCGAAATCTTTTGTTTTGGGGGTTTTTTTTTACAAGCAAATTATTTCTTATTACAATTATTTGCTAGCAATTATATGGTCTCTGGTAATTATTCTTATAACTATTATTTGCTAGCAATTATATGGTCTCTGCTAACTAACTATTCTTATAATAATTATTTGCTAACAATTATATGGTCTCTGCTAACTATTCTTATAATAATTATTTGCTAACAATATATGGTCTCTGCTAACTATTCTTATAATAATTATTTGCTAACAATTATATGGTCTCTGCTAACTATTCTTATAATAATTATTTGCTAACAATTATATGGTCTCTGCTAACTATTCTTATAATAATTATTTGCTAACAATTATATGGTCTCTGCTAACTATTCTTATAATAATTATTTGCTAACAATTATATGGTCTCTGCTAACTATTCTTATAATAATTATTTGCTAACAATTATATTCTCTGGTAATTATTCTTATCATAATATTTGCTAACCATTATGTGGTCTCTGCTAACTATTCTTATCATAATTATTTGCTAACAATTATATGGTCTGCTAATTATTCTTATAATAATTATTTGCTAACAATTATATGGTCTCTGCTAACTATTCTCATAATAATTATTTGCTAACAATTATATATATTCAATTGATTATTCCTGTTTAATAATTTACATGCCTTTATATTCGATTTCAGTAATTATTCCTACGACTAATCTTTACACAATTATAAAATTTCAAGTATTCCTATTTAATACTAATAATTTGCAGGCAAATAAATATAGTCCATATTCGTTTTAAAAAT
>CM042138.1:108016805-108021805 GCA_023376005.1 Doryteuthis pealeii | reverse complement strand
GGCACAAAGTCCCTATTAACGTGGGACCACCCACAAGCCGAAGCTCATGGAGTGGCAGGTGAAAAATTGCGTCGATCCCGTCGGCATTCCCCCTCAAGTGGGGGGCGCCTCAGGCACTGGGCAATAAACCCAGCCCTGCCCCTTTAAATCAAGGGGGCAGGTGTTGCCTGGGGGGATGGCCCCTGGGATCGACGCTATTAACTCGTAAAGATCCAGGGCCGAAGCCACTGGACCCCCGGCGTGGGCCGGATCTACATAGTATTTACCGCGTACCCCACTTGTACGGGTCAGGCACAAAGTCCCTATTAACGTGGGACCACCCACAAGCCGAAGCCCATGGAGTGGCAGGTGAAAAATTGCGTCGATCCCGTCGGCATTCCCCTCAAGGGGGGCGCCTCAGGCACTGGGCAATAAACCCAGCCCTGCCCCTTTAAATCAAGGGGGCAGGTGTTGCCTGGGGGGATAGCCCCCTGGGATCGACGCTATTAACTCGTAAAGATCCAGGGCCGAAGCCACTGGACCCCGGCGTGGGCCGGAGCTACATACTAATAACATGAAATTGTATCTATATATACAACAAAATAACGGTTTACAGTGTGAATGGGAAGGCTAGTTTGCATATTGATCTTAAAAATTTGATTTTAATAAATATATGCTTAATATTATTGATTTCTAATTGTTTGGTTTTATCTTAATGAATATAAGCAAAAATCTCGGGGATAAATCTTAAAAGAAATCCCTGAACAAGAAGAAATAACTGTAACATTATTCATTACTTCCTATTTTAACTAAATAGTTAAATTAGGAAAATTTACCAATGAAAGACGGGAGTAACGGAAAATGATGGAAGAGTTAATTTCAAAGTTGTTCTATTTTTCAATCATACCCCCTCTGTTCCAAATCTTTTTATCTGCATTCTTATTCAGTTTCATTAGCCTTTCTAATTTAATATGATATTTTATTATATTAAAACTTTAACACTTGCACCCGGAGGGTGCATATATTTGCTAGTATATATAAAGTTCACAATGGGGTCCAAGTACTGCAACACCGATGGAAGTATGGAGACCATAAAGGGGACTATGTTTAAAAATAACTCTCATTTGTTCACATTCGAGAGCATCTTGGTCAGCCAATGAACTTTTCAGCCGACCCTCATATATAAGGTACTGAATACATGCTATTCTAAAGAATTATATCAACTTTTATTTGCTCACAAGAATGTAGAAAGGGATGTAAATAGTTATGCCTATCTTAATTTTGGTTTCTTTTCCTCACAACTATTCAGAGCGTCATGTAAACAACGCAAGGCGGAAATAAAAAAAAGAGTTTATTCTTTATTTCCTTGTGATGTTATTTACTAATGGCCATAGACTGACGGTTTGAATAGTTGCGATGAAAAGAAACTAAAATTTAGATGAAAGAAACTCTAAACTTAATAATAATAGATAATGCTTCATCTGATTAAAAAAAAATTAGATAACGTTGGTTACAATCTTGTTAAGCTTAGACGTCTTTACAATATGACTTGAAGACTTCGTCGTATGGTAATGGTTAACGAATTAGTCATACTTACAAATTTCTCCTGGGTAGTGAGTTCAAATCCTCACCTAAGTATTCCATGGTCGTGTAAGAGCAGTCTCCCTTGTCTGAGGGTTTTGAGTAATCTCCTGTGTCAGGAGACCCTGTTTTGGTCACGCGACACAGGAACCCAAGAAGAGAACCCTCTTTTTCCGATGCCACTGAACAAGCCTGGACGTGCTTGTCACCTCTCTCCAGCAGACACCTATGGTGCATGCCAGACGCCACAGACTCTACTTACAGTAAGTGGTTTCCACCTATTTTGCCTCTATTACACTACTATGTATGTTTGGACACTTGTGACATTTCGTAGCCTGGGGAACTTCCTTCCCCTATATATGTTATAATAAAAGTTATATAAATGTAACTAACGCGTTTGTTGTTTTGCTAACTGAAGTATTCCGCATTGGGTACTTATCCTTTAAGTAACCCAATGCTTTATAAGAACCAGAGTTAACACTCTGTGAACCTCTTATTGTCGCATCCTTGGGCCAAATTTAAACTGAGCTACAAGGTGAGTCAAAAAAGTACCGAGGTTTTTTGTATTTTTTGACAGACCTTGTATCCTGAAAAAAAAAACCTTCCATTCATTCTTCATTTCTATCTTGGTAAATACAGCTTTAAACTTGGTATTTTTGACACACCTTGTATTCTGAAGAAAAATAACATT
Organism: Doryteuthis pealeii; assembly: GCA_023376005.1. Lineage (NCBI taxonomy): Eukaryota > Metazoa > Mollusca > Cephalopoda > Myopsida > Loliginidae > Doryteuthis > Doryteuthis pealeii. The sequence continues at coordinate 108,019,554 of CM042138.1, read as the reverse complement.
CCATTTATTCTTCATTTCTATCTTGGTAAATACAGCTTTAAACTTGGTACTTTTTTGACACACCTTGTATTCTGAAAAAAATTGATGAATGGAACGTTATTTTTTCCGAATACAAGGTGTGTCAAAAAGTACAAAAAATCTCGATACTTTTTGACACACCTTGTATTTTTAATTATTTATTATTAGGATGTCTCATCGTGGGATAATAGCGAAATAGTCTCACTTGTCATTATTACTATAGTGTGTTCGATCTTCACTAAGTGGCCCATTCTCCCAGACATGTGTTTAAAACTAAACTATGATTAACAAATGAAAGTTAGCCTATATAGACCAATTATTCCTGACTTGTGAGTTTAATTCTCAATAGGTAGTCAATAGTCGCTGCGTGACAAGTTAAAGAAAAAAGCGTGCTGCTTTTTGAAAAATATTTACTTACTAGAAGTGGCTACCCGGCATTGCCTGGATAGAGGGGGATGAATAAAAAGTTAGTCTCATAGATCCATTTATTGTTTTGGTCACGTTTTAATCATGGACGCCACCAATGACTTTCCTTTTTCTTACGATTCAAATCCTAATTTTTAAATATCTTAATATGAATAAAATCTTCATTATTTTGCGCAAAAAAACAAGCTCTGGTGATAGTGAATGTGTATATATAGTTACTTTGTCATTAATTGTTTTATTTTCGTAGTTTCCTCCGGAAGCAAATACACACCAACTGTCCTTTATATATATCAAACTAGAAGCAGCTACCCGGCGTCACTTTCGGGTAAAAAAGGTAGTCTCGCAGATCCATTATTGTTGAATTACAGGATGCCCCATTAAAATCTTATGTAAAAATACCTTGCGTTAATCCAAATAAAATTAGTGTCTCCTCGGTATAGCGTTCGATACGGGCCCTCACCAACTCAGCGTATGAGTAGCACAGGGATCTGTGCGGTAAAGTAAGGAGCTGATGGTAGGTGTGGCGCACCACCTCAGACGCTTAAAAACAATCTCCTTGGTCTAGCGCCAGTGAAAAGGGGATAGGCTCCCTCGCTGATTGGTTGATACCGACTTTAGGCCACACCGACGACTTTACTTACTTTACTTTTATTTAAAATACTAAATACATAAAATACCATGCTGCTATCATTCAAGTTTCCTTTTTTAATTATCTTTACAAATATAAATCAAATCATTATTATTTTTGCTCAAAAACCAAGATCTGGTGATAGTGAATGTGTATATATATATACATTTACTTTGTCATTAATTGTTTTATTTTCATAGTTTCTTGTGGATACACATGCACACAAATTGCCCTTTATATGTGTATAGATTTATCGATCAATCAAGCCATTCCAGTAACATCGTATAAAGTTTAAATCAGAGTAGCCCAATATGTCGACCGGTAGATCGCAAAGTTGTCCGGCTAGATTGTACGCCATTCAAAAATGAATGAATGAATAAATAAATGGCATTCAGTTGAAGTCCATGGCTTATGGACAGTTTTGGAAAAATAACCAAAGATGAGGAAATGTGCTACCTCCTTCACATCCTTTCATTATTTGATTGCTTATTCATGAGTCTTTTCTCATATGAATATTATTAAGTCAAAGTACCGTTCCACTATCACTGATGATCATTTGGAAGTCTGCTACAGGCTGGCTATCAGCAGTTATTGTCCAGACTATGTAACCCTCGCTGAGTCCATTCATTGCAAGTCATCAGAATAAGGTAATGACCATAAGTGTATTCAATTGTATTTTCCGTTAGGGTTCATGCAGCGATGCAAGTCATGCTAACATACACCCAGAACTACGAATATAGCTTAGTAGTGAAATTTAGAATATCTCGGTTTTTGAGAATTGATTTTGATGACATTTTTACCACATGGTCTGCAAAAAATGTCAATGCTATTGTTAGGTTTTCATTATTCTACGTAATGCCTTTTTGTTTGTATTTCAGATTCGTTGATTTTGAGTGAACCACGCTAATATTTTTTTTAGAAAAGGAAGCGTAATAATACATATTAAGTATAAGTAAGTAAAGTCGTCGGGGCGGCCTAATGTCGGTATCAGCTAGACAGCGAGGGAGTCTATCCCCTTTTCACTAGCGCTAAACCAAGGAGATTATTTTAGTATCTGAGGTGGTGCACCACACCTACCATCAGCTCCTCACTTAACCGCACATATCCCTGTGCTACTCATACGCTGAGTTGGCGAGGGCCGGTATCGAACCAAGAACCTTGTGATTCCTAACCGAACACTCTACCGACTGAGCTAATTTTAAAGAAAACCATAATAATATTATATTTATTGACATAGTGAATTATTTAGTCACATGACTGCCATTCCGACTGATAATTTTAAAAACCCTATTACTCATGGAATCTCTTAATTTCTTTATAATAGCAGGCTGAACTGGGTCTGATGCAGCTTTGCTGGTCGGCCATAAGATATCTTTTGATTTGAATTGACGTCAATTGGCATAAACATCTTGTTTAATAATGGACCAAAGATTTTCGATAAGATTGAGATCAGGAGAGTTTGGTGGCTACACCATCAAATTTTCATCTTGTATGCCGAACGCTCCTAGGAATACTTGTGTGGCCCTGGCAGAGTGAGAGGGAGCGTTGTTATGCATGAATACGAGAGTATTTAGAAGTGACAGAGGAATCCTTCACGAGATTGCAGTAGGCGGTTGCAGTAACTCTTTCAGTTACCCGGAAGCATGTCAATCCATTGATACCAGTCCATAAAATTAC
>CM042138.1:108009305-108011805 GCA_023376005.1 Doryteuthis pealeii | reverse complement strand
ACATGTACTTGTAAAATCTAACGAGTAATAAGTTTGTCTCTTGTTATTATTAAAAACTATAATGACACTAGGCAAGATATCCTCCAGCAATCCCAAGTTGTTTCCTGACTCAAAAAGAAGAAATGTCAGCCAATTCAACATCAGCCCATCAGATCTAACAAACCAGATTCCAGCCTCTAGAAGTAAAATAAAAGGGACTAGATATAAGTATTGAACTGTTATTAATTATTGACACGTCATTACAAATGAGAGCCGTTACGCAACACATTTGACCCAAGCCGTACGCACGAACCAGATTGACACAGGTCAATTTAAACAGGGTTAATTATCTTGAATACATGTTATTTTTCAGGTTTGCAATCTTGATGAAAATATCAATGTTGACTTTAAAGACGCGTGAAAACATTCATTTCATATTTGTCTCTCAAAAGTTAACTAGGATTATTTATAAGTGTGTCTGCTTATGTGTGCTCACGAAATTGACATTAAATTAAAATGTACGTTCAAATTTCAGGACAAGATGGTCAAAACAATTTACATTTAGTGTTACATAATTCATGGGTAGTCTGTGAATTATGTAAGTAACAGTAGAATTTGAATGGAGTTCTTAAAAAAGATCAAATAGCGGGGATCAGGAAGTACGTTAAACGTTAACGTTATGATATGTGGTTACTTCTTACTTGAACCCACCAACCGAAACGTGCCGAATAGAGCGTGTGAACAGAAGGTAATTTTTAGTCAGTTGCGGCCAGTCACTGCTGAGAGCAGACGTTCCTCAAGATGTTCGCTTTACGACACGGTTTTGGGCTGGTTTTGGTTTTTCAATTCAAATATTTATAAGAAAATGAAAAACAACAGGTCTTTGTTAATTAATCAACAAGAGATGGAGGAGACTGCCCAGCAGAAAGAAAGAAGAAAAAACCACCCACATAAAGAAGTTAATAACAAAGACCTGTTGTTTTTCTATTTTTAAATATTGATTGAAAAAAACCCAAGCCCAAAAACCGTGTCGTGAGAACGACATCTTGAGAGAAACGTCTTCTCTCAGGGCAGTGACTGGCCGAACGACCTAAAAACTTACCTTCTGTTACACGCTCTATTCGCACGTTTTCGGGGTGGGGGTTTCAAGTAGAGGTAACCACATATCAAATAACGTTTAACCGGTAACGGTACTTTTCGCATTCATCCCGCTATTTGATTCTTTTTACCACGAACTCCATTCAAAATTCACTGTACATTACATAATTGCACAGACTACCCATGAATTATGTAACACTAAATTGGTAATTTGTTTTGGCCATCTTGTCCTGAATTTTGGACGTCATTTTATTTAATGTTAATTTTCGTGACACACATAAGCATGACACACTTATAATACATCCTAGTTTTAACTTTTTGAGAGACAAATATGAAATGAATGTTTTCACGCGTCTTATTAAAGTCAACATTGATATTTTCAGTCAAGATTGCAAACTTTGAAAAATAACATGTATTCAAGATAATTAACCCTGTTTAAAATTGACCTTGGTGGTCAGATTGCTGGTTTCGTGCGGTACGGCTTGGGTAAATGTGTTGCGTAACGGCTCTCATTTGTAATGACGTGTCAATATAATAACAGTGCAATACTTTATCTAGTCCCTTTTTTTTTACTTCTAGAGGCTGGAATCTGGTTTTAGATCTGATGGGCTGATGTTGAATTGGGCTGACATTCTTGCTCTTTTGAGTCAGGAAACAACTTGGATTGGCTGGAGGATATCTTGCCTAGTGTCATTTTAGTTTTTAATAATAACAAGAGACACTTATTACTCGTTAGATTTTACAAGTACATGTTTTTCACGCGTCTTTAAAGTCGCTTGATATTTTCAGTCAGGGTTGCCAACCTGAAAAATAAGATTAACTTTCTAGATCGACTTCATATTCTTCTGAGAAATTTCTATTTTGTACGTTGTGTACTTCTAAAATATAGACAATTGATAGAATCAGATTAAGTTGTTCTAATGAAACCTTTTTGTAAAAACCTCTAAATGTTTCTTTAGAGAAAAAAAGATCTGTTATATAAGTTTCAATGTCTGCATTTTTTATAAGGTAAGTATCTGATGAGCTTTTATTTAAAAAGAAAAAAGAAAATGTTTAGGTTTCAGACATAACAAAATCTAGTTACTCCCCTTGATTAGTTGGGTACTGATGGGAAACCGGAGTGAATTGGGGTTCGTACTGAGTGGACGCATTCACAACACATGTGGACTAATTAAATCACTTTTAGGGTTAGAAGCATACTACACACTGTTAAATTTAAAAATCTTGTTAATTTCCAATAACCTGGTTCTTGCATTGTCAAATTCAGTGTTCCGTATTTTAATCTATATGTAAAAAAACATACAGAACACACACAGCAAATTGAAGCTTCGCGCATAAATGTGTTGAAAATCATCAGAATTTTGGATTTTGTTATTTTTGTTTTTGAAACAAGAGACTGTAATACAGTTGAAAAGCGTTTTTT
>CM042138.1:107967156-108009205 GCA_023376005.1 Doryteuthis pealeii | reverse complement strand
GGAGAGAAGATGAATCATCATTTTCAGGTTAATATTTATGAATAGATTTAAATGGCGTCACATTATTTCTGTCATGTTTGTATAAAAAATGCATTTGTCATGAAAATGCATTTGAATTTAAATGCATTTTGGTTTAAGAAATACAAAATAATAAATAAATCCCTTTTAGGTCAAGATTGAAAGTTTTACAAAGACGTTCATACAAAAAGTTAATGAATAAAGAAAACTAGTTGTTTTGATTTTATGATTGGTTTACATCGGGCTATAATGCACACGTGATCTTTGCTAAATGAATTCATGTTAAATGAATAAATAAATGAATAATAAAAGGATTCTTAATGATATTCTCTTAACTGACGCAGCGAACCGGAATCAAGCCTAACGCCATTTTAGTAACAGGCGAAGACAATGGCTGCGTGTATGAATCGGTAGCTGATTTCCAAAGATAGAGTTCAAATGTTTTTGTTGATCTGAAATCCAATTTTTTGCAGGTCACGTGAAAAAATAGAATAAAAAAATGAAAAAAAAAATGAAAAGTAAATGATAATAAATAATCGAGCAAAAAAACTAAACGGAATTTTGTAAAAAGAAATTTGAATAACTTACTATCTTTTCTTGCTCTTGGTGCGGATCCGGAATTGATTATCTATTTGCGTTCGCTGCCGGGCTTGGCTTTTTGGTGATTTTTGTAGGTACACGGACCCTTGGAATCGGAGTGCTCTATCAGTGAAATTCGCCTTTGTTCGATCGGATTAAGGAAAAGCTGGTGCGGGTCTGCGGTCTGCGGTCTGTGGGTCTTTTTGGCCGGGTTTCTCTTGTTGGCCAGCTGTGATTGCTAACACATCCAATCATGGAGAGGACGATAGAAAGAGAGAAAGATCGAGAAAAAAGGGTTGGGCAGATATGAGCAGCCAAGATAGATAGATAGATATTATGAGATGGATAGATGGATGGATAGGAAAAAGAATAAGTCGATAGATAGATAGATAGATGGGTAAGTAGAATGAAGGAAAAGATATGTACAGAATTAATACAATGACGTGAAAGGTAATTATCGTACTTGTTGGACAGAGCAACTAACTAAAAGTGATCAATTGTGGTAGTAGAAAGATCAGTAGGGCCAACAATGTAGAAAAGTAGCGTGAAAGGCTGTTCTAGATGAATAACTAAATGATGAGTTTTTCAGGTCCGTTTATGAGTTTAAAATAATGGTGTGATTTCGATGATGAACATCAAGCTGTGTGAATGCGGCACACCTTATGACTGTCATTCTCGTCCCCCCCCAGCCACACTCGAAAACTTTCTAATTCTCTTTCCCACTTCTTCGAGGATTCCTCCAAAACCTTTTTTAACTATGTTCTTACACGCTCCTATTCCCAGCCCTCCCCACGCAACACCTTTATAGTCTTTTTAGTGCAGCAGTACAGACGTTGGGAAGATGGCGAGGAGTTTAGGAAGAATCTGTGAAAACCCAGAAGAATATGTGGGGGGCGGAGAGTGAGGAGGCGGGTAGGACTCCTTGGCTACGTGGGGTGGCGGGCGGCAAATATACAGAGAGAAAAGAAAGCATATTGATTTGAAGGTTACAGGCATGAAGTACAAGAATGGGAAAGGTAGAAGAAGAGAAAAAAAAAACTGAGGAAAAAATTCGAGAACTTATTTTTAATGGCTTTTGTTTTCTTGTTTCGCTTGTTGTTAAAAAGTTTTTTTTATAATTTTTTTTTATTTAAAATTATTCTTCAGAAGTTACGGAGTATATTTTTTTTAATTCTATGATAGTTTTGTTTTTGCTCTTTTAATTAATATTTATAAAAACGTATTTTTTTTTTTTTTTGTTTTTGTTTTCATGAGTTTTTAGAGAACCATGTTTTAGTAAAATAGAAACAGATTCACCGTTACGTCATCACTGTGCTGGTTCAATCTTTGTTTCCCGACGACACCACGGACCTACAGATTACTTACCACTCCTGTTCTCCTTAAAAGTGAAGAAGTGTGGCAAACTTGGCCTACAATTATCAATCCATTTGACTAAACTGCGGGTTCAAAAAAAACAAAAAAAAACAAAAAAAAAACAACATACAAATGAAGATAAAGGGAAACATCTTTTGTTTTCGAATGTTATGACGACTTATAATAAATGATGTTGAAAGATGTGAGCGTTGGTTAGAGATAGGGGTCATTTTCCGGCACTTCTTCTTGGTTGGGTCTGGCTTTCACGGATGTCTTGGAAAAGGAGGAGAGAGTGCTGTCTAAATGTTCGTTTTTTTTTAATGGGCGGGGCAGATTAAAGGAAAGCCGGTGGGACATCATGCCGAAATGTCTAAAAGGGGCATTAAGCCACTTTAGCGTCCACGCAAAATAAATAAAATGGCGACCAACCAATCGACCCTTATCCATATCAAAAGTCATCTTCCGCTCAACTGGGCAGCACAGATAGATGTGAATGTTCCGTAACTATAGAAACATCGGGTACTTTTTATGACTCGCTAAGCTACTGTTGATATTATATTAACCTCAAAGCTTTACTCTCTAGCAAGGTAAGCCTCTTTACTTTTACTTTTTTAGATGAAAATCTGAAAAAATTTAAGGTAGTTTTTTGTGAGGGTGGTCTAACGATAAAATGTGTGGAGAATGGTATCGGCGAAACTGATTTCGAACTCCAAAGGGGCAGTCAAATCATTAAAAAAATGCACGAATCTACTTTTTCATTATAACAGCATCCGTTGGGGACTATTTCTCTGAATTTTGAGATGAGCTTGATAATTAGTATTTTTTGGATTATTCTGGACTATCAGCTTCGTCTTATGTTTCTGAGAACGTTTCGGGCGATGGTGCTCTCCGCCTTCTTCAGGTATTTCTGTCGACTCGGAGCCTTTTGAACTCGGGAACCTTATTTTTGAAATGCAGGAACTTCTTGTTGTAATTGGAGTTATACGGACTTTGAACCAACCTTTATTATCCTTTCCATTCCGAGGTTCCCTGAGTTGAAAAGAAAGGTTCCCGAGTTCGAAAAGAAGGTCTCCGAGTCCGACAAGACATACTGAAGAAGACCGGAGCGCGCATTCGGCCGAAACGTTGTACAGTAACAATAAGATGAAGACATAGTCCGAAAAATCCAAAAATAGAAAATAAAATTATCTAAGCCTCATCTCGAAATTTAGAAGAATAGTGTAAAAATAGTTTGAGAAGTTTTTAATGTTTTGGATCTCCTCACTGAATATTATGTAATGCTCTTCCCCTGCGATCATGGGGAGAGACAATACGGTATCGCTATTTTTGGCCTGAACATCGATGATAACATTACATTTTGAGTTTTATGAGTGGGTTTCTGTTGGCTGCAGAACGATGGTGAGCTTTTGAGTTTAATTGTTTTTAAAATATCTTTTTATGAGCTCTATTTTTCCTTAAAACGAAAATACTTTCTCCTCTGTGAATGGTCAGATGAATATTAACATAATAAATGGTGGAATGAACTGTAATAACGTGTTTATCTGTACTTTTGTACCAGGTACCAAGAGACAATTATTAATTGCTTCCTTTGTATTCTCAACATTTTTTTGGTGATAAATTTGCGAGGACCCAAATATAACCTGATGTTTTACGCTCGGTAGACAAGTTGGGTGATATGAATGACTTCATTGTAAACCCAGTATTAGCCCTGTCGCAGGGCTTAGAATAAAACGAAGCATATCTCTAAAGGAGTCAAGACCCCCCTCGCCTCCCGCTAAAAAAAGGGACAGTTTGAGTATGGCACTAACCTGGTTTAAGCTCCGGGTCGGAATTCTGGGATTGTGGAGTACCATTTCTTGCATTTGATCCAGATCACCTTGGCTTGGTGGTGGTAATACTGTTTAGGTCCTGTCGGCTCAAATAGATTATATTTTTATTTTTATGAATTTCTTTTTTTTTCTAAAGACCCTCGTTACTCTTATAAAAGAGTTGTCTTAGATTAGTATTCTTATAAAAATATTCAATAATATAATTGTTTTTAAAATGTTTTCTTTCATAAAAACTATATTATCTGCGTTGTTAAGCCACTGAAAAGATCAAGATCTTTTTGGTTCAGAGTCATATATTTGTTGCTTTGAATGGGTTCACACGTAAACGACATCACTAGTGGGTAGAACCCATGAACCCCGAACGGGGTGGGCAATGCCTTGGGGGTCCCGGATCATATATGGGAGTAGTATGAGATCCTAGCACCGGCCCTGCTATGGCATCATGAACAATCAGGTATCCGCTATGTGTAAGATATCTGTGAAATTAGTTCTACACGAGTCCAGCGATGTTTGTTCTCTTGTTATAAAAGAGATTTTATAATCGCAGACTAGTAAATTCATCCTGTGACCCCATTTGTTTTATTCACGCTGCCAAATTTTATTCAACCCCAGAGATCTATATTGATCTTTATGAAGGTGCGTGGTGTAATGGTAAGAAGTAGTAGGAAATGAATCATCAACCCGAGTTCATGCGCTAATATCCTTGATAAGGTATGAATCCAATTCTCCTTTGCTTGAGTAAATAGCAGGAAAGACTGGCTCTTTAACCATGGCTAGGTAACCAGTCTAAGAGAAGGAACACTCTGAATTCAAACCTGTTAAACCGGCTTAAGAAATTGACCTTGAGTCGCATTCTGCTCGTGTGGAGGGGTTGGTATATATATATATAATATTATATAATAAGTTAAATAGAATTAGAAGGCAATTAACAATGCAATGGAATAGGTGTTGAAAATGATTTTATATACCTGTTTCCTAAATATTTTCGGGAATAATCCCATCTTCAGAGGTTTAAAATATTGTGTTTAATAAATAAACACATTTTCAACACCTATTCCATAGCATTGTCAATTGCCTTCTAATTTCTATTTAAACACATACGTACAATGCTTCAAGCAAACTATACAAACTTATATATATATATTATATATATATATATATATATAATTATGTGTGTGTGTGTGGTGTGTGTGTGTGTGTGTGTGTGTGTGTGGTGTGTGTGTTGATCACTTTAAGAATCCTGCGTTAGACGGTCACCACACTATCATAATCAGTTTTTTCACCAAAGTAAGAAAATCTGCTTGTAGCTGTAACCTACAAACATTTTCTACTCTAAAGCTTGAATAATTACGACTGATTACCAACAGCTTTCAAGTTATGGAAGAGAAGAAGAAGAAGAAAAGAAGAAGAGACAGAAGAAGAAGAAGAAGAAGAAAAGAATTGGTAAAATTTCTTAATTTTACATCCTCTCTTCTTTTTCTCTTTTTTTCTTCTTTCAGACAAAGACTCAAGGCAATTAAAACAGAAATGTTTGCTTAAATTAACGACTAACACTCAAGTATTTTTTTTTTCATCTTGTTGTTGTCATTATTGTTGTTTATGATCAGCCCAACATCTATGTCACATTGGTTGTTTATGACTTAAGCACACAATCACGCCTTTGCAATGGAATGTTAGGTGTAACTAAAATCTACTTTGTAATATAAGCGGACTTCGACAAAAGACACACCTTATTTCATTTCATTTTTTCTTATTTGTTATTGGTGCTGTGAAAAAAACTTCCAACAAAATTTCGCTTCAACTGTGAATTCTAGTCTCTATTTTTTAATTTTTTTTTTTTTATTTTTACAATTTCATTTAGAATCTTTATTAAGCTTGTTTTTTTTCTTTTTTTTACTCTCCAGTCTCTTCAGCTGTCCTGTTGGAGTCTGACTCCTTGCACATTCCATTGATGTTTGTGACTGTCTACTGTCCTCCAGTCGTTGACTTCCGGTTCAACCCCCTGATTGACCAAATATCCAACGTGTTTATTTAATTGATTGTCTCTTTCTAGACTCATTTGTAATATACTTGTAGGTACATTGTGAATATAGAATGCTTAATGTTCCGTTGTGTTCACATTAGTATATCACGGATAAACCAATTTTAATATTGGTCCTTTTTGAGTGATAACTCGACTTAAATATCTTCCCCGCCCCGATCAATAAAGGGAAGGTAATTATTAGTTTCTTTTTACACAGCGAAGTAAGAGCAGGGTGTATGGAAATGAGGTTCGGAAAAAATTCCTTAGGCTTTAATTCCGTTCTGAAGATAGTGAAAGTGTCATTCACATATCGCAAAAAAAAAATAACAACAAAGAAAAAATGTATAATGTTTTTTAGTATGGTGAAAAAGCAACTGTTATGGAAAGAACAATATTGGCTAAGATAGGAACTAGATGTCTACCCATTGCAACTGAATCAACCTGTCGATATATCTCATTATTGAAGCAAAATTGAAAAGATCTTGTAGCAGCCTTCTTTAATTGATAAAAAAAAAAGATAAGGTTCTGACATGGGCTGGTGATGAAGTAGTTTCTCGAATCTCGAAACAAAGCATTGGTGCCAATCCCGATGGTCTAGTTAAAAGGGATATTTGTAAAATATTTCTATATCAAAAGAAATAATAAAAACCGTCAGACGAATAATTGATTGAATACACTATATCATATACTATATATATATATATATATATTATTATTATATATATATTATATAATATATATGTGTGTGTGTGTGTGTGTGTGTGTGTGGTAAAATGAAACTGGAAAGTGAATTCGACGGTATGTTTGAAAAAATAAATAAAGGAAAGAAAGTATAGAAATGGATAAAATAGGATATTTAATAATTTTTTTACTACACGTGTTCGGATATATCTACGACCGAAACACGTGTAAGTAAAATTGATTAAAAATATCCTATTTTTCTATTCTATACTTTCTTTCCTTTATTTAATTTTTTTCAAATATATATATATATAATTATAATATATATATATATATTAATATATATAATATAATATTATTATATATATATATATATAAAGAAAAGACTTAGAATTTAGTATATAGTCTATTTCAGGGAAGCTTTTGATAAGACTATAAATGCTATATCTCTAAGTCTTTTGTCATTTCTTTGTACTTAATATTTGCTCTGTGACTAACATTAAGAGCACACATTGAGCTCTCAAACGGCAACAGGGTTTTTTAAAAATAAACTCTTGTGTCGTAAGAAGAATTTCTCTCTGGATTTTGGATTATATATATATATATTATATAATATATATATATATATATTATATATATAATTATTATATACCAGATTGAATACACTATACAAACCTACAAGAATTTCGAAATATAATTGTCAGGAATAATTGAAGGAAATCTTCTAAAAATTCAGAAATAGCCATCTGGCAAGCCTTATATCGTGCGGAAGCCAATTATGCAATTAAAAATCGAATGCAACGGAACGTCATCTTTTGTATGACATACCAAGCTCCCCAGCTGATATTCTACAAGCCTAATTAATGTTACAACACACATATATGGTTAGGTGTTGAAGAAAATAGACTCAAGAGCCAATTTCAATCCTGGAAGAGACAGTTTTTTATTCACTTTTGTGTAAATATTCTTTCGAAAGGCATGGATTTTCTATTCCTCCTCCCCAGCTATTGATTGATAGTAGAACAGAACTGGCCCCAACCGGTCTAGGTAAAAACCTGAATTCAAAAACGAGGGGCTGTAGGGAAAGTAAGTGCACCCCAAACAATTACTTCCTACGAAACCGCAGCACTCTCATAGACATGGGTTAACTGCATTACTATGCCCTCAAGGGCGCAGGACGTTTTGCACGTATTCATAATTTTTTATAAACACAAACACCAAAGCCCTTGTCAAGTTGCTAGCAAGAATCTATTAATTATTAGAATGGATTTAATCAACGAATAATATATATATATATATATATAATATATAACAAGCAGAAACCAAAGGGATTTTAAAACTACGAACTCACGTGAGGGACTAAACGCCGATATCGGAATACTCCGTTATTACAAAATTTTACAGACTGTCAATAACAACAAAGACAAAGGATCCGTTGAACAGGAGTGACATTCATTTGAAGAAGGGAAATCTAACGATCCCGAAAATTTATGATAACAAATAATAAAAAAAATAAGTGAATCCAGTACTCCATAACATCGAGTTCCTTCATTTATTTTTAAATGCTTCATAATAACGCCCAACATCAACATAAAAAAGCATATATATATATATATATATATATATATATATAATATATATATTATAACAGAGATGCTGATAGGTACGCGTCCTGTGTCTCTGATATAAAATCTAAAAGGACGTAGTAAAGTCATATCATGCATCCCAGTGTTTTCTTATTTTCCTCAACCCATTCAAAACTAACTGTAAATACATTTCAATAGTTCTTAGAAATGAACTACACAGGATAGGTTACAAGGTAGGAAGTTAGACGGCTTTAGTTGTTTCCCCAGATCATGAATAAAAAAAACCTGCAATCTATTAAGAAACTTTAGTGGGACCCATTAATTTTCCCCGGGGACATACAAAGCAAAATATGTGGCGTCCCAAGGACGCACTAAATCAAAAAAGCTATCAGCATCATTATATATACTATAATAACGGGGTGCAAGTATTTAAGTTTTAATGTAATAATATTGTATTAAATTAGAAAGGCTAATGAAACTAAATAAGAATACAGATAAAAAGATTTGAAAACAGAGGGAGTATAATAAAAGATTTGAAACGAGGAGTATATAAAAATGGAACAACTGAAACTTACTCCCATCACTCTCGTCTTTCATTGTTATTTTTTCTAATTTAAGTATTTAGTTATAAGAGGAAGTAAAGAATAAAATGGGTTATTTTATCTTGTTAATGGATTTCATTTAAGATTCTTGAAGAGATTTTTTGCTTATATTCATTAAAATAAAACAAACAGCTAGAAATCAATAATACTAAGCACATATTTATTAAATTCGATTTTTTAATATTAATATGCAAATTAGCCTTCCCGTTTACACTGTAAACCGCTATTTTGTTGTATATATAATATAATTGCATGTTGTCAATATGTAGACATAGTTAACAGTATTAATAATGTATGACAATTTTATTAATAATTGAGGTTTAAATAAAATAAAATCATGGGAATGTGATGTCTATAACTAAGAAATTGTGACTAGAGTAGGAATATAGTTTTCGGTTTCAGACAGAAAAACACACAATCTCCATTTATAATTATATATATATATATTTATATTTTTATATATATGTCTGCAATAGTGACATGAAGAATGCCACGTAGACAATAAGCACATGGGGGCTTGTGCAGAGGACCGTACGACCTGACACTTCCTCGTCAACAAGGAACGAAAGAAGTGAAAAGAGAGGAAAGAGACCACAGAAAAAGAGAGTTAAAAAGGAATGAGAGACACAGCATCTCCAGAAAGCATCACCTTTTATTTGCAATCACTGTACCAGAGACTGCTACCAAAAAATTGGTCTGTTCAGCCACTGACGTAGCTGTAGATAAGAAAGAAAAAAAAGAAAAAAAGTGGACTCTACGCCATCGTCTTTAATAGACGGAAGGTTGCAAAACATCATATAATAATATATATATATATATATATATATATATATATATATATATAAGTTTTTTAAAAAGTTGATTTGAATGGGTAGGCAAAGTGATCCACTGAGAATTGTGCAAGAAACTAAAGTTTGGTTATGCTGATAAATGTTATATGCACAAACCAGAATCTACCCTTGAAAATGAGACGTATAAAATTCTCTGGGACTTTGAGATACAAGTGAATAACCCAATCTAAGCCAGAAAATCAGACCGAGTATTTATTAACAAGAAGAAAATAACTTGTCATCTACTGGATTTTTGCCGTTCAAGCGGAATATAGAGTGAAAAAATATCGAAAAGAAAGACAAATACTTAGACCTTGCAGAAAAATGTAAAAGGTGTGGGATCTGAAGGTGGCCGTGATATGTTGTTAATATCATTGAATAGTCTCATAAATCATTGCAATGCCTTTCCCATATTCAAAAACCATTGCAATTCTTTTTCATATTAAAAACATGTGACATCGTAGTGTGTGTGTGTGTGTGAGAGAGTGAGTGAGAGTGAGAAGTGAGAGTGAGAGAGAGAGAGAGAGGGGGGAATGTGTGTGTTTGTTTGAGAGTGATTGAAAAGAGACTGGGGAATTGGAGATTTGAGGAACAATCGAGATAAAAAAATGTTAAAATGAGAATAGAATACAAAGAAGAATTCTGGAGACAGAAGGAGACTTGCTGTCACTTAGATTTCAGTAAAAAAAACAAAAAACAGCAAGTAGAACTGAACTGGTGGGAAAAACTCGTAAGGAGTAATAATAAAAATATAAACATGATTAACTTTTACATTCCCAAAACTTGTTGGTTATTTCAATGCCAGGGTCATTTCTTTTTCAATTACCGTATTTGACGGCATATAAGACGCACGGGCATATAAGACGGTGCGTCTTATATGCCCGTGCGTCTTAATATGCCGTCAGCTGATTTCAGCTGATCAGATTCAGGAAAAAAAAAGTTTTTTAGTGTATTTAAGCATATATGTTTGAAAACAGTCTAGCTGTGCATTACACAAGCAGAACATAGCTGTATAAAAGCAATTTCGCAGTTTAAGGTAGATAAAAGTACTGAGCGTAAGCTGGAATTAGTGAGCAATCATAGAGAAAAGATTTGGCTAGGCTACGGAAGGTCTCAAACTTCATATACGATGTATAAGACCAGGGTAATTTTTTTGAGCAAAATTTTGGAAAACAAGTGCGTCTATAGCCGTCAAATTAGTATATGGTTTCAAGTGGGAATTTCGATTTAATATTAATAATTGGTTTGTTATACAATTATATGGTTTCAAGTATTTCTATTTAATCACTTTTCAACAAATCTATGTGATCTATAGACGGAACCCTAATATGTACTACCATCCCGGACTTGTGAGTAATGCAACAAGGGTAGTAATTTCCTCACTCCTTGGAATTCCAGACTGAAAGCCTTAACACTGGCTGCAATTTAGTGTCTGAAGTTGGTCTGAATATCGCATAAACGAGAAAAATGTCTGTTACTAGTCGCCGTTGACTTCATAATTGGCTACTCTTAACATGCTCTCCAGTGATAATGAGTACTCTTTAGTTATGAATATAAACAAACTATATTATTAAGTTTTTTTTTACTGTTTAGTTTAATTACACAAAAGTTATACTAAGATATTCCTTAGTTTTAAGGATTGGAGTTATGTTTGAAAAAATTCCCATTTTAATTGGTTCTAATTTAGTCGTAATTTGCAATTAAAATAAAAAAACCTGACCCGTCTCTTACTTGACAATTCTGCTGTCACTTTCATCCATTGTGTGTATATTTTGGTTATCTCCTCTTTATATAATGTTGGTCTCTCAGTATGCGTAGAGAGGGAGATATTGGAAAGTTATGAAACGTATTTATATGTTACGTTTCATAAGTAGCCAGCCGGGCAACATCTTGGCTCTTAATAAATTTAAAATAGCTCAAACCTTCCCTTCCCTTAGAAATCTTACAAAATGATTTTTAATGTTTTTTTTTATTCTCCGGTTGTATTTATCTATTTATTTAATTTAATTCGCTTAATAAATTCGCTTTTCCCTAACCCCAAATTATCTACCCAGAGCTCAATGGTGAGACCCAACGGGTCACGTTTTGTCTAGTATACACACACACGCACACACACACACACACAACACAGATATATATATATATATATATATATAATATATATTACTGCTTGTCATTTTTGTTATTTTCATAGCTCTTGTATCCAAGCGCTTTTTTGGGAATCATATTCGCAGTAATTGTATCACAAGAGCAACTAATCACTTGAAAAGAAATCTTAGTACTCTTGACAGTCACGCACTTTTGTTATGAAAGTCAAATGTGAAAGGTACTTGAAGAAGTTGTAGAAAAACTAATTAAATAAACCATAACAAGAAAGCTGATAGTCTATTGACATTGGAGGCGTCCTTAAGATAGGTGCCCATCCATATCAATTATGGCGGCTTATCCATTATAGATGGTTTGTAAGAAGTCATAATTTTAATCTTCGTTACACAAATATAAACTCTTCGTTTTCTTATTCAGGCGAAATTGAATCTTAGAAAAACTACAAAAGAATACCGAGGAATGAAACCAAAGAAAGAGAAATTTTTGTTTAGTTACATTTTCCCTAACTTTTCCCATCTAAACTTTCTTACATAATCTACTTATGTACAACTTCTTCTTTCTTCTTCCTTCTCTCTTCTTCTTCTTCTCTGGTCTATATATATATAATATAAATATATAAATATATATATATATATATATATATATATATAATATGAATTATTTGTGACCCTGGGTTTCATGCACAAGTGCATTCATCAGACAGAACTATATATAATATATATATATATATATATATATATATATTATATATATAAATAAGGTGTGCCCATAAAATAATCGAGTGAAATTGAAGTTAAATATTTACCAAGATAGAAATGAACAATGAATGGAACGTTAATTTTTCAGGATAAAAAGGCTTGTCAAAAAGTACTAAAATCTCGATACTTTTTGACACACCTTATATATATAATTATATATTTATATATATATATATATTATATATATAATTTACAGTACAGTACATTTGATACACACAATTTGTTTTTTCTCGAACTCCTAGATTGAAAATTCATCTCGAAAGTAAGATTAAAACGATTTTTTTTGTTAAATAATTAGTATTCCATAGGACCGCGTGTGAAACAACTGCACAACAATTTAAATATAAATATAAATGTACGCGATTCCCTGCCTCTAGGCATGAAAGTCCCTTGACGGGCTGACAATGCCATTAAAATCAATCAGTCATTGGAAACCATATAACTGGATGAAGAATAGTTTCTAGAATGTAATATTATTATCAAATGAGGAATAGTTGCTTGAAATCCTATAATTACTTTCATATAGATTATTATTTTAGATAGGAATACTTGAAACCAATATAACTATGTGTAAATTATTAGTATTAAGAATGTTTATTGAAACTATATATTGTTTAACAAATGATTATCATAATTATTAGTTACTTGAAACCATATAATCGCTTGCAAAAAAAAAAAAAAAAAAAAAAAGACTGATATTTAATACTTAAATAACTCAATAAAGAGTTGACATACCGTTAAGTCAACCAATAACATAGTTGAAGATAGTTCCGATTCTACACATTTTCCCGCGCATATTTAGCGAATGGCGGAAAACTTCCTGTTCTAATCAGTGGCGTTTTATCAACTCACAAAGCAATGTTAAAGCAGCCAAAAGATATAGCGGTCAAAGATAAATGAACTAGTCCGATTTCCGCGCTTTATTTTCAATGATCTTAACTAAACGAAGATCTGCGTCATGATTCACTGCTTATTTGATGATGATTACATTTGCCAAAATTTCGCTTTCTCTTCCGTTCTATATCGTTCTCTTCACTTGCACATGGCTAGAGCAGAAGAAAATCTGGTTTGTCTTTTAACCCCGGTGGAGAAGAGTTGCCACAAATTTGACCTGGAGTCAAACCAAGCGTCCACTCCCAAAACCCATGGTAAAGTTATTTTTTTATTTATTATCTTCGGTTTTTTATAACTAAAATAATACATAAGTTTTTTTTTAATAACTCAACTAGATAAAATGGCGGGAAAAATTATTCGGAAAAAAAAAAAAAAAAAAAAAGGCTGTGCCATTTAGAAACCCAAGTTTTGCCCGAGGAAAAAGTATCTTCAAAATATGGCAAACAGTTTAAAAATATTTAATTAACATAAACCAGGAATTGTGACATTTTTTAATACCTAACAATATTTTCTTTTAATTTGGCTATCCTAAGAGAAAATGAATCTTACAAAATAAAGTTTTAGAAAACAACGTAATTTTAAAAGCGCGGGGTTTTAATTACCCCCAACTCCAGCAAATCGTCCCGGATTTTATTAAATTTGTTCAGACCATATGACCTTTAGGCACCCTTTTTATCTCGTCAAAAGGACATGTTTTTTCATTTACGCCGTCAATATCCGGTTGTTTGTTTAGGGGGTTAGGGTTAGGGTTAGGGGGTTAGTTTTATAATTAAAAAAAAGACGAAACTCTAAAACTCGTCGCTGTTAAAAACAACCGGAAATATTGACGGTGTAAAATGAAACATGTCCTTAACGGCTGATGAGATCAAAAAGGAGTTCCTAAAGGTCAATCGGTCCAAATCGTCAAATAAATCAATATTGAGTTAATAAAACTATATCTATGATAGTAGAAGCTTAAAAAATGCCATAATTCTGATTCCCTGCCTTGATTAGCAACTCTTAAAATCAACCCAAATTTTGGAATAAAAATTTTAAGCTTGTTAAATCATCAGTAATTCCTTTTAACAACATTTCCAAGTATTAGTTATATTTATAAAGTAAAGTAACAAAAAGTCGTCGGGGCGACCTAATGTCCGTATCTCCAAGAAGCGGGGGAAGCCTATCCCCTTTTTCACTAACGCTCTCTAGACCCAAGGAGAATTAATTTAGCATCTGAGGTGGAGCGCCACAACCTACATCAGCCTCCTCACTTTACGCACAGATCCCTGGTGCTTACTCAATACCCTGAAGGTGGGCAGGGCGGTTTTGAACCAAAAAAAAACCTTGTGATTCTAGTCCGAAACGCTCTAACCGAGGTGGATAAAACGGCATTGAGTGGCCAAATAAAGTTTCTTTTTTTTAAAAATATTTTTTAAAAAAATCTACAAACTTGAGTTGCCTGATGTTAGCTTGGTTGATGTCTTTTGAGGCAAAAATTAATTTCTTTTTCCACCAGGTTCAAGGTGTTGGAAGAAAAAACGTTGACTCAAAACATGAGATTCCAAAGCGCGCAAATAATTACTTGGTCCTTTTGCTCTACACTACATAATAGTGAGTAAGAACTTCCCATCGTGGTGTAATGGGTTGTAACAAGCCTTGTTTCTCCATTACTAATGAGTTCAGATCCTTGGCTGGATGTCCTTACTGTTGACCTTGTGTCCACGAGCCTACGCGCCCGTGGCGAACGGGGTTGGGTAAATACAGACTTAATAGAGGTGATTCAATAGCCAATTTATTGCCGAATTAGATGCTAAACAAAACCAGAAACTGGTACTAATTAACAGCAAAATAATGGGAAAATACATTTCTCTGAATTTTTGGATAAAAGGGCGTTTGGGTTAGATGACGTTCAAGTGACAAGTAATCTCTTGACTACAGGTCAGTCCTGGTCAAGGGCGACAGTATATAGAATAAAATTAACACAGCTTTAACACCTGTACCTAGCTAGGTTGCGGAATACCCCCAATAAGATTGACTAAAGGGTTGGTTCAAAGTTTTACGTGATACTTCCCTGATTATGAACAAGAAGGTTTCCCGGTTCGAGAAGGCTTCCAGAGTTGACAGAAATACCCGAAGAAGGCCGGAGGGCACATGATCGAACGATTGTAACAGATAACAATAAAGATGAAGTACAATAGTCCGAAAATACAGTGAATAATATTTTTTGACAACATATTTGGTATTGTTTTTTTTGTTTTGTTTTTCAAGCAGAAAAAGAGAAAAAAAATTAAGGACATTTTTAAATTTCAATTTTATGGTTTTGAAATTCCCGCCAAGAATTAAAGTCAACGTTTCTAGGCAAGTTATTCATTTGGAAATATTATATTTGGTTTGCAAAACAAATTGTAATTGTATTCGACCTTTCCCTTAAATAATGATCCTAATTTTATCGGGTAGTTAGAGAGACATATATAATATGTGTGTCGTGTATGGTTTTATGCACGACTCCAGGAACAAACAATATGTCTGCGCCAATCTGTAACAAAGTGAAAAGTCGCTTTTAATCTTAAAGAGACATATGGTGGGTGCATAGCATCAAATTTTAAACATCTGATCCATCCCGTCCAATAGGAAGGACGCCCCTTCCTAATGGTAATTCTTTGCAACAAATTTTATGGATCTGCAGCGGGATTAATGAGTCATTTGAAGGTCATGAGAGGAATAGGTTCTGTGGTGGGGTTTTAAAGGGATTGTGAGGGACGGCAGCGATCTGTTGAAATATGCTATTGCTTATGTATGTATGTAATGTTGTTTATTTGTGTGTGTGGGGGTGTCGTAGTGGACGAAATTGTAATAAATCATTGGAACAGTCGCAAGAAGATTTGAACAGAGAAATCTGATATCTATGTAAAGCGTTGCATTAAATTTATTTAAATCTGATCATCTGAAAAGTGTCACGCTAAATCAAATAGAAGGAAGGGAAATGGTTTTATGGGAATAGAGGCACAAATGTTGTAATGCTGTTTGGTAAAAGCGCAAGACTCGGTGCGTCCTCTGTGTTTTATCAGAATATAAAACAACAACAACTATACTACTACTTACTACTTGCATTTTTACTGAGTCTTCTTTTGTTTTAAAA
This sequence comes from Doryteuthis pealeii, assembly GCA_023376005.1. Lineage (NCBI taxonomy): Eukaryota > Metazoa > Mollusca > Cephalopoda > Myopsida > Loliginidae > Doryteuthis > Doryteuthis pealeii. The sequence continues at coordinate 107,992,828 of CM042138.1, read as the reverse complement.
TCAATTACACATAAAAAGATGAACATTTGTGAGAAAAACTAATTTTTCAAAGAAACTGGTCTTCCGCTTCCCCGCCTTAAAAATATTTGAGAAATACAACAAAATTATCAACCAAACTTCAATTATTATTTCTATCAAATTTAACATGTTCTTTAAGTTTTTTATTACATTATAACTGGACTTCTTGTTGCTTTAAATTTTGTTTGTTTTTAATAATCATCTAACTCATTGCCAGTTTTTCACATCAGCGTTACTGATGACTTTCAACGAAGTCTGAGTTGTAGCAAGTCTTCCCAGGTCTCCAGACTCCGAGTATTCTTTGCTGTTTAAATTAATAATGGAAACTTCACATACTTTATGGGCCAGAGAAAGAGTGGCAACCCGAAGGTGAGTCTTTTTTAAAAATAAAAAATGAGATGCATTTTGGGAGGGGGACGGTGAATTATAAAGTCGAATATCTAGGCAGAATTTGGGTTGATTTCGTAAGCGCGATCTTGAAGTGAGCATACGGATTGCGAGAAAGTGACGTTGCCAAAATAGTGTAGAGCTAAAGAAAGACGTGGTCGAGTTTGATAAATAAGTCATTGTAATTACAACTATCTTTTGAAAGGGGTCCAAAAATTCAAGGTTAATATCAATCCTTTGAAGTTCTCTCCAGCAAACGAAAATGCAATTCCTTTTCCAACTGAACACACCCACTCTCACATCAATCGCAAAGCGTCAGATTTCACTTTGCCGTCCAAATACTTTCTTCCTCGCTCGCCTGTCAGCGACAGTCCCGTCTTTATTTCTGCTTCGTTCGAATGCGCTATGCAAATTCGATATACTTTCATTTGGTCTCTACTAACAATACCTCAGCTACGAAGAGGTAGCGAGTTCGAGGTATCCGTAGCCGCTTCGCCACAGGCCAAAACAATATCCTGACGCGCTTTGTTTGTGGGGGGGTGGAATCCGCTTGTTCATAGGGCCTGCCCTTTCAGTCTCGTCACAACTAGCCAATCTTAGCAAATTATGACACGATGTGTTCTTTTTGTTGGCGTCAACTAATTTTAACGAAAAGAAAAGTGTAGAATATTTTCCTTTTGTTAGCATAGATGGGTTTTGTTAAGGTGCAAAAATGCAAAAATCAAAATATCATATACATTCTGAATGTAACGCATTGTTATACATAGAAGAATAAGGTTACAGTATTGCCCTAGAAAGATTGAACATGGCTGTCAAATCATTGTTTTTGGGGCCGGCAGCTGTTAGCACTTAATAACCCAGTCAGATGGCAGATATAGTACATTTCTTTTTATAAAATCCTAGCTTTGAAAAAAAACCCCAAAAAACAGTCAGTCAGGCACCAGGGGTAGTCGGAGTTCGGATCGCAAAAACTAAATTTGTCACGGGCCACCGGGAATTTCTAAAATAAGAAGAATTGCCAACTAGGAGAAGTAAGACTTTTGCCGCTAAGATTTATTCATAATTTCACATAAAACAAAACGCCAAAACAAAGTCCTCATCGGTGTCTTTTTTAAATCCACTATGTGCAAAACATACCCATACATTACTCCTATTCATTATACATGAATAAAAACTGTTTAGTTTGTTAACAGTGTGTTTATATTATTTGCACAATTTTTCAACTCGTCACAAAGACACTCTGACCGAGTTGCGTCGATCCCAGTTCTGCAGAGGGCATCGAAAAGAGCAAGCTGGCCCAGAGACATACATGTGGTAGTCACGGTAAATAATTTTACCAAGTGACGGCAAATGATCCCGTGAAGTAATAGGGCCACAACTCATACTGTGACAGTATAGACCACAGATTGGTACCGTGCCCGGATAACCCCATCACACAATGCTATTTTTCTGAATGATCTCAATTTCTTTCTCTGATTTCCATTACCCCCAAACTTTTTCCAGACCCTTGGAAACGGTCGAAGGACAAACTAACAACTGTATTCACCCTCCATGTTCCCGGTTTTTGAGTTATCTGGCAAGGTAGAAGTTGTTTGTCTATTCTTTCATTTTCTTTTTACTTTACACTGTCGTCCATCGAACAGCAAAATCCAACCAGTTGACACTTTCTTTTTTTCTTGTTAATTAACAACAGGCATGGTTTTCTGAACCGGGGTTAAGTGTCCGTTTGAATGGCAAAATTTCCCGTGAATTTTATGCTTCTCAATTCTGACGGATTTCAGTTTGCGCATATACTATCTATAGTAATGTTAAAGTTTAATTCTACATAATTTCCAGTAGAAGAAGACCATTTTTCCTCCCAGTTGTGCATAGCCTTGTACTCCCTAGTTTGGGCTGCATTCACTAAAATGTAATTAACGGTTTCGTATCCAATATCATACACTTGCATTTCTGTCGCGTCTTTTCTATTTTCGCTTTGATAAAATTGGTCCATTGTTTTTCGTCTGCAATTACGAGAGATTCATTTCTCTCTTGAGTTTTCCCTTCTCAATGCTTGTAAAGACCTCTTCTTTTCCTTGCCCACCATATATCTATGTTATCCTCGGGTGATGTTTTGTGCTAGTCATTAATTTCCCTTGTTCTTTGTACAATTTGTCGGCATCTCCCTTGTTCATTTAAGAAATGCCCCAGAGTATTTACATTGTGGGATATTTTGTATATAAAGTGTATGCCTAATTCCACACATAAGATTTATAGAACTGGCCAGTTCACGTGATTGACTCCTGTAGCCAATCACTGCAATACTGCGTGACTGATAGACATAATTTTTCCATCCCCCATATGGGCCATAATTAACAACGGCGCTCACTGATGACAGACATAAGATTATCGTAAGACTCTTTACCAAAGAATGGGAATTTTTACCAGAGGAACCAAAAGATTCATTATCGAAGGACTTTATACCAGTAACTGAAACACTAGTAACCAAAAGGATTCATTATCGAAGGACTCTATGCTCCAGTAACTTGAGAAACACTTTAAAGTAGCCAAAGTATTCATTATCGAGGGTCTCTATAACAGGAACTGAGAACACTTCAGTAACCAAAAGGATTCATATCGAAGGAACCTCTAAATGCCAGTAACATGGAGAACACTTTAGTAAAGCCAAAGTATTAATTATCGAGGGTCTCTATAACAGGAACTAGAACACTTCAGTAACCAAAGGATTCATTATCGAGGAACTCTTTATCAAAGGATCCAAATTTCCACTGGATAGCGCTTCTGCCTTTAAGGCCAAGCAATGGCCCTTACAACGTAACACACATTGGGGCAGCCTTTATTCTGTTCATTCCCTTGATGAATTTCTTGCTGTATTGATTGGGTCTACAAGTTTCGTGTTCTTCTAAACGGTACATTTTCTTACTTTACTTTCATCTCTGTTTGTTTGATTGTATCCGCTTCTAAATATTCCAAGTAACTTGTAACTCTCTTTTAATTATTATATTATTATTATTATATTATTAGGTTTTCACACCTGCTGTAGCCGGTGTTTACTGGAGCTGAGGACAGCAAGTCTCCTCGGTCTCCAGGCTCTTTGAAGCATTCTAGCCGATGTTAACAGTGCTTTAGTTTGAATGGTCTTGATTCTTCCTCTGATTTCCAATTCAACACCAAATGCTTTCTCAGAACCCTTTGGGACGTTCCAAGGGACCAATTACAATTGGTAACGCGAGCTTCACCTTCATGTTTCCAAAGTTTTCTCAGTTCTTCCTGACAAAGTCTAAAGTATTTGTCTATCTTTTCACTTTCTTTCATTTTCACTCGTGGTCGGCTGTGCGGCAAAATCCATGAGATGACAGGTTCTCTTCTTGTCCAATCAATACTTAAGGTCCGGTCTCCCGGCCCGGGACAGTTTCTATTATTATTATTATTATTATTAATTATTAATTATTATTACATCTTAACTCTTAAACAAAACATTCCTCACAAAATAAAAACTTTTAGAATATACACATTGAAGTTGAATATTTAAAATAAAGAAAAATATATTTAGTATTGCAACCCGACTATATAGCGCATGCCATTTAAAAAAAAGTTTTAAATTATCGGCACAAATCTGTCATAATATATCTTTCTTATCTATCTTACTATTTTGCAAGTCGTCCTTTTCCAGTATGAAGAATATTAGTCCAAGTAGAATTCCACCATCAACTGATTATCATTTGGAAACCTGCTTGAGGCTAGCTACCAGCAATTTACTAACCAGACTATGATCACTGTGCTGACTCCATTCATTGCAAGTCATCAGAGTAAGGTAAGTATGGTCTAAAGTCGGTATCAACCAGACAACAGGAGTCCTATCCCTTTTCACAAACACTTTGGCCATGGGAGATTAATTTTGGCACTGAGGTGGAACGCCACAACCTACCACCATTCCCCTCAATTTTAACCACACAGATCCCATTGCTACTCATACGCTGAGTGCCTACGGGCGGTATCGAACCAGGAACCTTGCGGTTCCTAGTCGAACGTTCTAACCGACTGACTATAGCCCGGCCCTTTGGTAGTGACCATAAATGTATTCATTGTATTGAAATTGTAAGTGTTCAGCAGTTAATTTAAGATACAGCGAATCATATATTTCATATAATATATATTTACCAACCCCCTCGCACGAGCAGGATGTGACACAATCAATTTCTTAAGCGGAAGTTCAACAGGTTTGAATTCCAGATATTTCCTACTTGTGCCCAGTTCCTAACCAAGGTTAAACAGCCAGTCTTCCCTACTATTTATCCATAGCTGGAGGTAGAAGGTAGGATTCAATCCTTTCCCAAGGGTATAGCGCTAAGTGAAATGATATACATATATATATTTCATATATAAAGTATATTTCAGTAACATCATGTAAATAAATAAATCTTTTTTTTAATAACAGGGAGTTCATTTTGCCCTGGACATTTTAAAAGTGCTCCGAAAAAGTGTGGTAACCCTGCTCTAGGAGCACCACTTACAAACTAATTTATACAATTAATGCTCCCTTAATGTATATATCTGTAATGAACAGATGAATGTATGTGTGTGTGTATGTTTGTATGTTTGATCTGTTATGCATTAACCATGCGCAGCATTTATATATGTACGTATGGAGGCATGTAATGTGCCGATGTGTGTAGCCCTTGTGGTATTTGCATATATGTTTGTATGCGAAAATATAGGTTTTATATATGTAGGTAATGTATATGGATTAATCCCCTATTCTGTATTAGCAGGCAGAAAAATTGTAAATGCGCTATATACGAATCTGTGTGCGTAACGAAAAAAAAAAGAAAAGAAAAAAAAGAATAAAGAATGTAAAGTAAAATAAAGGAAAAAAAGAAAAAAGAAATTTTTAGAAACGCAAGAAAGGAAGAAGAAGTAGGAAACGAAGAAAGAAAGAAAAAGAAAAATGAATTGAAAGAAAGAAAAAAAAGGTAACCAAAACGCAAGAAGAAAGAAAGAAAGAAAGAAAGGAAAGAAAAGAAAGAAAGGAAAGAAAAAGAAGGAAGAAAAAAAGAAAAGTACAACACACAGAAAGAACGAAAGAGATGTAAAACGAAAAGAAAGAAAGAAAAATAGATGAAGGTTAAGAAGAAAGAAAAAAGAAAGAAAAATAGATATAAGAAAAAAGAAAGAGATTTTGAAATGCAGAAAAAGAAAGAAAAGAAGAAAAAAGAATGGGAAAGAAAGAAAAAAATAGTACCAAACCAAAGAAAGAAAGAAAGAAAAAATTTACCAAAACGGAAAGAAAGATAGAAAGAAAGAGATGTAAAAAACGAAAGGAAGAAGAAAAATAGATGAAGGTAAAGAAAGAAAGAAAGAAGAAAGAAAGAAAGAAGAAAAAATAGATATAAGAAAAAAGAAAGAGATTTTTTGAATCAGAAAAAGAAAGAAAGAAAGAAAGGAAAAAAAGAAGGGAAAGAAAGAAAAAAATCGTCAAACGCAAGAAAAAAGAAGAAAGTACCAAACGAAAAGAAAAGTAAGAAAAAAGAAAAAGAAAGATGTAAAAAACGAAGGAAGAAAAGAATAGATGAAGGTAAAGAGAAGAAAAAAAAAATAGATATAAGAAAAAAAGAGATGTAGGAAATTACGAAAAGAAAAGAAAAATAAAGAGAAAAGAAAGAAAAAAGAGATATCAAAAAGAAAAGGAAAGAAAGAAAATAATGAGAGAAAGAAAGAAGAAAAGAAAGAAAGAAAAGAATAATATAATAAGAAAAAAAGAAAGAGATGTAGGAATACAGTAAAAGAGAAAGAAAGAAAGAAAGAAAGAGATGTAAAAACGAAAGAAAAGAAAGAAAAATAGATGAAGGTAAGAAAGAAGAAAGAAAGAAAGAAAAGAAAGAAAGAAAAAATAGATATAAGAAAAAGAAAGGAGATGTAGGGAAATAACAGAAAAAAAAGAAAGAAAAAAAAAAGAAGGAGAAAGAAAGAAAGAAAAAGAAGAAAGAAATGACTATGTCCCTATTTTGTATGAGGTGAACAATCAGATTGTGTACGTACGTATGTGCCAATAATTTATGGGCGGAAATCTGCATTCACAGGAAGGATTTTTGTAGTGTATACATTATGTTTATATGACCAGCATCTCTCCCATCACCTACCGTTAAACGCCATCAGCTTGCTAGTAACGATGCATGCACATATGCAGCATAACTTAAGTCATTTACAAAGCTCACTTCAGTCTTGGTACAAGGCCAGAAATATGGAGCACTCATAAGAATCGAACTATTCAAGGCGAGGTAGTCTTCTTACTAACCATTCTGCTAAAAGTGCCCACTCGATGTTGGGCTATTCCATTTGCAAACACATTGATGGGCCTTTCAAATATATTGCGCTGTCTATTTCACCGCCCAGCTACGACGGGAATTGTAAGATAGACTACCTCGCCATTTGATAGTTTCGATTCTTGCTGAGTGGCTCCATATTTCTGGCCTTGTACCAGACTGTAAGTGACTTTTGTAAATGACTATTAAGTGATGCTAGCATATGTCATGCATCGGTACTAGCAGAGTGAGATGGGTTTAACGGTAGGTGATGGAGAAGAGAATGCTGGTCATATAAACAATATGTATACACTACAAAACATCTTCCTGTGAATGAGATTTCCGCTCATAAATTATTGGCACATAACGTACGTAACACAAATCTGATTGTTCACTCATACAAAAATATGGACATAGTCATTTCTTCTTCTTTTTCTTTCTTTCTTTCCTTTCTTTTTTTTTCTTTCTTTTTTCTGTATTTCCCTACATCTCTTTCTTTTTTTCTTTATCTATTTTTTCTTTCTTTCTTTCTTTCTTTCTTTCTTTCTTTCTTACCTTCATCTATTTTTCTCTTCCTTCGTTTTTTACCATCTCTTTCTTCTTTCTTTCTTCTTTCTTTTTCTGTATTTCCCTAATCTCTTTCTTTTTTCTTATATATATTCTTTCTTTCTTTCTTTCTTCTTTCTTCTCTTCATCTATTTTTCTTCTTTCCTTTCTTTTTTTATATCTCTTTCTTTCTTTCTTTTTTCTTTTCTTTATTCTTTCTTTCTTTTTTCTGTATTTCCCTACATCTCTTTTTTTTCTTATATCTATTTTTTCTTTCTTTCTTTCTTTACCTTCATCTATTTTTTCTTTCTTTCCTTCGTTTTTTTACATCTCTTTCTTTCTTTCTTTCTTACTTTCCTTTCCGTTTGGTACTTTTTTTTCTTTCTTTCTTTCTTTGCGTTTGGTACGATTTTTTCTTTCTTTCCTTCTTTTTTCCTTTCTTTTCTTTCTTTCTTTTTTCTGCATTTCAAAAAATCCTTTCTTTTTCTTATATCTATTTTTTTCTTTCTTTCTTTCTTTCTTTCTTTCTTTCTTTCTTTAACCTTCATCTATTTTTCTTTCTTTCTTTCGTTTTTTACATCTCTTCTTTCTATCTTTCTTTTCCGTTTGTAATTTTTTCTTTCTTTCTTTCTTGTGCGTTTGGTACTATTTTTTTCTTTCTTTCCTTCTTTTTTCTTTCTTTCTTTCTTTCTTTTTTCTGCATTTCAAAAATCTCTTTTCTTTTTCTTATATCTATTTTTTCTTTCTTTTTTCTTTCTTTCTTTACCTTCATCTATTTCTTTCTTTTCTTTCGTTTTTTTAACATCTCTTTCTTTCTTTCTTTGTGTTTGGTACTTTTCTTTTTTTCTTCCTTCTTTTTTCTTTCCTTTCTTCTTTCTTCCTTTCTTTCTTTCTTTCTTTCTTCTTTTGCGTTTGGTATTTTTTTCTTTCTTTCATTCATTTTTCTTTTCTTTCTTTCCTTCGTTCCTACTTCTCTTCCTTTCTTGCGTTTCTAAAAATTTCTTTTTTTCTTTTTTCCTTTATTTTACTACATTTCTTTATTCTTTTTTTTCTTTTTCTTTTTTTTTCGTACGCACACAGATTCGTAGCGCATACAATTTTTCTGCCTGTAATACAGAAATAGGGATTAATCCATATACATACCTACATATATACACCTATATTTTCGCATACAAACATATATGCAAATACACAAGCATACACACATCGGCACATACATGCCTCATAGTAACATATATAATGCTCGCATGGTTAACTGCATACACAGATACAAACATACAAACATACACACACACATACATTCATCTGTTTCATACAGATATATACATAAGGAGCATTAATGTGTATAAATAGTTTAAGTGGTGCTCCTAGAGCAGGGTACCACACTTTTTTCGAGCTACTTTTAAATGTCCAGGGCAAAATGAACTCCCTGTATTAAAAAAAAGAATTTATTTATTTACATAGTACTTGAATATACTTTATTATATGAATATAATATATGTATATGCATTTCACTTAGCGCTAATACCCTTGGGAAAGGTATGAATCCTACTCTACCTCCAGCTATGGATAAATAGTAGGGAAGACTGGGCTGTTTAACCTTGGTTAGGCAACTGGGCTACAAGTAGGAAAATTCTGAATTAAAAACCTGTTGAACTCCGCTTAAGAAATTGACCTTGTGTCACATCCTGCTCGTGCGGAGGGGTTGGTAATAATAATATATATATGAAATATATGTTCGTGTATCTTAAATTACTGCATGAACACTTACAATTCAATACAATTGAATACATTTATGGTCACTACCTAAAGGGCCGGCTTAGCTCAGTCGGTAGAAACGTTCGACTAGGAACCGCAAGGTTCCTGGTTCGATACCGGCCCTAGGCAACTCAGCGTATGAGTAGCAATGGGATCTGTGTGGTAAATTGAGGAGATGGTGGTAGGTGTGGCGTTCCACCTCAGATGCCAAAATAATCTCCATGGCCAAGTGTTTGTGAAAAGGGGATAGACTCCCTCGTTGTCTGGTTGATACCGACTTTAGACCATACTACCTTACTCTGATGACTTGCAATGAATGGAGTCAGCACAGTGATGCATAGTCTGGTTAGTAATTGCTGGTAGCTAGCCTCAAGCAGGTTTCCAAATGATAATCAGTGATGGTGGAATTCTACTTGGACTTAATATTCTTCATACTGGAAAAGGCTGACTTGCATAAATAAGTAAGATAGATAAGAAAGATATATGACAGATTATGTGCCGATAATTAAAAACATTTTTTTAAATGGCATGCGCTATACTAGTCGGTTGCAATACTAAATATATTTTCTTTATTTTAATATTCACTTCAATGTGTATATTCTAAAAGTTTTATTTTTGTGAGAATGTTTAGTTTTAAAGTTTAAGATGTAATAATAATAATATAATAATAATATAATAATAATAATGAATCTGTCCCGGCGGGAGACCGGACCTAGTATTGATGACAAGAAGAGAACCTGTCATCTCATGGATTTTGCCGCCACAGCCGACCACGAGTGAAAATGAAAGAAGTGAAAAGATAGACAAATACTTAGACTTTGTCAGAGAACTGAGAAACTTTGGAACATGAAGGTGAAGCTCGTACCAATTGTAATTGGTGCCCTTGGAACGGTCCCCAAAAGGTCTGGAAATGCATTTGGGTGAATTGGAAATCAGAGGAAGAATCAAGACCATTCAAACTAAAGCACTGTTAACATCGGCTAGAATGCTCAAAAGAGTCCTGGAGACCCGAGGAGACTTGCTGTCACTCAGCCTCCAGTAAATCACCGGCTACAGCAGGTGTGAAAAACTAAAATAATAAATAATAATAATATAATAATAATAAAGAGAGTTACAAGTACTTGGAAATTTAGAAGCGGATACAATCAACAAACAGAGATGAAAGTAAAAGTAAGAAAATAGTACGTTAGAAGAACACGAAAACTTGTAGAAACCAATCAATACAGCAGAAATCTCATCAAGGGAATGAACAGAATAAAAGGCTGCCCTCAATGTGTGTTACGTTGTAAGGGCCATTGCTTGGCCTTAAAGCAGAAGCGCTTATCCAGTGGAATTGGATCCTTGATAAAGAGTCCCTCGATAATGAATCCTTTTGGTTACTGAAGTGTTCTCAGTTCCTGTTATAGAGACCCTCGATAATTAATACTTTGGGCTACTAAAGTGTTCTCAGTTACTGGCATAGAGTCCTTCGATAATGAATCCTTTTGGTTACTGAAGTTGTTCTCAGTTCCTGTTATAGAGACCCTCGATAATGAATACTTTGGCTACTAAAGTGTTCTCAGTTACTGGCATAGAGTCCTTCGATAATGAATCCTTTTGGTTACTAAAGTGTTCTCAGTTACTGGTATAAAGTCCTTCGATAATGAATCCTTTTGGTTCCTCTGGTAAAAATTTCCCAGTTCTGGTAAAGAGTCTTACGATAATTCTATGTCTGTCATCAGTGAGCGCCGTTGTAATTATGACCAATATGGGGGATGGAAAATATTCTATCAGTCACGCAGTATTGCTAGTGATTGGCTACAGGAGTCAATCACGTGAACTTGGCCAGTCTATAAATCTATGTGTGGAATTAGCATACACTTTATAATACAAAATATCCAAACAATGTAAAATACTCTGGGGCATTCTTAAAATGAACAAGGGAGATGCCGACAAATGTACCAAAGAACAAGGAAATTAATGACTATGCACAAAACAATAACACCCGAGGGATAACATAGACTATATGTGGCAAGGAAAAGAAGAGGTCTTACAAGCATTGAGAAAAGGGAAAACTCAAGAGAGAAACTGAATCTCTCGTAATTGCAGCACGAAACAATGGACCAATTTTATCAAAGCGAAAATAGAAAAGACGCGACAGAAATGCAAGTGTATGATATGTGGATACGAAACCGTTAATTACATTTTAAGTGAATGCAGCAAACTAGGGAGTACAAGCTATGCACAACTGGGAGGAAAAAATGGTCTACTGGAAATTATGTAAGAAATTAAACTTTAACATTACTATAAGATAGTATATGCGCAAACCTGAATCCGTCAGAATGAGAAGCATAAAATTCACGGGAATTTTGCCATTCAAACGGATCACTTAATCCCGGTCAGAAAACCATGCCTGTTGTTAATTAACAAGAAAAAAAGAAAGTGTCAACTGGTGGATTTTGCTGTTCCGATGGACGACAGTGTAAAAGTAAAAGAAAATGAAAAGATAGACAAACACTTCTACCTTGCCAGATAACTCAAAAAACCGGGAACATGAGGGTGAATATCAGTTGTAGTTTGTGCCTTCGAAACCGTTCCCAAGGGTCTGGAAAAAAGTTTGGGGTAATTGGAAATCAGAGAAAGAATTGAGATCATTCAGAAAATAGCATTGTGTGATGGGGTATCCGGGCACGGTACCAATTGTGGTCTTATACTGGTCACAGTATGAGTTGTGGCCCTATACTAGTCACGGGATCAATTGCCGTCACGGTAAAATTATTACCGTGACTACCACATGTGTCTCTGGCCAGCTGCTCTTTCGATGCCCTCTGCAGAACTGGGATCGACGCAACTCGGTCAGAGTGTCTTTGTGACGAGTTGAAAAATTAGTGCAAATAATATAACACACTGTTAACAACTATAACAGTTTTATTCATGTATAATGAATAGGAGTAATGTATGGGTATGTTTTGCACACTAGTTTGGATTTAAAAAAGACACGATGAGGAGCTTTGTTTGGCGTTTTGTTTTATGTGAAATTATGGAATAAATCTTAGCGGCAAAAGTCTACTTCTCCTAGTGGCAATTTTCTTATTTTTAGAAATTCCCGTGGCCGGTGACAAATTTCGTTTTTGCGATCCGAACTCCGACTACCCCTGGTGCCTGACTGACTGTTTTTTGGGGTTTTTTTCAAAAGCTAGGATTTTATAAAAAGAAATGTATCTATATCTGCCATCGTGACTGGGTTATATAAGTGCTAACAGCTGCCGGCCCCAAAAACAATGATTTGACAGCCATGTCAAATCTTTTAGGGCAATACTGTAACCTTTTCTTCTATGTATAAACAATGCGTACATTCAGAATGTATATGATATTTTGATTTTTGCATTTTGCACCTTAACAAAACCCATCTATGCTAACAAAAGAAAATATTCTACACTTTTCTTTTTCGTTAAAAATTAGTTGACGCCAACAAAAAGAACACATCGTGTCATAATTGCTAAGATTGGCTAGTTGTGACGAGACTGAAAGGCAGCCCTATGAACAAGCGGATTCCCACCCCCACAAACAAAGCGCGTCAGGATATGTTTGGCCTGTGGCGAGCTACGGATACTCGAACTCGCTACCTCTTCGTAGCTGAGGTATTGTTAGTAGAGACCCAAAATAAAGTATATCTGAATTTGCATAAGCGCATTCGAACGAGCAGAAATAAAGACGGACTGTCGCTGACAGGGCGAGCGAGGAAGAAAGTATTTGGACGGCAAGTGAAATCTGACGACTGCGATTTGATGTGAGAGTGGTGTGTTCAGTTGGGAAAGGAATTGCATTTTTCGTTTGCTGGAGAGACTTTCAAAGGATTGATATACCTTGAATTTTGGACCCCTTTCAAAAGACTAGTGTAATTCAATTGACTTGTATTATCAAACTCGACCACGTCTTCTCTTAGCTCTACACTATTTGGCAACGTCACTTTCTCGCAATTCCGTAATGCTCACTCAAGATCGCCTTAACGAAATCAACCCAATTCTGCTAGATATTCGACTTTATATTCACCGTCCCCACTCCCAAAATGCATCTCATTTTTTATTTTTAAAAAAGACTCACCTTCGGGTGCCACTCTTTCTCTGGCCATTAAGTAAGTGAAGTTCCATTATTAATTTAAACAGCAAGAATACTCGGAAGTCTTGGAGACCTGGGAAGACTTGCTACAACTCAGACTTCGTTGAAAGATCATCAGATAACGCTGATGTGAAAAACTTGCAATGAGTTAGATGATATTAAAAACAAACAAAATTAAAGCAACAGAAGTCCAGTTATAATGTAATAAAAACTTAAAGACAGTGTTAAATTTGATAGAAATAATAATTGAAGTGGTGATAATTTGTGTAATTCTCAAATATTTTTAAGGCGGGGAAGCGGAAGAGCAGTTTCTTTGAAAAATTAGTTTTTCTACAAATGTTCATCTTTTTTATGTGTTAATGATTTTAAAACAAAAGAAGAACTCAGTAAAAATGCAAGTAGTAGTAGTAGTAGTAGTTGTTGTTGTTATATTCTGAGTAAACACAGAGACGCACAGAGTCTTGCGCTTTACCAACAGCATTCAACATTTGTGCCTCTATTCCCATAACCCATTTCCCTTCCTTCTATTTGATTAGCGTGACACTTTCAGATGATCAGATAAATAAATTTAATGCAACGGCTGTTACATAGATATCAGATTTTCTTCTGTTCAATCTTCTTGCGACTGTTCCAATGATTTATTACAATTTCGTCCACTACGACACCCCCACACACACAAATAAACACATACATACATACATAGCAATAGCATAATCTCAACAGATCGCTGCCGTCCCTCACAATCCTAAAACCCCACCACCAGAACCTTTCCTCTCATGACTCTTCAAATGACTCATTAATCCCGCTGCAGATCCATAAAATTTGTTGCAAGAATCACATAGGAAGGGCGTCCTTCCTATTGGATCGGATGGATCAGATGTTAAAATTTGATGCTTATGCACCACCATATGTCTCTTAAGATTAAAAGCCGACTTTCAAACTTTGTTACAGATTGCGCAAGACATATTGTTTGTTCCTGGAGTGTGCATAAAACATACACACACACATATATATATGTCTCTCTAACTACCCATAAATTAGATCATATTTAAGAAAGTCGAATACAATTACAATTTGTTTTGCAACCAAATATAATATTCCAAAATGAATAACTTGCCTAGAAAACGTTGACTTTAATTCTTGGCGGGAATTTCAAACATAAATTAGAAATTTAAAAATGTCCTTAATTTTTTCTCTTTTTCTGCTTGAAAAACAAAACAAAAAAAACAATACCAAATTTATGTGCAAAAAAATATATTTTCACTAGTATTATTCGGACTATTGTACTCATCTTTATTGTTATCTGTACAACGTTTCGATCGATGTGCCCTCCGGCCTTCTTCGGGTATTTCTTGTCGAACTCTGGAGCCTTCTCGAACTCGGGAACCTTCTTGTCATAATCAGGAGATATCACGTAACTTTGAACCCAACCCTTTAGTCAATCTATGGGGGTATTCCGCAAACCTTAGCTAGGTACAGGTGTTAAGCTGTGTTAATTATTATTCTATATTACTGTCGCCCTTGACCAGGACTGAACCTGTAGTCAAGAGATTACTGTCACTTTGAACTGTCTTAACCCAACGCCTTTATCCAAAAATTCAGAGAAATGTATTTTCCCCAATTATGTTTTGCTGTTAATTAGTCAGTTTCTGTGTTTTGTTTACATTAATTCGGCAATAAATTGGCTATGACTCACTATTAAGTCTGTATTTACCCAACCCGTTCGCCACGGGTAGGCTGTGACACAAGGTCACAAGTATAGGACATCCAGCAAGGATCGAACTCATTAGTAATGGAGACAAGCTTGTTAACCATTACACCACGATGGGAAGTTCTATACTCACTATTAAGTATGTAGAGCAAAAGGACAATAATTATTTGCGCTTTTTGAATCTCATGTTTGAGTAAACGTTTTTTTTCTTTCCAATTGAACTGGGGAAAAAAGAAATTAATTTTTGCAAAAATAAAGAACATCAGGCAACTCAAGTTTTTAGATTTTTTTAAAAAATATTTTAAAAAAGAAACTTTATTGGGCCACTCAATGCCGGTTTAGCTCACTCGGTAGAGCGTTCGGCTAGGAATCACAAGGTTTTTGGTTCAAAACCGGCCCTCGCCAACTCAGCGTATGAGTAGCACAGGGATCTGTGCGGTAAAGTGAGGAGCTGATGGTAGGTGTGGCGCTCCACCTCAGATGCTTAAATAATCTCCTTGGTCTAGCGTTAGTGAAAAGGGGATAGGCTCCCTCGCTGTCTGGCTGATACCGACATTAGGTCGCCCCGACGACTTTACTTTACTTTATAATATGAACTAATACTTGGAAATGTTTGTTAAAAGGAATTACTGATAGATTTAACAAGCTTAAAATTTTTATTCCAAAATTTGGGTTGATTTTAAGAGTTGCTATCAAGGCAGGAATCAGAATTATGGCATTTTTTAGCTCTACTATCATAGATATAGTTTTATTAACTCAAGTATTGATTTATTTGACGATTTGGACCATTTGACCTTTAGGAACTCCTTTTTGATCTCGATTCAGAAGGACATGTTTTTCATTTACACCGTCAATATCCGGTTGTTTTTAACAGACGAGTTTTAGAGTTTGTTTTTTTTTAATTATAAAACTAACCCCTAACCCTAACCCTAACCCCTAACAAACAACCGGATATTGACGGCGTAAATGAAAAACATGTCCTTTTGAATCGAGATCAAAAAGGGTGCCTAAAGGTCATATGGTCTGAAAAATTTAATAAAATCCGACGATTTGCTGAGTTGGGGGTAATTAAAACCCCGCGCTTTTAACAATTACGTGTTTCTAAACACTTTATTTTGTAAGATTCATTTTCTCTTAGGATAGCCAAATTAAAAGAAAATATTGTTAGGTATTAAAAAAATGTCACAATCCTGGTTTATGTTGTATTAGAATATTTTAACTGTTTTGCCATATTTGAAGATACTTTTTCCTCGGGCAAACTTGGTTTCTAACATGGCACAGCCTTTTTTTTTTTTTTTTTTTTTCCGAATAATTTTCCCGGCCATTTTATCTAGTTAGTTATAAAAAAAAATTATGTATTTATTTTAGTTATAAAAAACGGAAAGAAATAAAAAAAATAAACTTTACCATTTTGGGTTTGGGAGTGGAGGCCTTGTTTGACTCCAGGTCAAATTTTGGCAACTCTTCTCACGGTTAAAAGACAAACCAGATTTTTCTTCTGCTCTAGCCATGTGCAAGTGAAGAGAACGATATAGACAGGAAGAGAAGCGAAAATTTTGGCAATGTAATCATATCAATAAGCAGTGAATCATGACGCAGATCTTCGTTTAGTTTTAGATCATTGAAATAAGCGCGGAAATCGGACTAGTTCATTTATCTTTTGACCGCTATATCTTTTGGCTGCTTAACATTGCTTGTGAGTTTGATAAAACGCCACTGATTAGAACAGGAAGTTCCGCCATTCGCTAAATATTGCGCGGGAAAATGTGTTAGAATCGGAACTATCTTCAACTATGTTAGTTTGGTTGACTTAACGGTATGTCAACTCTTATTGAGTTATTTAAGTATTAAATATTCAGTCTTTTTTTTTTTTTTTTTTTTTTGCAAGCGATTATATGGTTTCAAGTAACTAATAATTATGATAATCATTTGTAAACAATTATAGTTTCAATAAACTATTCTTAATACTAATAATTTACACATAGTTATATGGTTTCAAGTATTCCTATCTAATAATAATAATCTATAAGTAATTATAGGATTTCAAGCAACTATTCCTATTTGATAATAATATTACATTCTAGAAACTATTCTTCATCCAGTTATATGGTTCCAATGACTGATTGATTTTAATGGCATTGTCAGCCCGTCAAGGGGTACTTCATGCCTAGAGGCAGGGAATCGCGTACATTATATATTTATATTTAAATTGTTGTGCAGTTGTTTCACACGGTCCTATGGAATACTAATTATTTTTAACAAAAAAAATCGTCTTTAAATCTTACTTTCGAGATGAATTTTCAATCTAGGAGTCGAGAAAAAACAAATTGTGGTGGTATCAAAATGTACTGTACTGTATAATATATATATATATATATATATATATATATATATATATATATAAGGTGTGTCAAAAAAGTATCGAGATTTTTAGTACTTTTTGACAAGCCTTTTATCCTGAAAAATTACGTTCCATTCATTGTTCATTTCTATCTTGGTAAATATAACTTCAATTTCGATACTTTTATGGCACACCTTATATATATAATATATATATATATATATATATATATATATATATATATAGTTCTGTCTGATGAATGCACTTGTGCATGAAACCCAGGGTCACAAAAATACATATTATATATATATATATAATATAATATATATAATATATATATTATATATTATAGACAAGAAGAAAGAAGAAGAAGAAGAAGAAGAAGAAAGAAGAAGAAGTTGTTACATAAGTAGATTATGTAAGAAAGTTTAGAGGGAAAAGTTAGGGAAAAATGTAAACTAAACAAAAATGTTCTCTTTCTTTTGGTTTTCATTCCTCGGTTTCTTTTGTAGTTTTCTAAGATTCAATTTCGCCTGAAATAAGAAAACGAAGAGTTTATATTTGTGTAACGAAGATAAAATTATGACTTCTTACAAACTCATCTATAACTGGATAAGCCGCCATAATTGATATGGATGGGCACCTATCATTAAGGACGCCTCCAATGTCAATAGACTATCAGCTTTCTTGTTATGGTTTTATTTAATTAGTTTTTTCTACAACTTCTTCAAGTACCTTTCACATTTGACTTCATAACAAAGTGCGTGACTGTCAAGAGTACTAAGATTTCTTTTCAAGTGATTAGTTGCTCTTGTGATACAATTACTGCGAATATGATTCCCAAAAAAGCGCTTGGATACAAGAGCTATGAAAATAACAAAATGACAAGCAGTAATATATATATATATATATATATATATATATATCTGTGTGTGTGTGTGTGTGTGTGTGCGTGTGTGTGTATACTAGACAAAACGTGACCCGTTGGGTCACCCATTGAGCTCTGGGTAGATAATTGGGGTTAGGGAAAAGCGAATTTATAAAGCGAATTAAATTAAATAAATAGATAAATACAACCGGAGAATAAAAAAAAACATTAAAATCATTTTGTAAGATTTCTAAGGAAGGGAAGGTTTGAGCTAATTTAAATTTATTAAGAGCCAAGATGTTGGCCCGGCTGGCTACTTATGAAACGTAACATATAAATACGTTTCATAACTTTCCAATATCTCCCTCTCTACGCATACTGAGAGACCAACATTATATAAAGAGGAGATAACCAAAATATACACACAATGGATGAAAGTGACAGGCAGAATGTCAAGTAAGAGACGGGTCAGTTTTTTTTTATTTAATTGCAAATTACGACTAAATTAGAACCAATTAAAATGGAATTTTTTCAAACATAACTCAATCCTAAAACTAAGGAATATCTTAGTATAACTTTTGTGTAATTAAACTAAACAGTAAAAAAAAAACTTAATAATATAGTTTGTTATATTCATAACTAAAGAGTACTCATTATCACTGGGAGAGCATGTAAGAGTAGCCAAGTTATGAAGTCAACGGCGACTAGTAACAGACATTTTCTCGTTTATGCGATATTCAGACCAACTTCAGACACTAAATTGCAGCCAGTGTTAAGGCTTCAGTTCTGGAATTCCAAGGAGTGAGGAATTACTACCCTTGTTGCCATTACTCACAAGTCCGGGATGGTAGTACATATTAGGGTTCCGTCTATAGATCACATAGATTTGTTTGAAAAGTGATTAAATAGAAATACTTGAAACCATATAATTGTATACAAACCAATTATTAATATTAAATCGAAATTCCCACTTGAAACCATATACTAAATTTGACGGCATATAGGACGCACTTGTTTTCCAAAATTTTGGCTCAAAAAATTACCCTGCGTCTTATACATCGTATATGAAGTTTGAGACCTTCCGTAGGCCTAGCCAAATCTTCTCTATGATGCTCACTAATCCAGCTTACGCTCAGTACTTTTATCTACCTTAAACTGCGAAATTGCTTTTATACAGCTATGTTTCTGCTTGTGTAATGCACAGCTAGACTGTTTTCAACAATATATGCTTAAATACACTAAAAAACTTTTTTTTTCCTGAATCTGATCAGCTGAAATCAGCTGACGGCATATAAGACGCACGGGCATATAAGACGCACCGTCTTATATGCCCGTGCGTCTTATATGCCGTCAAATACGGTAATTGAAAAAGAAATGACCCTGGCATTGAAATAAACCAACAAGTTTTGGGAAGTTGTAAAAGTTAATCATTATTTTATTATTACTCCTTACGAGTTTTTCCCACCAGTTCAGTTCTACTTGCTGTTTTTTTGTTTTTTTTACTGAAATCTAAGTGACAGCAAGTCTCCTTCTGTCTCCAGAATTCTTCTTTGTATTCTATCTCATTCTAACATTTTATCTCGATTGTTCCTCAAATCTCCAATTCCCCAGTCTCTTTTCAATCACTCTCAAACAAACACACACATTCCCCCCCTCTCTCTCTCTCTCTCACTCTCACTCTCACTCTCACTCACTCTCTCACACACACACACACACTACGATGTCACATGTTTTTAATATGAAAAAGAATTGGCAATGGTTTTGAATATGGAAAGGCATTGGCAATGATTTTTATGAGACTATTCAATTGATATTAACAACATATCACGGCCACCTTCAGATCCCACACCTTTTACATTTCTCTGCAAGGTCTAAGTATTTGTCTTTCTTTTCGATATTTTTTCACTCTATATTCCGCTTGAACGGCAAAAATCCAGTAGATGACAAGTTATTTTCTTCTTGTTAATAAATACTCGGTCTGATTTTCTGGCTTAGATTGGGTTATTCACTTGTATCTCAAAGTCCCAGAGAATTTTATACGTCTCATTTTCAAGGGTAGATTCTGGTTTGTGGCATATAAATTTACAGCATAACCAAACTTTAGTTTCTTGCACAATTCTCAGTGGATCATTTGCTACCCATTCAAATCAACTTTTTAAAAACTTATATATATATTATATTATATAATATATATAAATATTATATATTGATTGTTGGCAACCTTCCGTCTTTAAGACGATGGCGTAGAGTCCCTTTTTTTTCTTTTTTTTCTTTCTTATCTACAGCTACGTCAGTGGCTGAACAGACCAATTTTTGAGTAGCAGTCTCTGGTACAGTGATTGCAAATAAAAGGTGATGCTTTCTGGAGATGCTGTTGTCTCTCATTCCTTTTAACTCTCTTTTTCTGTGGTGGCTTCTTTCCTCTCTTTTTCACTTCTTTTCGTTCCTTGTTTGACGAGGAAGTGTCAGGTCGTACGGTCCTCTGCACAAGCCTCCCATGTGCTTATGTCTACGTGGCATGTCTTCATGTCACTATTGCAGACATATATATATATATATATATATATAATTATAATGGAGATTGTGTGTTTTTCTGTCTGTAACCGAAACTATATTCCTACTCTAGTCACAATTCTCTTAGTTATAGACATCACATTCTCCATGATTTTATTTTTATTTAAACCTCAATTATTAATAAATATTGTCATACATTATTTAATACTGTTAACTTGTCTACCCATATTGACAACAATGCAATTATATTTAATATATACAACAAAATAGCGGTTTACAGTGTAAACGGGAAGGCTAATTTGCATATTAATATTAAAAAATCGATTTAATAATATGTGCTTAGTATTATTGATTTCTAGCTGTTTGGTTTTATTTTAATGAATATAAGCAAAAATCTCTTCAATGAATCTTAAATGAAATCCATTAACAAGATAAAATAACCCATTTTATTCTTTACTTCCTCTTATAACTAAATACTTAAATTAGAAAAATAACAATGAAAGACGAGAGATGGAAGAGTAAGTTCAGTTGTTCCATTTTTTATTATACTCCCTCTGTTTCAAATCTTTTTATTATACTCCCTCTGTTTCAATCTTTTTATCTGTATTCTTATTTAGTTTCATTAGCCTTTCTAATTTAATACAATATTTTATTACATTAAAACTTAAATACTTGCACCCGTATATATAGTATATATAATGATGCTGATAGCTTTTTGATTTAGTGCGTCCTGGGACGCACATATTTGCTTTGTATGTCCCCGGGAAAATTAATGGGTCCCAACTAAAGTTTCTTAATAGATTGCAGGTTTTTTTTATTCATGATCTGGGGAAACAACTAAAGCCGTCTAACTCCTACCTTGTAACCTATCCTGTGTAGTTCATTTCTAAGAAACTATTGAAATGTATTTACAGTTAGTTTGAAATGGT
The DNA here is from genome assembly GCA_023376005.1 of Doryteuthis pealeii. Classification (NCBI taxonomy): domain Eukaryota; kingdom Metazoa; phylum Mollusca; class Cephalopoda; order Myopsida; family Loliginidae; genus Doryteuthis; species Doryteuthis pealeii. The sequence goes on along the minus strand of CM042138.1, from coordinate 107,971,356 downwards.
TGAGGAAGAATAAAGAAAACACTGGGATGCATGGATATGACTTTACTACGTCCTTTTAGATTTTTATTATCAGAGACACAGGACGCGTACCTATCAGCATCTCTGTATAATATATATATATATATATATATATATATATATATATATATATGCTTTTTTATGTTGATGTTGGGCGTTATTATGAAGCATTTAAAAATAAATGAAGGAACTCGATGTTATGGAGTACTGGATTCACTATTTTTTTATTATTTGTTATCATATTTTCGGGATCGGGTTAGATTCCCTTCTTCAAATGAATGTCACTCCTGTTCAACGGATCCTTTGTCTTTGTTGTTATTGACAGTCTGGTAAATATTTGTAATAACGGAGTATTCCGATATCGGCGTTTTAGTCCCTCACGTGAGTTTCGTAGTTTTTAAAATCCCTTTGGTTTCTTGCTTGTTATATTTATATATTATATATATATATATTCGTTGATTAAATCCATTCGTAATATTAATAGATCTTGCTTAGCAAACTTGACAAGCTTTGGTGTTGTGTTTATAAAAAATTATGAATACGTGCAAAACGTCTGCGCCCTTGAGGCATAGTAATGCAGTTAACCCATGTCTATGAGAGTGCTGTGCGTTTCGTAGGATAATGTTTTGTGGGGTGGCACTTACTTTCCCTACAGCCCCTCGTTTTGAATTCAGAGTTTTTACCTAGAACCGGTTGGCCAGTCTGTTCTAACTATCATCAATAGCTGGGGATGGGAGGAATAGAAAAATCCATGCCTTTCGAAAGAATATTTACCCAAAGTGAATAAACTGTCTCTTCCAGGATTTTGAACTTGGCTCATGAGTCTATTTTCCTTCAACACCTAACCATATATGTTGTGTAACATAATTAGGCTGTAGAATATCAGCTGGGAAGCCTTGTATGTCATACAAAAGACTGACGTTCCGTTGCTTCGATTTAATGCATAATTGGCTCCGCACGATATAGCTTGCCAGATGGCTATCTGAAATTTTAGAAGATTTCTTCAATTATATCCTGACAATTATATTTTCGAATTCCTCTTGTAGGTTTTGTATAGTGTATTCAAATCTGGTATATAATAATTAATATATATATATATATATAATTTATATATATAATATATATATATATAATCAAAAGTACAGAGAAGAAATCTTCCTTACGACACAAGAGTTTTAATTTTTAAAAAAACCCTGTTGCGTTGAGAGCTCAATGTGTGCTCTTAATGTTAGTCACAGAGCAAATATAATAAGTAAAGAAATGACAAGACTTAGAGATAATAGCATTATAGTCCTATTTCAAAAGCTCCCTGAAATAGCACTATAATATAAATCTCTAAGTCTTTCTTTATATATATATATATATATAATATATATATATATATATATTATATATATATATATTATATATATATATATTATATATATTGAAAAAATAAATAAAGGAAAGAAAGTAATAGAATAGATAACAATAGGATAGTTTTAATCAATTTACTTACACGTGTTTTCGGTCAGGGAGTATATCCGAAAACGTGTATGTAAAAAAAATTTTAAAATATCCTATTTTTCCATTTATACTTTCTTACACTTTATTTTTTTTTCAACATACCGTCGAATTCACTTCCCATTTCATTTTTAACACCACACACACGACACACAAACACATCCATATATTATATATATATATATATATATTATATATATATATATATATATATATATGTTTGATATAGTGTATTCAATCAATTATTCGTCTGACGGTTTTTATTATTCTTTTGATAATAGAAATATTTTTTACAAATATCCCTTTTAACTAGACATCGGATTGGCCAATGCTTTGGTTTCGAGATCGAGAACTATCTTCATCACCACCCATGTCAGACCTATCTTTTTTTTTATCCAATTAAAGAAGGCTGCTACATGATCTTTTCATTTTGCTTCTAATAATGAGATATATCGACAGGTTGATTCAGTTGCAATGGGTTTTAGACTCATCTAGTTCCCTATCTAGCGCAATATTGTTCTTTCCATAAACAGTGCTTGTTTCACCTTAAAAAAACATTATACATTTTTTCTTTGTTGTTATTTTTTTTTTTTGCGAGATATGTGGAATATGCCTTTCACTAGTCTTCAGAACGGAATTAAGCCTAAGGAATTTTTTCCGAAACCTCATTTCCATACACCTGCTCTTACTTTCGCTGTGTAAAAAGAACTAATAATTACCTCCTTTATTGATCGGGGCGGGGAAGATATTTAAGTTTCGAGTTATCCTCCAAAAGGAACAATATTAAAATTGGTTTTATCCGTGATATACTAATGTGAACACAACGGAACATTAAGCCATTTTATATTCACATGTACCACAAGTGATATTACCAAATGAGTCTAGAAGAGAATCATTAAATAAACACTGTTGGATATTTGGTCAAGTCAGGGGGGTTTTGTGAACCGGAAGTCAACGAACTGGGAGGACAAGTAGACCAGTCCACAACATCAATGGAATGTTGCAAGGGAGTAGACTCCAACAGGACAAGCTGAAGATGACTGGAGAGTAATAAAGAAAAAAAATCAAGGCTTAACTAAGATCTCTTTAAATGAAATTTGTAAAATACAAAATTAAAAAAATTAAAAAATAGAGACTGAAATTCCACAGTTGAAAAGCGAAATTTTTTTGTTGGAAGTTTTTTTTTCACAGCCACCAAATAACAAATGAGAAATAATGAAATGAATAAGGTGTGTCTTTTTGGTCCGAATGTCCGCTATATTCAAAGTAGATTTTTAGTATACACCTAACATTCCATTGCAGAGGGTGATGTGTGCTTAAGTCATAACAAACCATATGTGATCATAGATGTTTGGGCTGATCTAACAACAATAATACAACAAAGATTGAAAAAAAAATACGTTGAGTGTTAGTCCGTAATTTAAGACAAACATTTTCCTTTTTATTGCCTTGAGTTCTTTGTCTGAAAGAAGAAGAAAAAAAGAGAAAGAAGAGAGAGGATTTGTAAAATAAGAAATTTACCAATTTTCTTCTTCTTCTTCTTTCTTCTCTCTTCTTCTTCTTCTTTTCTTCTCTTCTCTCTTTCCATAAACTTTGAAAAGCTGTTGGTAATCAGTGTATTTATTCAAAGCTTTAGGAAGTAGAAAAATGTTTTGTAGAAGTTAACACTACAAAAGCAGAAGATTTCTTACTTTGGGTGAAAAACTGATTATTGATAGTGTGGTGAACCGTCTAACGCAGGGGATTTCTTAAAGTGATAAATACACACACACACACACTACACACACACACCACACACACACACACAACACAACATATATATATTATATATTATATATATTATATATATATAAGGGTTTGTAAGTTTGCTTGAAGCATTTCCGTATGTGTTTAAAATTAGAAATTTAGAAGGCAATTGAAAATGCAATTGGTAGGTGTTGAAATATGAAATGTTTATTTATAAAACACAAGTACTTTTTAAAACCTCTGAAGATGGGATTTATCCCGAAATTTTAGGAAACAGGTATATAAACCATCATTTTCAAGACTATTCCATTGCATTGTTAATTGCCTTCTAAATTTCTATTTAACTTGTATATATATATAATATATATATATACAACCCCTCACACGAGCAAATGCGGACCCTCAAGGTCAAGTTTCTTAAGCCGAGTTTAACAGGTTGAATTCAGAGTGTTCCTTCTCCTTAGACTGGTTACCTAGCGCATGGTTAAAAGAGCACAGTCTTTCCTGCTAGTTACTAAGCTAGAAGGAGGACTTGGATTCATACCTTTATCAGGATATTAGCGCCATAACTCGGGTTGATGAGTTCATTTCCTACTACTCTTACCAATTACACCACGACCTTCATAAAGTGATCAATTAGACCTCTGGGGGTTGAAATAATTTTGGCAGCGGTGAATAAAAAGCAAATGGGGGTCACAGGGGATGAAATTTAACTAGTCTGCGATTATAAAATCTTTTTATTAACAGGAACAAACATCGCTGGACGTGTAGACTAATTTCCAGATATGTACACATAGCGGGAATAAACCTGATTGGTTTATGATTGGCCACTAGCTCAGTTGACGGTCGTAGAGAATTTCCATCTACTCTCCCAATACTATGCAGGCCCCAAGCAGGCCTGTCCCACCCCCGTTCGTGGTTCATGGGTTCTAT
>CM042138.1:107952294-107967056 GCA_023376005.1 Doryteuthis pealeii | reverse complement strand
TGTCTCTAAAGCATTCAACCTTTACACACGAAGAACACATGCCAAAAATTGAAATTAAGATGAAAAAATAAAATATAAATGGCCAAAAAATTCCGGATAAAGTCTAATGTGGCCTTTGAAAAAAACAAAAACATTAACTCTTTAAAACAAAAATGAACACTTGCCTAAAGAAATGAAAGGAATTCTTCCACATTAAAAATAACCGTTTTCTAATTGTCGTTAGAGAAGCAAAATGATTTTGTGCATTAAACAGAGCGAGTACAAAATGCAAAACGATTTCCGCTAAGTGGGAAGGAAAAAAGATGCGTTGTCGGGGCTGGGGGCAGGGTGCTAATTAAGACAGTGCCCATTCCTGACCACATTCAGAATCGACAAGATTAAATGACCAGGTACCCCTTGTTATAATTAACTTCTTCAGCTGTGGATAAAACATGCCTTTGTGGTTGTTGTTCATCGTTAGAATTGCTGATGAATTCCAGTGGCTTAAAGACTAAGTTGATAAAGCTTTCTGGTGCAGATCAGATAATGCCTTGTCAAATTCTTATTTCTCTTTCAGCTTTATTTAAATAAATCCAGGGAGTGGGACGTCGACGGAATAAGACAGATGGTAGAGATAGGTTACTCCGTTTTTTTGGCTGAAGCTAATTTACCAAATCTCTGGGAGCAAAATCTCTTAGCAAATTTCTGACCAATCTTTTTAACAACGAAATCTCCTTAACTAACCAAAGTCTCTCAACTTTACCAAATTTAGCAGAATTTCTTTTAAAATGGTAGAAGCACACCAAGATGTTTATTCTAAACAGATACTACACATTTACAAGCATTCCGACTTCAGAAAATAACTTTTACATTGTGCCTATGAAGTGAATCAATCTGGGAACATACGTTTGTATTCAGGCAAATGTAGTAGCCGTCTGCCTTGTTAACTGAGCAGACTACTTTTATAGTATTCTCCATTTGCATACGATACTACACATTGATTTTCTTTTTGTGATTTTTTATTTAAGAATAACTTCAAAAGATTATAAATTTCTGTCGTCATTGAAACATTAACCAAACTGATAAAGTTATAACCAATCAATAAACAAGGTAAGGAAACAAAATGCAAAATTCATGCGAATAGTTGGATTCATGTCCTGAAAAGTACAATTGCATGTGATCGGATTTATGTCCTGAAAAGGATAGTTGAATGGCCAGTCTCATTATTTTCTAACACACTGTGAACAGGTTTTTATCCCAAAATAATCTTTCTGTACAACCATAGCCGCCGTACTGCATCTACTTCTTGTGACTTCTTGTTTCCACAACTCAAAACTCAACTCAAGGTTTTTAAAAATTCAAAAGACAACGACAAACCAATTGAGGGTAATGTTAATAGAAGACTTTCAGTACTGTTTCTATAAATGGGAACAACGTTTTCATCAGTATGTGGCCTCTCAAAGAAAATATTTTTGTTAGTTCATAATTAAGTTGATGATAAAAATATTACAGTCTCATTACATAATAGACCAATGTTGACAGCGTTTCCAGTAGAATCATCACTTTCACTATTTTCATGACCATATAGGAATTGTCTTTAATCACTATTTGATTTACTGACAGAATATGGATAACCAGGATATTGGAAAAATGATAGTCAATTATCTTCCCCTGTCGCTAGGGGGCGAATCGCCAACACGAAGTTGGCGGGAGAATTAAAGCCCATGACTTATCTGGAGATTGTCAACCTGAGGAGTCACGTCAAATAAGCGCTTCCACCACCTTGCCATAAAAACACAAACTTTCTAAGGCTGTCACAATAGCAAACTAACAGAAGGCTGACGAACTAAATTCCCACCAAAAGGGCACAATTTTTACCAGGCAAATAGCTTCTAGAAAGCATCCCCTACTTCACTTATCGGACTAGAACCGACCAGACGAAGCGTTTTAACAGCATTCCAAACCAGCGAGTAGAACAACTTTCTAGCGCTCTTCACCAATAACTTTTATTACACCTCAGATAAGTCTCGTAGCAAATGCCATTAAAATTTGCAATAATTTCTGTACTTTGATAATATATGTATCTGTATTTTATATTCGTGTTTGTTTCCTTCTTTCATCCGAATAATAACCACTACTACGGAGAATAAGAGCTCCAAACGAACCCCCGTAAATACTCTTAAGGAATAATGAAATTTCTTGTGAGTTATTTTTTCAGTAATCTAAAATAGAAGCCCAAATTGCGCTCCAAGATTGAGTTTAACTTCTGAGTTGTATCTCATCATCAACATCATTATCATAAGGCATGTCGACTCCTTTGACTCTCTCTCTCTCTCTCTCTCTCTCTAACTCTCTTACACACACACACACACACACACACACACACACACACACCATCCGCCCCTATTGGCTTTTGTACATGGTAAGTCCTCTAGATGTTATCCAATGTCAGCACAGAGCTGCTGAATGTAAGTTTTTGCTACTCGGGCAACACTGGTGTGTCTCTGTGTTGGAGTCCATAGGAGAACGTCGCTTAAGAGTTCGTCCTTACATCACCAACTGTGCCCAGCATGTCTTGCTCGCCTTTCCTGTATGGTTTGCGAGATGTGGGTAAGTGTTCTTACAGGTTACAGTTTTGAAGAATTTATTTCATCACAGATTTCCCTATGGTTGGTAACACGTTAATAGCAATGCCTTTTTGATATGTTGACTGAATGAATGGCGGTGTCTCATAGTTGAGATTTAACTAAGGGAGTATCTTAGACCTATGGTCAGTTTAATGCAGACATTAAGTTACCCTAGGGTAAAATTCGGTATGGTGTTACTATGTGGTTGGTATCCCAAGGGCCAGGTTTGTTTCATTTATGCCGTGTCTCACCCGAAGACAGAAAGGACCATATGACATTTAGGCACCCTTTTTTCTTTGCTGATTCATAAGAACATTTTTTTCATTTACACCGTCAACATCCGGTTGTTTGTTAGTGGTTAGGGTTAGGGTTAGGGTCAGGGTTAGGGTTAGGGGTTAGGGTTAAGTGTTAATTTTATAATTTAAAAACCCTCTAAAAATCGTCTGTTAACAAACAACCGGATGTTGACGGTGTAAATGAAAAAATGTACTTATGAATCAGCAAAGCAAAAGGGGTGCCTAAAAGTCATATGGTCCGACAAAAAAAAAAGAATAACGAACAGATCCCACACTTTAATCACAAGCGAAAACAGAGGAGTTGGTTTTCTTTATCATAACTAAGAGATATGAAAGATAGGATATAAAAGATCCGTTACTTTATTAGGCTGCAAGCAAGTCATAAGAACAATATCAAAGAGGAAAAAAAGACATCAATCCAGATGTGTAGAGGAACACTTCATGGTAGGTAATGATCTTGATTTTTAGCAGATGAGATTTTGGGTTAGCGAAAATAGAATTGGTGACTTAATACGGATTCAGGTTTCTCTGGAAATGAATTTGATTATTTTTACAGAAGTAAGAATCACATAATTTTATTTATTCCGTTAAATATTGTCAGCGTGGACTCAGAATACACTTCAGGAGGTCCTGGTTATGAGACTAAACTGCATCTGATTGTAAGGCTACATTACTAGATATCCGGGGAGTGTGAAGAAGCACTTGCCATTACTCCCAGGTCCACTTTGACCCGGACCGGTAGTACCTGTTAGGATCCCATTTAAGGGTTAGATAGATCAGTTTAAAAATTATTCCTATTCGATAGGATAGTGTGCAAAAAAAAAGAAACAAACTGAACAAAACTATAAATATGAACGTACAATGAACGTAATTCTCTAATCCCGAGGCATAAAATAACCCTAGACATGTTGACATACCGTTCAAATCAATGAATCAATCTTATTTTGTCAATCTGAAAAAACAAAAACAGACTTGATTCGTTGTTGTGAATTTTGTAGATTAAAGACCAAAAATGAAAATAGAAATGATTTTATGCAAATTTGTGAGAGGAAGTTGATTGGTTGGTTGGTTGGTTTTAGGACATTTATTTAATGTCGAAATCTTTTGTTTTGGGGGGTTTTTTTTTACAAGCAATTATATGGTCTCTGGTAATTATTCTTATTACAATTATTTGCTAGCAATTATATGGTCTCTGGTAATTATTCTTATAACTATTATTTGCTAGCAATTATATGGTCTCTGCTAACTATTCTTATAATAATTATTTGCTAACAATTATATGGTCTCTGCTAACTATTCTTATAATAATTATTTGCTAACAATTATATGGTCTCTGCTAACTATTCTTATAATAATTATTTGCTAACAATTATATGGTCTCTGCTAACTATTCTTATCATAATTATTTGCTAACAATTATATGGTCTCTGCTAACTATTCTTATCATAATTATTTGCTAACAATTATATCGTCTCTGGTAATTATTCTTATAATAATTATTTGCTAACCATTATGTGGTCTCTGCTAACTATTCTTATCATAATTATTTGCTAACAATTATATGGTCTCTGCTAACTATTCTCATAATAATTATTGCTAACAATTATATAACTATTCTTATAATAATTATTTGCTAACAATTATATGGTCTCTGCTAACTATTCTTATAATAATTATTTGCTAACAATTATATGGTCTCTGCTAACTATTCTTTATAATTATTTGCTAACAATTATATGGTCTCTGCTAACTATTCTTATCATAATTATTTGCTAACAATTATATGGTCTCTGCTAACTATTCTTATAATAATTTTTGCTAACAATTATATCGTCTCTGGTAATTATTCTTATCATAATTATTTGCTAACCATTATGTGGTCTCTGCTAACTATTCTTATCATAATTATTTGCTAACAATTATATGGTCTCTGCTAACTATTCTTATAATAATTATTTGCTAACAATTATATGGTCTCTGCTAACTATTCTCATAATAATTATTTGCTAACAATTATATATATTCAATTGATTATTCCTGTTTAATAATTTACATGCCTTTATATTCGATTTCAGTAATTATTCCTACGACTAATCTTTACACAATTATAAAATTTCAAGTATTCCTATTTAATACTAATAATTTGCAGGCAAATAAATATAGTCCATATTCGTTTTAAAAATGTAAACACTTTTAAAAGCCAATGTATTAATGCAAGTCAAATTCATTCTAGACAGTTTAAATAGATTTATTTGATCCATTGATGGGATCCTAATTGGTACTACCACCCCGGGTGAGGATGGATCTTGGAGTAATGGCAAGAAAAGAGTGACTTCATATTCCCGCCCCCAATGCCCCAGAATTGCCCCCCCACATACCGGATGCAGTTTAGTGTCATATCCAGGACATTACGGAAAGATTGAATTGATTGTGGAGAAGTATACAAATTATAAGTGTCTTCTCAACTGGACCGTAAAAGGGTTAACAGCAGTTGCTGATCTAAAGAGGTACGGATCATTTCTGGTAAATCACAATTAATTTTCTTCAAAAAAAAACAGAAATGAATCAACGAAGGAACAAAAAAGAAAAGGAAAAACCTTTTTTTTTCAACATGCCAACAAAGAAAAAAGAATTAAAAAAGCCATATTATATATAACAACTTAGGGCCGGTTTAGCGTCCGACTAAGGAACCACAAGGTCACTTTCGGGTAAAAAAGGTAGTCTCGCAGATCCATTATTGTTGAATTGCAGGATGCCCCATTAAAATCTTATGTAAAATACCTTGCGTTAATCCAAATAAAATTAATGTCTCCTCGGTATAGCGTTCGATACCGGCCCTCACCAACTCAGCATATGAGTAGCACAGGGATCTGTGCGGTAAAGTAATGATCTGATAGTAGGTGTGGCGCTCCGTCTCCTTGGTCTAGCGCTAGTGAAAATCAAGTGACACTAGAAGTTAAGAATGGATCTCTTCTAACAGGCTCCCGCTTACGACTGGTCGCTAAAATGAAAGTGTCGTCAAATGATACAGAAATTTCTGAGAGAAAATAACGGCTGGATGATGAGAAAAAAATAAGATGGTGACAGGTAGACAGTGGTGAAAGAGAGATAAGAAGAATTGAGCGACTTGGACTTCGAAGAAAAGAACGAGTAAAGAGATGGTCGCCGGCCAATACAAAAGAAGTTAAGGATAAAGTAAGAGATCAGGTAACATTATGGCGATCTGGTGTAAGCGACCCGATCGTTAGAGAAGGGCGCAACATATAAGACTAAATGTAGGAGTAAAAGGAATGGTTATACGCAGCATAAATAAGTAAAAGTAAAGTCGACGGAGTGGCTTATTGACGGTATCAGCCGGACAGCGATGGAGTCTATCCTCTTTTCACTAACGCTAGTCCAGGGAGATTGTTTTTGCGGCTGAGGTGGGACGCCACACCTACCATCAGTTCCCCACTTTACCGCACAGATCCCTATGCTACTCATACGCTACTCATACGGTATTGAACCCAGAACTTTGTGGTTCCGAGCCAGATGCTCTAACGACTGAGCTAAATCGCATTGGTTTTGAGCAGCAATAATAACAAGTAGACCTTTCTATAGTCCATCCGTGTCATGGCTACATATTTCTGTATTGTTTTGGCCTTTTTGAGAATGTGTTGATCAATGTATATTAGATCATTTGTCTCTCTTGTTCCTTTATGGAATATTTTCTGTTCTTCCGAAATATTTCGCGGCAATCAACGTATTGTTTTGTTTATATTACTTGGTTCTGTTCCGCTAATTTTGAGTCTTCCTTATTTTCGCTATCTTTTAATTTATTTATTCGAGTTGTATTGTCAGTCTTCTTTCGTTCTTTTCATTCCATTGTGTCTTCGTATTTTTGTTTTTCTTTCTTTCTTGGTGCTTTCGCTTGTCGCAGTTTCTTTATTTGTTATTCTAGCCTCATTTCCCATCTAGCTTTTTGCTTCTGTTCGGGTTCCGTAGGGAGATAACAATTTTATCACTGACAAGTTTTTCTCTTGCATAAATTAGATTGTTTAGTTTAGTGATGTTGTCTTTGGGGATATTATGCAATATTTTATTTATAATTTCGGTTTCTACCTAAACTCTTTTCCAGTCCTAATGGTAATTTAACCTTCTTTTCGGTCATGATTTGTTTTATCTACAGCATTAATGTTGTTGTTTGGATAGTCTCAATTCTTCCCCTAATTTCCAATTCCACCAGTCTCTTTTATAAAACCTGGGGGACCGTTGCAAGGGCACCAACTACAATTAGAACAATCCTCATTGTCTTGTTTCTCCACACAATCTTTATTTTCTATTCTGTTAGGTCTTACATATGTTTTCAAAGGAACATTACCACCACATACATACGCACATCACTTTATTCAATCATACACATCCTATGTCTATTGAATTTTCTGAATTGTTTTGAAATTTTTTCGATTCTCCTTGCATTTGAAATATCTTCACCTGATGATTGCCTCGCATGAAACCAATATGGTCGTGAATGTTCCTTTGTCACCTAATAAAATCAATTTATAACATCTCTCTCTCTCTCTCTCTCTCTCTCTCTCTCTCTCTCTCTCTCTCTCTCTCTCTCTCTCTCTCTCTCTTTCTCTCTCTCTCTCTCTTTAACAGCGTTGATGTTTTCATTCCACCTTTTCATACTCATATGCATTGTGTGATGTTTTCATTCCACCTTTCATACTCATACTGTCGGATCATTTCCTTTCTTTAACATATATATATATATATATATATATATATATATATATTATATATATATATTCCAAAATAATGTTAGAATTAAAAACATATTAGACACAACTTAAAAATATATCAGGCACAATAACAATAATTAAAAGCAAACGACAGCCAAATAATTCAAAACATACACTAACCCCATCTAAATTTCGGGAACAGACAATACTTGGGGTGTCAAAATGCAATTATAAGAGATGTTATGCATGTGGTATGATTAAATAAGAAACACCCTCTAATTTCGAAAATAACAAAACAATGTTCAAAATGAATATAATTGTAAACTGCAATTCCAAAAATATAATTCATATAATTTATATAATCCTGTGCAAAACAGAAAATGAATTATATAGGATGCACCGAATCACTAAATAATAAAGTCTCTCTTTATAAATGCAATATTAAATCATCAGATATCAGAAATCTTTATATATTAAAAGATCTTTACGAATGTAGCAACGGAGATTTTAGAGAAATACAAATCTATCCAACGATGATTATTCCTTGCTTAAAACAAAAAAAAAAAAAAAAAAAAAAAAAAAAACACTTCATAAAAAATATAAATGATCACTGAACAGATCGTAATTCCACCGACAAAAAAAACCCACAAATGTACAAGAGAACAACATGACTATATGCACACACACACACACACACACACACACACACACACATACACCACACACTCTCTCTCTCTCTTTCTCTCCCCCTCTCTCTCTCTCTCCCCCCTCTCTCTCTCTCTCTCACTCTCTCTTCTCTCTCTCTCTCTCTCTCTCTCTCTCTCTCTCTCTCTCTCACACACACACACACACAAACAAAAACAAGACGACATGACCCTAGGAAATATATGTGTGTACATAGATCTTAACACATAATTTCATTTGTTCGAAAAAAAAAAGTCATAGAAGATACCTGAAACATTTTCAAAATTGAAACCTTTAGCGGACTTTTTGTTTGTGAAATATTTACTTCTCTCTCGTTAGATCTATCTATCTATCTATATTAATATATATATATATATATATTATATATAATATATATATATATATATTGTGTTTCCTAGTCGGACGTTCTACCGACTAGGCTAAACCGGCCCTTATATATAACCAACTCAGTGTATGAGTAGCACTGGGTTCGGTAAAGTAAGGAGATGATGGTAAGTGTGGCGCTCCACCTCAGACGCCAAAACAATCTCCTTGGTTTAGCGCTAGGGAAAAGAGGATAGACTGCCTGGCTGATACCGACTTCAGGTCACCCGACGATTTAATATATATATCTATTATTATACTAAAGCTGAGTTAATCAACTTTTACTTCTTAAAGGCTTTTTTACTGTTTAGTTTAATGACACGAAAATTATACTAAATTATTCCTTACTTTTAGGATTGAATTATGTTTGAAAAAAATTATGTTTTAATTGATTCTAATTAGTCGTAATATGCAATTAAGTCAAAAACCGACCAATCTCTAACTATACTCTCTGTCTATCTCTTTCTTGCCGTCTATGTATCACTTTACTACCTCCTCGTTATATAATGTTAGTTTCTCTGGAGAGAAGAGAGAGTGAGAGACGGGAGAATTCGAAATGTATTTCTATGTTAAATTTCATAACCAGCAACAGGCAGTTTAAATGAGGTCAAACATTCCCGTTCTTAGAAAGCATATTGATAACGAATTTAAGGTTTCGTCCGGCCGTATTCATTTAAAAAAGATTATTCGCTTTGCTAACTCCCTTTTCCCTAATCTCAATTATCTACCCAGAGCTGAATGGGTGACCCAATGGGTCACGTTTTGTCTAGTATATATATATATATATATATATATCTTATTATAATGGAGATTGTGGGTTTGTCTGTCTGTAACCGAAACTATATTACTATACAAGTCACAATTCCTTTTGTTATTTACATCACATTCTCCATGATTTTATTTTTATGTAAACCTCAGTTATTAATAAAATTGTTTTACATTATTAATACTGTTGACCATATCTACGTACTAATAACATGAAATTGTATCTATATATACAACAAAATAACGGTTTACAGTGTGAATGGGAAGGCTAATTTGCATATTGATCTTAAAAATTTGATTTTAATAAATATATGCTTAATATTATTGATTTCTAATTGTTTGGTTTTATCTTAATGAATATAAGCAAAAATCTCGGGGATAAATCTTAAAAGAAATCCCTGAACAAGAAGAAATAACTGTAACATTATTCATTACTTCCTATTTTAACTAAATAGTTAAATAAGGAAAATTTACCAATGAAAGACGGGAGTAACGGAAAATGATGGAAGAGTTAATTTCAAAGTTGTTCTATTTTTCAATCATACCCCCTCTGTTCCAAATCTTTTTATCTGCATTCTTATTCAGTTTCATTAGCCTTTCTAATTTAATATGATATTTTATTATATTAAAACTTTAATACTTGCACCCGGAGGGTGCATATATTTGCTAGTATATATAAAGTTCACAATGGGGTCCAAGTACTGCAACACCGATGGAAGTATGGAGACCATAAAGGGGACTATGTTTAAAAAATAACTCTCATTTGTTCACATTCGAGGAGAGCATCTTGGTCAGCCAATGAACTTTTCAGCCGACCCTCATATATAAGGTACTGAATACATGCTATTCTAAAGAATTATATCAACTTTTATTTGCTCACAAGAATGTAGAAAGGGATGTAAATAGTTATGCCTATCTTAATTTTAGTTTCTTTTCCTCACAACTATTCAGAGCGTCATGTAAACAACGAAAGGCGGAAATAAAAAAAAGAGTTTATTCTTTATTTCCTTGTGATGTTATTTACTAATGGCCATAGACTGACGGTTTGAATAGTTGCGATGAAAAGAAACTAAAATTTAGATGAAAGAAACTCTAAACTTAATAATAATAGATAATGCTTCATCTGATTAAAAAAAAATTAGATAACGCTGGTTACAATCTTGTTAAGCTTAGACGTCTTTACAATATGACTTGAAGACTTCGTCGTATGGTAATGGTTAACGAATTAGTCATACTTACAAATTTCTCCTGGGTAGTGAGTTCAATCCTCACCTAAGTATTCCATGCTCGTGTAAGAGCAGTCTCCCTTGTCTGAGGGTTGTGGGTAATATCCTGTGTCAGGAGACCCTGTTTTGGTCACGTGACACAGGAACCCAAGAAGAGAACCCTCTTTTTTCCGATGCCACTGAACAAGCCTGGACGTGCTTGTCACCTCTCTCCAGCAGACACCTATGGTGCATGCCAGACGTTACAGACTCTACTTACAGTAAATGGTTTCCACCTATCTTGTCTATTATACAATACTGTGTATGATTGGACACTTGTGACATTATATAGCCTGGGGAACTTCGTTCCCCTATATATGTTATAATAAAAGTTATATAAATGTAACTAACGCGTTTGTTGTTTTCCTAACTGAAGTATTCCGCATTGGGTACTTATCCTTTAAGTAACCCAATGCTTTATAAGAACCAGAGTTAACACTCTGTGAACCTCTTATTGTCGCATCCTTGGGCCAAATTTAAACTGAGATACAAGGTGAGTCAAAAAAGTACCGAGGTTTTTTGTATTTTTTGACAGACCTTGTATCCTGAAAAAAAAAACTTCCATTCATTCTTCATTTCTATCTTGGTAAATACAGCTTTAAACTTGGTATTTTTGACACACCTTGTATTCTGAAGAAAAATAACATTCCATTCATTCTTCATTTCTATCTTGGTAAATACAGCTTTAAACTTGGTACTTTTTTGACACACCTTGTATTCTGAAAAAATTGATGAATGGAACGTTATTTTTTCCGAATACAGGGTGTGTCAAAAAGTACAAAAAATCTCGATACTTTTTGACACACCTTGTATTTTTAATTATTTATTATTAGGATGTCTCATCGTGGGATAATAGCGAAATAGTCTCACTTGTCATTATTACTATAGTGTGTTCGATCTTCACTAAGTGGCCCATTCTCCCAGACATGTGTTTAAAACTAAACTATGATTAACAAATAAAAATAAACCTATATAGACCAATTATTCCTGACTTGTGAGTTTAATTCTCAATAGGAAGTCAATAGTTGCTGCGTGACAAGTTAAAGAAAAAAGCGTGCTGCTTTTTGAAAAATATTTACTTACTAGAAGTGGCTACCCGGCATTGCCTGGATAGAGGGGGTGAATAAAAAGTTAGTCTCATAGATCCATTAATTGTTTTGGTCACGTTTTAATCATGGACGCCACCAATGACTTTCCCTTCTCTTACTATTCAATTCCTAATTTTCAAATATCTTAATATGAATAAAATCTTCATTATTTTGCGCAAAAAAAAGCTCTGGTGATAGTGAATGTGTATATATAGTTACTTTGTCATTAATTGTTTTATTTTCGTAGTTTCCCCCGGAAGCAAATACACACCAACTGTCCTTTATATATATCAAACTAGAAGCAGCTACCCGGCGTCACTTTCGGGTAAAAAAGGTAGTCTCGCAGATCCATTATTGTTGAATTGCAGGATGCCCCATTAAAATCTTATGTAAAAATACCTTGCGTTAATCCAAATAAAATTAATGTCTCCTCGGTATAGCGTTCGATACCGGCCCTCACCAACTCAGCGTATGAGTAGCACAGGGATCTGTGCGGTAAAGTAAGGAGCTGATGGTAGGTGTGGCGCACCACCTCAGACGCTTAAAAACAATCTCCTTGGTCTAGCGCCAGTGAAAAGGGGATAGGCTCCCTCGCTGATTGGCTGATATCGACTTTTGGCCACACCGACGATTTTACTTACTTTACTTTTATTTAAAATACTAAATACATAAAATATCATGCTGCTATCATTCAAGTTTCCTTCTTTAATTATCTTTACAAATATAAATCAAATCATTTTTATTTTTGCTCAAAAACCAAGATCTGGTGATAGTGAATGTATATATATATATATATATATATATATATATATATATATATATACTTTGTCATTAATTGTTTTATTTTCATAGTTTCCTCTGGACAGACATGCACACAAACAGCCCTTTATATGTGTATAGATTTATCGATCAATCAAGTCATTCCAGTAACATCGTATAAAGTTTAAATCAGAGTAGCCCAATATGTCGACCGGTAGATCGCAAAGTTGTCCTGCTAGATTGTACGCCATTCAAAAATGAATAAATAAATAAATAAATGGCATTCAGTTGAAGTCCAGGTCTTATGGACAGTTTTGGAAAAATAACCAAAGATGAGGAAATGTGCTACCTCCTTCACATCCTTGCATTATTTGATTGCTTATTCATGAGTCTTTTCTCATATGAATATTATTAAGTCAAAGTACCGTTCCACTATCACTGATGATCATTTGGAAGTCTGCTACAGGCTGGCTATCAGCAGTTATTGTCCAGACTATGTAACCCTCGCTGAGTCCATTCATTGCAAGTCATCAGAATAAAGTAATGACCATGAGTGTATTCAACTGTATTTCCCGTTAGGGTTCATGCAGCGATGCAAGTCATGCTAACATACACCCAGAACTACGAATATAGCTTAGTAGTGAAATTTAGAATATCTCGGTTTTTGAGAATTGATTTTGATGACATTTTTACCACATGGTCTGCAAAAAATGGCAATACTATTGTTAGGTTTTCATTATTCTACGTAATGCCTTTTTGTTTGTATTTCAGATTCGTTGATTTTGGGTGAACCACGCTAATAATTTTTTTAGAAAAGGAAGCGTAATAATACATATTAAGTATAAGTAAGTAAAGTCGTCGGGGCGGCCTAATGTCGGTATCAGCCAGACAGCGAGGGAGTCTATCTCCTTTTCACTAGCGCTAGACCAAGGAGATTATTTTAATATCTGAGGTGGAGCGCCACACCTACCATCAGCTCCTCACCTAACCACACATATCCCTGTGCTACTCATACGCTGAGTTGGCGAGGGCCGGTATCGAACCAAGAACCTTGTGGTTCCTAGCCGAACACTTTACCGGCTGAGCTAATTTAAAAGAAAACCATAATAATATTATATTTATTGACATAATGAATTATTTAGCCACATGACTGCTATTCCGACTGATAATTTTTAAAACTATTACTTATGGAATCTCTTAATTTCTTTATAATAGCAGGCTGAACTGGGTCTGATGCAGCTTTGCTGGTCGGCCATAAGATATCTTTTGATTTGAATTGACGTCAATTGGCATAAACATCTTGTTTAATAATGGACCAAAGATTTTCGATAGGATTGAGATCAGGAGAGTTTGTTGGCCACATCATCAAATTTGCATCTTGTATGCCGAACACTCCTAGGAATACTTGCGTGGTCCTAGTAGAGTGAGAGGGGGCGTTGTCATGCATGAATACGAGAGTATTTAGAAGTGACAGAGGAATCCTTCACGAGATTGCAGTAGGCGGCTGCAGTCACTTTAACTCTTTCAGTTACTCGGAAGCATGTCAATCCATTGATACCAGCCCATAAAATTACTCCTCCACCCTGTTGTTGACGTCGTAAATGCAGGTAACGCTCATCTCGGAAATTTACCCAACCATTTGACCAACCGTCAGGTCCGCCAAGGGTTGTCCTGATCTCGTCAGTGAACAAAACACATCTCATGTCCAACGTCATGTACTTTAGAGCCCATTCAAGTCTCAAATTCCTGTAATAGGGCATTAAAGGGGGCAGTTTCAGAGGAGCTCGAATGAAAGCCATAGTCCCGATGATGCGGTTTCTGGTGGTTTGCAGTACATGAGGAAGTCCAGCGGTGGTGAAAATACTTTGCTTGTTTATTCGTGTTTCCCACGTAAATTGCGGCTAATACTCCCTACATATCTCGCTGTTACAGCCTTGGAGGTCCAACAATCGGATCGTTTCTTCCATGGCAAAGGTTCCCTCATGAATTGTCTAACTGCATCAAAATGACGACCTAAATTCTCTGCAATGATATGGAGAGATGTGCCGGGTCTCTTCGTAGAAATGCGTCCCGGCCCCCTGCTTTAAAAAACGCTAAGCGGTGCCAGCTAAAAAAAAGTCCCTAGCTGAAGCGGTGCCTGCTGAAATTTTAATAAAAAAAGAAATGTCACGTCATTTTTAATAGAAAAAAG
>CM042138.1:107922294-107947294 GCA_023376005.1 Doryteuthis pealeii | reverse complement strand
TTTCAGGACAAGATGGCAAAACAATTTACAATTTAGTGTTACATAATTCATGGGTAGTCTGTGAATTATGTAAGTACAGTAGAATTTGAATGGAGTTCGTTAAAAAGAATCAAATAGCGGGGGTGAATGGAAAAGTACCGTTACCGTTAGCGTTATTGACATGTGGTTACCTCTACTTGAACCCCCACCCCGAAACGTGCGAATAGAGCGTGTGAACAGAAGGTAAGTTTTTAGTCAGTTGCGGCCAGTCACTGCCTGAGAGAAGACGTTCTCTCAAGATGTCGCTTCTCACGACACGGTTTTGGGCTGGGTTTGTTTTCAATTCAATATTTAAGAAAATAGAAAAACAACAAGTCTTTGTTAATTAATCAACAAGAGATGAGGAGACTGCCCAGCCCGAACAGAAAGAAGAAAACAACCCACATAAGAAGTCTAAAAGAAAATGGCCGCCGAACAAGTAAGAACCCTCATCACCCTCATCCCCCCCCTCTCTCTCTCTCTCTCTCTCTCTCTCTCTCTCTCTCTCTCTCTCTCTCTCTCTCTCTCTCTTCATTTATATACCGATGTGAAAGGGGTATATAACATTAGCACAGGATTATGGAAATCAAGTTCTATAAAGAGCACAGTTTCTTACGTGCCCCAAGGAATTTTTGGATATCCGAGAGCCTGGAAGATGAAATCCATTCTGATCTTCCCGTGGTAGTATCAGTCCGCTGATCACCCAGTCTCATGTGCTAAATGACCTCTCCCATGTTGTGTTTGTTTTGGATTCATAATGTTCGATATATTCTTATTTCTTGCAAGGAGGACAATATGATATCTATGTTAACATTTTCTAACAAATCTTTCATGCTATTTGCAGAGAAAGATCTTTTTTTCTGGTAAGAGCGTAAACTTCACATTATATGAGGAAGTGTCTCACGTAATAATAATAATAATAATAATAATAATAATAATAATAATAAAGTTGTTGATTTTCTTGTACTGTATCTCCAATTAGTACTTTCTTTTTCCTCTTTCCAATGGCAGCTTTTTTTATTTTGTTCTTAGTGCTTTTTTTTTAATAGAGAATATATATATATATATATATATATATATATATATATATATATATATATTAAATTGACAGTTTCGTGGCATCAAGCCAACATATTATCTTTTAATGTTACCGCTTTTAATGATGAATATCAGACGAATTTCAACGAAATGCCAGTGTTGATTATAATTATATTATAAGAAAAAACTGCCGCTAGTACCTATGACTTCTGTTAAGTTTTACGGGTCGTCAACTTCAAGAAAGGGTTTCATATAAACAAATCTTTATTAACATTTCTTGGATTTTACAAGCACAAACTGTACTAACAGTAAAAAGTTCTCACGAAGAAAACGAGATCGGTGTAGAATGTAAAGAAACTGATTCTTTATTTTTCAGGTTAATAACCTGTTGTTGACAAGCCTAGCTTACCTTTCGTAGAGTGTAAATGAGCTGGTCCAAAACTATTTGTACACTGCTGGGTGATTACTGAGACTGCAAAGATTATGGAACTATTACACAAACCGTCTACCTCGATGTTTTAGTACTCTGTTGTGAGTTACTCTCTGTCTAACGCAAACTGTATTTGAATGTACTAGTATACTGAATATTATAAATCCAGTACACAACAAGTTGGCGACGAGGATGAGATCAAACTTGTATAGTGGACCATGGTGGTGTTCAACCGTAACATACGGGTTCTGATGTGTCTAATAGTTGCAACTGTGACATTTGATTGAGCCATTACGTTTTTATACCACAATCCCTGCTACAATCAACGGGTTGAGAGCAGTAATTGAAAGAGAATGCAATTTTCAAGACCTGTCCAAGGAAATTATAACAAAATGTGCAGCAGATCTGGAAAAGACACTAACAGATCTGGAAAAGACACTAACAGATGTTAAGCTGGTATAGGAAAAAATAAAATAAAATTGATATATAAAGTTGATATAGATGGTTAGATGTTTTGTTTGGAAACAGAGGTACAAAAACCAATCCTGTCAACGTAGATTCAAAAGTCCATGAAAAGTTTTGAATTACTTGTTTACAACAATAGGTCTACTGAAAAGTTATTTATACCTCTTTGAATTTTCAAAGAAATCTGCTGTTTTTACTAATCTTTAATGAAATTGTAATTGAATAATCTAATTGCTTTATTCGGTAAATTAGAACATTTTAAGTATATTACTTTAGTAAAAGGTAATTTATGAGGAAGTGCGTCCCGGTCTCCTGCCTCAAAAATTGCTACCCGGTGACTATTAAAATAATGATCCAGCTCAGTATATTCAAAACTATCTATCTATCTATCTATCTCAATTTGTTCATATTTATCTATATTACTTTAAATACTAAGATTTTCTTTTATTCATGTTTGTTTAATGTCTTGTTTTTAGTTTAAATAAACAAGAATTACGATAAAAAAGAAGCGACCCTCCCACCCCCCTTGTCGAAAATACACACTTCCTCATAAATTACCCAGTAAAAATATATATTACATAATTCTCGCTATGATGTGCAGTTTTTACTAGGTTTGTGTGTGTGTGTGTGTGCAATACGCTACCTTTTTAAATGTGTCTATCCCAGATACTTTATCCGAGCAACGATGAGAATAATAATGATAATATACCGGCGCAATCCGAGAATAGTTAATTGCCACAAATTTTCTGGGGTGGATAGATTTCCGCAATTTTTCGCAAAAATTTTTTCTACTTCCGATCTACTTGTTTGAAAGTGTGGTCTCCTGTCAACAACTTCCTGTCCAATTGACCGTAAAGAATGTGTTGACTCTGGACAGCTACCTCAACCCCCAACCAACTCACTGTTGGTCAACGCATTGGACGAAACAACCAAACAGAATACTGTTCTTTTCTTTCTTTCTTTCTTTCTTCTATTTTCCCTTCTGTCTTTGTTCTATCTTATCTTTCTTTCTCACTTTCTTTTTCTTTCTTTCTTCAATTTTATCTTCTTTCTTTTTTCTACTATGAAAACCCGAGAGGAAAAAATGAAATAACATCATATATTACATGAAGTCTGCGACGACGAATAAATGAATGAGTTTTGAAAGAAAGAAAGAAGGAAAGAAGAAAAAAAAGAAAGAAGAGAAAATAGAAACATGTAAGAAAGAGAAAATAGTAAAGAATCGAAAAAAGAAATGATGAAAGACGGAAGGGAGGGAGTTAAAATAGTAGCGAAGCATAGAAAGAAAGAAAGAAAGAAAGAAAGAAAGAAAGAAAGAAAAAGAAAAGGCGGTAAAAGAAAATAGTAAAGGGTCGTAGAAGAAAACGAAAGAAAGAAAAATAGAACGAAAATCCCAAAGAATCGTATAAAGGAAAGAAAGAAAGAAATGACGAGGAAAAAAGCAATCTTTCCTTTTTGGTTTTTCAATTAAAATTACTTTCCACTTGGTTGAATGAAAACATTTGAAGATCTAGGAAATATTTTGCAATTCCAAGATATCCGGGCCATCAAATTCTGAGTCTCTGCAAACAGATGTTTGTTTCTAGTAAGCAAGTGCATTAATGTAAACAATGACCGCAACAAACTTTCTCAATTGGGACCATTCCTGCTTCTCTGAAATTCTGGTAATTTTTTTCATTTTTTAAAATTTCATGCAGGAATTGGTTAATGCTTAGGATATCTCAAAGTTTCCATGGCAAATAATGCTAAGTAGTAGTTGTCACAGCTGCACGTGAACAAAGCCATGAATAAATCAATGGACAAAAGAGAACGTTCAAGAGGAGAGATTATTACGTGAAACTCAGAAATGTTGGAGATTTTACAAGAAAATCAAGATCTGTATATAGCACAGCAGCAATTTCCCGCGTTATTATAAACGATTTTATAATAATAATAATAATAATAATAATAATAATAATAATAATAACTTCCCCCATAGTCTGTATATCATAGTTGACACTTATACAATCAATAATTATACTAGACAAAACGTGACCCGTTGGATCACCCATTGAGCTCTGGGTAGATAATTGAGATCAGGGAAAAGTGAGTTTGCAAAGCGAATTATTTTTTTTAATAAATACGGCCGGACAAAACATTAAAATCATTTTGTAAGCTTTCTAAGAAAGGGAATGTTTGACCTAATTTAAGCTACATGTTACTGCTTATGAAATTTAACATAGAAATACATTTCTAATTCTCCTCTCTCTCTCTCTCTCTCTCTCTCTCTCTCTCTCTCTCTCTCTCTCTCTCTCTCTCTCTCTCTCTCTCTCTCTCCTTTAGGAGACAAAAGTTGATTCGCTCAGCTTTAGTATAATATATATATATATATATATATATATATATATATATATATATATAAAACGAATGGCTTAAAATATTCCGACTGCAGTTTCATGCAATAGCGAATCTTCAGGGAATTGCCTTGTCTAACCATCGGACTGTATTTATAACTGGGCTGTACCCATTCTCAAGTAAGTGGGTGTGCCAACTACCCTCCTTTTCCCCTGATGTAATGCCTGAACTTACTAGGCATAGTCTATGTTTGTTTTTGTGCCTACATCTACTTGTTAACTCCGATCGCGAGTTCAATATCATATCTGGGTCCCTGCATTCAGCTATTCTTAGTTTTTTCTTGTAGGCACAGCATGCACGGGTTATCATTTCCTTTATGTGATGGTGCTTTCTTAATAATTCTCCATTCCACCTCTGCTTTTCTTTTAAAGCACACACTATTTATCCACTTTTTAGTTATTAGGATGTAATCTAGTTGTGCTTTTGTATTATTTGGCTACGTGTAGGTCCATAGTTTGCCCTTTATTTTTTGGTATTTGGTATATAAACAATACAAGCTTGTTTTCAAGAGAGAACTCGGCTAAGAGTTCGCCGTTTCTATTTGGTATGTTGTGTAAGCAGTATATATTGTTATCGTTTTGCCTATCTGTGCATTCATGTCACCCCCAATGATCAGGACATTGTGTTTGGGAATCTGTCTGCATGGAGAGGATAACTCATTGTAGAACATTGCGATGTCCTTTTCTTCGCTAACATTAGTTGGGACTATAGCACGAGACAACTGTCATGTACGGATTCCCATTAAACGTAGCGTATTTGTTTCTTGGTTGATATGAATTGAATTTTCGACAAAGTCATATCAAATAGGTTTTATTGTCTGAGCAAGTTCTAACAGAGACAATATAAAACAGGATAGAAGAATACAAATGTCATGTAGGGATTCCCATTAGACGTAGCACATATGATTCTTGGTTGATATGAATTGAATTTTCGACGAAAGTCATATCAAATAGGTTTTATTGTCTGAGCAAGTTCTAACAGAGACAATATAAAACTGGATCGAAGAATACAAAAAATATAAAGTCATTGCGTAACAGGTATGCGGAATGGTTGCTGGAGGCGAAGCTCCCAGTTCTGTCGGTAAAAGGCAAAGGTGGGCGAGACCTCCGTGAAGTCGGAAGTTGAAAAAGCTGTCGCGTAACAGTTACACAGAATGTCTGCGGAAGTGAAGCCCCTAGTCCTAAAGGGCGAATAGACATAACTGGTGGGCTACCTCTGACAGCTGGAGAGTCTACGACAAAAGAGGATTTAATTTGGGGAGTACTGCTTTTATACCACTAGTTGCAACGCTACCTAGCCACCCGGCGGACAAACCGAAGCAAGTAAAGAAAATAATCCCAACTGGGATAATTAAAAAAAACGATGCCTTAGCAGGTACACGTTTTAGTACATAACCACACACACACACACACACACACACACACACACCCACATATATATATATATATATATATATATATATATATATATATATATATATATATATATATGAATAATAAAAGGTTTAACTTTTATTTATTTTCATAGAAACAATCTTTACAACCGAGCGGTTTCTTGCTATGGCATTCGTCAGGTAAAACGAAATAGTTTTTGAAAATGATAGAAATGGTACATATATATATATATATATAAATAAATAAGTCATCCACAGACACGTGTTTCGGCATATCATGCCTCTGTGTGTGTGTGTGTGTGTGTGTGTGTGTGTGTGTGAAAAGGAAACAAAATTACAAATGAATTAATTAAACTGGGTGGTTATTTATTAAAACGTGCTTTCTAAATTCATTATGCAAATTAGATATCCAATGACTCCGATAAACGCCATTTGCTATTACATATAATACAAAATGCACTTTGATCATAAACGATTTAATACACTGTAGGTTGTTCTGATATAATTAGCGTGTGTGCGGAAATATTTAACTGTAGAGAAAAAATAGTTTGTTTGCATCAACTGACAAATGGAACTTATTTGAATATCTTTACATCAATCAGACGCCCATGTAAACGTAAGTCACGTGTCAAGTTTGATATTCCAAAAGCAGAGGTTATCAAAAACTTGGCAAGGGTACGGAGAATTTGAAATGTCCGCAGCGAGGGCAAAGTAAGAAAGAACTGTATTAGGAGCCACCAGACGTCTATGGATTTTTATGCGTTGGCGAAGTCATGAATTAAACAGTTGTGAACAATAAAACTGTTATGAATGAAACATATTATACAAAGAAAGAAAGAAAGAAAGAAAGAAGAAGGAAGAAAGAAAGAAAGAAAGAAAAGTATGTGCCATAAATAGCAAGGAAGAGAAAGATATAAGATTTAAGATGGGTTGGGTTGAGTTCTTTGTTTAATGGCATATCAACCTTCATGGGTTATTTAATGTGAAAGCTATCCTTGCAGAAGAACAGTACTATTTAGCCCATAACTGGGTAGATGAGAGGGTTCATACCTTTCTTGAGGGCATTGGTTCGAAAGTGAACATGACTTGAGTTCGAAATCACTACGATTTCGTAGACCAACACGTTAACCACTACACCGCGAGGACTCCCCACCCACCTTGATATCTAAGAACGGAAGGTGTCCAATAATAAATACTGAGAAAGAGAGACAGAGTGGTTGATTTATTGGTTTATTGATTGACTGATTTTAACGGCATGTCTCGGGTTATTTTATGCCGAGAGGTTAGGGGATCGCGTTAATTGTACGTTCATATTTTTTGTGTCAAATCATCGAATTCGATGTTCTCTTGTGGAAGCTAACACATGGACATGCTAGTGTGGGCCGCCCAGCAAGGACCTGCATTGACCAGCTTTGCGAGGATACTGGATGCTACACAGATGACCTCCCAGGGACAATGAATGATAGAGAAGGTTGGCGAGAGATTGCCATGGATATCCATGCAAATTGCGCGACATGATGATGATGATGATGATGATGATTTTTTTGTGTAGTTTTTTCCTGAGAGTTTTTTTGCACACGGTCCTATCAAATTCAAATAATTTT
Source organism: Doryteuthis pealeii (assembly GCA_023376005.1). NCBI lineage: Eukaryota > Metazoa > Mollusca > Cephalopoda > Myopsida > Loliginidae > Doryteuthis > Doryteuthis pealeii. The sequence continues at coordinate 107,939,952 of CM042138.1, read as the reverse complement.
TAAACAGATCCCAAAAGAAACTACCATTTGAACCTGGGAAATGACAATGAAGGGATTGTTTCCCAGATCTCAAGAACCGGAGCCTCATAATCAGATAGTTTAGTGTCACACCGAGGTCTTGTCCCTATCCAGGGGATAAAAGTCAGCGTATTCTAAGACCCGTCGATAGGGCAATGTCTCTAAGGGTTGTGAACTTTATGGATATATTTGCTCTTAAAACATAGATTTTGTAACTAAATAAGAATTATTTACCTGTTTAGACTTATTATTGATGGACAGAGTCTTAAAACATTGAAATTGCAACTATGAATGTTTACCGATTTAAAATGATTGGGAAGATACATTTTTATACCATACATAATTGGTATCTATATTGTTAAAGTGAATTCAGCATAAAATAATTCAACAATGAATTTTACATGTGTATGTATTTACCAACTTATTAGCACGAGCAGGATGTGACTCAAGGTCAATTTTAGCGGAGTTAACCAGGTTTGAATTCAGAGTTTTCCTCTCTAGACCAGTTGCCGTACCATGGTTGAAGAAACTAGTCCGCCCTACTATTTATCCATAGTTGGAGGGATAATAGCTAAATTCATACCTTTCACAAGAGCATTGGTGCCATATGAAATGCAACTAGCCGTGTCCAGGATTTGAACTCGTATTGCCGTGTCAATTTCCTTCGACGGCAACCATTACGCCACGGACACCTCTTTATTTTACATGTGTTGACCGAAGCGAGGGAAAAGTAAAAAAACGAACAGTTCAAATCCTCACTATAAAAGGATCTACTACACACAACCAAAGCTATACAGGAATGGTTCATTAATTAAATTTTTATTGGCTAATTAGATTATGTACTTGTAGCAAGATGGGAAGTGAACTCTCAAGATAATTAGTTTGTTTGTTTGTTTGTTTTGTGGCATATCAATCTCAGTGGGTCATTTAATGCCGATAAAGTTTTGAAATAAATCAATTCTTAATTGATAATACAATTTTGTTTATAAATACATTTTTTTATTTAACCCATAGATGGGACCCTAACAGGTACTACCACTCCGGGTCACAGTGGATCAGGGAGCAATGGTGATGAAGGGGTGCTCCACATTCCCCAAACCTCCAAAACTGGAACCTCACCATCAGATAGAGTTTAACGTCATTCCCAGGACATGTAGACCCGCAGCCACCGCCTTCTAGCACCCATATGATAAAAAGGGGTTGGGGCTTGCCATAAGGGCAACAGGGTTGGGAAAATCATATAGGTGCTAGGGCTTGACGTGACCAACCGATTGATCGGAGGGGGCCTCTCCGATCGCCCGTCTAGCCTAAGATAGGGCCAAAGTGGAGTATTGCATGTCATGAACTGCTCATCCACCTGGGCTCTATCCTTAAGCATCACGGGTCGCCACCCACGGCAAACAGGTGGCCCCATTTGGGGGAGTCTTACCCCTCTGCAGAGGTGCAGTCGGTGCATTCTAACGCCCCAGCTGACAGGGCGGAAGATAATTCGTGCAAAATGAAATAAAACGTACCCGACTGAAAATCGAACTCTCGCAAAATCTGTTTAACTACCATACTACATGCACTACATTTGATCAAGATTAACTAACGGAATTTGTTTAAAGTTTCGCAGCGAAGCCCCGGTACAACAGCTAGTATATAAATAAAAATAACGTTCTGCACAATGCAAACACCACACATCTTCTAAGTTAGATCTTAGGTGACGTCCTCCAGTGGAAACCAGCACACGGACATGCTAGTGAGTGACGTCCAGCAAAGAACTATATAGGCCAGCTCTGTGCAGATACTGGATGTTACGCGGAGGACCTGTCGGGGGCAATGAGTGAAAGGGATGTTTGGAAAGAGGTTGTCATGGATATCCATGCTACTAGTGCGGCATGATGATGATGATGATGATGATGATGACGATGATGTGCATTGCCTGATAAAAACCTCGCTATAATGTGTCGTTTTTGTTGGGTTGCAGCTACATACAAATGTGAATTAAAATACATAGATAGATTTCCATACACCAAGCTAGATGCTTGTCGATGAATATAAGATAGCAAGTTGATCTCTCAGACTGTTAGCAGTTATTGTGCTCCTCACAGAGTGTCCCAATGTTACTGCCTCGGCTAAGGTTTTTAAATATCTACAACTGAAAATGTCTAGAGTCTTATACAAAAATGGTATAGTGTTGGTGTGAATCAATTTAGGTACGCTACAGACCTCACACCTTGGCTGTGTGAGGAATCATGTGTTTCTCGCTTTCACGCCGAGATATCGCGAACCGACCAGTCTGCAATCAGATAAGATTGGACCAATTATTTATTAAGAGAAGAGAATCTGTTGAAAGTTTATTTACTGATATCCATAAATACATACAGACATACATACATACATACATACATACATACATACATATGCCTCCAGACACATTTGCATATAGATATATACTGGGCTTAGTTTAGTCTGAAACAAGAGGTCAGATGGTGAAAGAAGATTGTTTTGCGCCAATTTTGCGCCAATTTTCCAAATGGTGGGGGACTGTCGAGAGTTGAACGCTTACAGGCACATAGTATCGCCTTTAAAGAAGTATAATTTTCTTTTTAATAAACAGTTAATTTTCTTCTAAACCAAAGATACCAGGATTTTTATCAATTTTAGTTTAATTGCCTTTGCTGCTCCCAGGTCAAAGACATACTCCCACCATCAATCGTAAGTGAAAAATTAAAATCAAATATTTTAATATAAGTCTATTTATAGAACCTTTAATATTTTTAACATTTTTTAAAACTTTTCACTCTTACTTGACATCGTGGTGTAATGGTTAACAAGCTAGTCTTGTAGATCCATTACTACTGAATAGTGAGTTTAATTTTCGTTGGATTTCCCATTCTTACGATCTTGTATCATATCCTAACCGTGGGGAATGGGTTCGGTAAATACATACTTGACAATGGTCACTGATTGCTGAAAGTACTTGAAACTTATATATTTACCAAATAGGGGATTTGGACACTCGACTGAAGTTTATGAATTTTATTTTTAATCAGTCAAGTTTTTTTTCTTCTTCAATCTCCTATTTTATACATGTACTGAGCAAGTCTCTGCTTAGCTGTTGCGTATCCCTGGGCCAATATATAAGAATTCTTGAACTATTTGTTAAATTACACAGAGCGAATCTGGACATTCTGGACTAATAACAGGTCAGAGTTACCAGTTGAACAGATATGATGTTGCAAAACTCGAAATCTGTAATGATACTGGAGTAACATTACTAATGATCTCCTTTAGTGCATTTCAGCGATGTTTAACATAAGATTTTACGGATGTTATGAACTTTGGGCAGTTCTTATATAATTTCAACGTCTGATTGAGACAATACAAAAACAGAAGAAACCCCTAAAACGCACAATCGACTTAAATTGTTACCTTCAATAAAACACGCCTAATATATATTCAAATCTACACTGCTAACTACACTAAAATTACTAACTTTCAAAGCTACACTACTTAAACCAACCGCTGGCGATAATAGTGGCCGAAATTTGTAACTAAAAAACTGGCCAGGTAAAATTAAGTGCTGTAGGGATTAAAAAAAAAAAAATAAATAAACAACAAACTCCTATGGGCCTTCACCGGAAAAACACTCCGCGTATGTGCGAGAAAAGGGACCGACTTCCGACTCCCAAGATAATAACTCGGCCATTTCTAGTTTAGACCATAACTGGGTCTAGTCGCTACTACTGATCAGGGAGATATTTCCTTGCCACAATCAACAAAGGGACTTAACTTTCATTGCTTTGAGAGTTAAGTACTTTTAAGACTTAAGTCTCTTTGTCCTTTTTCCGAGAAGAAGCTTGTAAATTATGGCAGCCATCTTTGATTCAACGTAATTTTCACGGAGAAAACACGACGCTTTTCAAATTCATTTTAATGCATGTTCTTAACTCCAAAATATCATAAGTATATCAATGTGTATGCTTTTTAATAACAATTAAGTTCATTTCAAATAATACGCAAGTATAATTTTATTTCGGTGTTTCCCAAGTAACCGTCAACTTTCTTTAGCAGACCGATGTCACTCAAACGGCTCTCCCCATTCCTCCTACGTAGCAATTCTCGCTAATGTGAGAAAAGGGGAAAGAAAAAAATCATGTTCGCAACAATATATATTTATACAGTGTGGCATAAAAAATTGTTTCAAAAATTAATTAATAAACACTATTTAAGATATTGACAATCACGTTACAGTTTTGTAGAGAAACACTCAAAGTTAATTATTAAAGCTTTCTGCAGCACTAAGTATTCCTGTGTTAGGTTACCAAAGATCTAGCTGTTGGAAAGGTATTGTTGGTGCTTGAATAAACCAAAGCGTATTCTGTTACTGTCGTGAAAGGACATTGTAACCCACTTTTCAAATTTCTTGCACCAATCCATCTACGATTGGTGCAAGAAATTTGAAACAAAAAGATGTTTGTGTTTCATCATCCGAAAAACAATTGGAGCATGTTAGTGTTATGTCTTCATGCAACCCACAACATCCACAAGAAAGGCATAGTTACAAATTACATACCAGACAGTTTGAAAACAAAATGTATACGCAGGAACGTTTGCAAATGATTCCTTTCAAACTGGAGTTATTGCAAAGTCTAAGTGGCCAACACACAACTGAAATGAAATGATTTCTGTACAGAAAGCATTATGAAGATAAAGATGAGTCATGGAACTGTAGAATGAATATCATACCTATCTTCACAGGAAGGCTGTGACTAGCACCCAGTCACCAGACAAAAGAAAAGACAGAGAGTAATAGAATACTCTCAGTAGCAACTGATAGGACATGGTCAAGTGTTCAGTATATATGGATAAGAATATATACACTAAAATCAGCCAGTCAAAATCCTTGAAATAGACTTGACCATGCCACATAATAGAATAGCCCAAGCTGCTATTTAAACCACTTACCAAGTCTGGATTCTCAGAAGCAGATTCAACTTGCAACACAATTGAATACTGATCAGTCTACACAAATCTCTACAGTTTATTTTTCAGTGAGGAGTCGACCGTAAGCATATATTTACCCAACCTCTCCACCATGGGCAGGATGCGACACAACGTCAATTTCTAAGCAAATATAAAGGTAGTTTGAAACTTAATTCTTTCTGTTTGACTGATTGCTTAACCAAGGCTAAAGAACCCGGTCTGCCCTACTATCTACCTGTAGTTGCAGGTATAACATATGTATCACGCCTTTCCCAAGGGCATTAACGCGAAGTGAAATGTAATCAGTCTCGTCCAGGATTCGAAATAGGGTCACTGGTTCCATTTTCTAAGTCGATAATCGTTGCGCTAGACGACCGTAAGTAGCTGTAATAAACTTTGAAGTATTTCACTACAAGACTGTATTCTGATAGTCAATATCTTAAATAGTTTTTAAACACCTTTTTTGCCATTGTATATTTCTTTTTGTCGACACCCTATATAAACCTTTAAAAACCTAAAAATACATACAAAGATAAACATACATCGAATCTGTGCCACACGAAAAAAGTAAAAATTTTAAAGAAAAAAAAGAAGACCATCGGCTTAAAAAAAAAAAAAAAAAAAGAAGAAAAGAAAGAAAGAAAGAAAGAAAGAAAGAAAAGAAAACATTTCTACTTTTAAATTGATGCCAGCAAAAAAAAAATGTCTTTGTCGGATCTCGGCACCGGCAACGATCTGTTTATGTTGTTTGCATCGATTTACTTCGTGATCAACAGATGCCGACTGTTTATGCCCGTGGGGAGAGGAAGAAGACGGTCAGAAACACGAAGGGAATGGTCTTTTATTTTCTCTTTCTTTTTTTTTTTTTTTTTTTTTTGCTGCTCGTAACTTCATGATTTATTTTCGAGGAGTGCTTATATACACTTCTAACATTACGTTACGATACGAGAGAACACAGATAAAGGGACGTTTTATTTAGAGATAAAGATAAAGGGACTGAGAGAACAGGATAAGATAGATAGATAGATAGATAGATATGAAGAGAGTGTGATAGATATGAACATTCCTAGATAGATAGATTGATAGATAGATAGATAGATAGATAGATATGAAGAGACTGAGATAATTATGAATAGTCCTAGATAGATAGATAGCTAGATATGAAAAGAGAGATAGATATGAATAGTCCAAGATAGATAGATAGATAGACAGATCTCTCTCTCTCTCTCTCTCTATATATATATATATATATATATATATATATATAAAGTTAACCTAATGAGTCAGATATACCTACTAACAGTTTCGCTTAATGCTCTTCAGGGCTAAGATCTGAGTCAGATCTTGGCCCTGAAGAGCACTAAGCGAAACTGTTAATAGGTATATCTGACTCATTAGGTTTAACTTTATTATTTTCTCTACTTAGGTATTGAGCACTCTTTACTTTTTAGCTTCAGAGTATCCTGGCGGTTTATATATATATATATATATATATATATATATATATATATATATATAAATTGTTTTTCTTTTGGCCAGGTATTGTAGTATCAACCGATTATTTCCGGTCGGTACGACTATCTTGGTCTTTCCTTTTTTGCAATTTTTTTCCCCCAGTTGATGTTTGGTAGTATATTTATACAATCAAACTATTTGCCGGTTTTTTTTCTTACCCAAGGGTTTACCACAAGTTTGGTATATATATATATATTATATATATAATATATATATATATATATATATATATATAGAGAGAAGAGAGAGAGAGAGAGAGATATGAAAAGACTGAGATAGATAGATAGATAGATAGATACATTTGATGAGATAATGAATTATATAAATTCAGAATAAGACAGATCGATAGATACGATGGTCAAAAAGTTATAAGCTCACCCAGAAAGTCATAACTGAACATTTTTGTTGTGGCAACCCACTATGACTTCTTATAAAAGTAAGAAACTTAATTCAGATTTCTGTATTAATTTCTATGTAGTTGAGGCCATTACAAATGTGAGATGTGTGTGAAAAGTCTTAGAATGAACAAAACTGACGACCAAGCAGTCATAAAGTATTAGCAAAAGAATGGTTTGATATCCAAGGAAATCCATGGTACTGATACTTGTTGAGGACTCGTCTCTGTATACAATTATTTTTAAAAAAAGTATGGTCTGCAATTCGAGCGGGACAGGGACAGCACAAAAGACGACCCTCGGTCAGTTCATACAAAAATCTCAGCCACTGATGATATATATATATATATATATATATATATATACTCGAAGCGGCTACCCGGCGAAGCCCGGGTAGAGGAAAAAATAAAATAAATGTGGTGTAATGGTTAGCAAGTTAGTCTTTCAGATCCATTACTACTGAATTAGCAAGTTTGATCCTCGCAGAATGCCCCATAAAATCACCACGTAAAAAAAACCTGTTATAATCCGGCCTTTTCAGGAGGGGCGGTACAATTTTTGTTTTCGTCAGGATAGAAGAAATGATATAACATATAACGATATAGTAAGAAATTTTAATTCAATAATTAAGTATATTTTTTTAAATAAGCTATAAATGAGGCGATTTGTTAAACCGATATTTTTAAAAAAAAACAAAAAAAAAAAAACATACAAAAAATTAAATAAATCAAATCTTCATTATTTTTGCTAAAAAAAACCTGGTGATATTTAATGTGTATATATATTTACTTTGTCGTTAATTGTTTTATTTTCGAAGTTTCCTCCAGACATACAGATTCCCACAACTACCCTTTATATATGTATATATGGGTTCATCACCTGATGAAATGTTTATTGGTTGCACAACTGTTGTTTTCAGCAGTATATACATGAAATATTTTGTGCAACTCTGTTCTAAATTCGGCGAAATGTTTTTAGATAGAATTAGCAGCGGCTACCCGGCGCCACTTGGGTAGAGGGTTTTTTTTTAGTTAGTACCGCAGATCCATTATTATTGAATCGTGAGTTGAATCCTCGTGGGATGCCCCATTTAAAACCCTATGTAAAAAAATAGACATTGCATTGATCCAGCTACTCTGAAAAGAAATGTTAATGTCAACTATCTAAAATATCAAATGAAAAAAACATGCTGATATCATTTAAATTTTATTTTTTAATTATCTTCACGAATATAAATCAAAACTCTATTATTTTTGCTCAAAAACTAAGATTTGGTGATATTTAATGCGTTTCATATATTTACTTTGTCCTTAATTGTTTTATTTTGAAGTTTACTCTGGACATACATATATACACAACTGCCCTTTATATATGTACTAGAAGTGACTACCCGGCGTCGCCTGGGTAGAGGGTTTTTTTGTTAGTCTCGCAGATCCATTATTACTGAATTGTGAGTTGGATCCCCGCTGGATACCCCATTAAAATCCCTACGTAAAAAAGTTGCGTTGATCCAGTCACTCTGAAAATAGAAAGTTATGTCTACAATATTAAATGGAAAAAAATACCAAGTTGTTATCATTAAAAAAATTTTTTTAGAATGAATTTAATTCAAATCTTCATTATTTTTGCTTAAAAACCAAGCCCTGGCGATAGTGAATGTGTATATATATTTACTTAGTCGTTAATTGTTTTATTTTCATAGTTTCTTCCGGACATACATATACACACACCTGTTCTTTATATATATATAAATTAGATTGATTGGTTGATTTATTTATTTTAACTGACAATCAATCCGTTACAAAATCGAATTAGAAATATCATCTTTCTATTTATCTATCTATAGAATACTTACGACAAAGAAATTCAATCGCCTTTATGAACATATTCATACAGAACGTACTGGTTGTATGTATTTAAAGGATTACATCTTCTGATTTTATTTTGTTTTGTTCTTCTTTAAACACAAAATTATTCTTATTGCTTAAAATTTCTGGGCTATAAATGATTTTGAGAAAGGTTCTAAAATTATTTACTATTTTGGCAACACCTTCCAAATGTGAATTTGCTTTTTCAATCATTCAGATTGATTCGGAAAAAAACATTTTGGAAACATAGAAAAGAAACAACTTTTCTTTTTATCTAACAATTTAATTCCGTTAAAAAAACATCTCCAGGAAGTTCAAATCAAAAATCATAAGACATGACTTATCGTGCGATAAAATTTCACCCTTCTAGCATAATATTTTTATTTCCAAGTCTTAAAACCAGGCAACAAGAAACAATTTTTTTTCACACACACACACACACACACACACACACACACACATATATATATATATATATATATATATATATATATATATATATATACACTCATCACTGACACCGTGTTTCGACGTATCACGTCTCTTCAATGTGACTAGACAAAAGTAAGCTACTTTCTTTACAACCCAGTTGATTTAACATCAGTCAGGCTTCTTACCGCTCGGCTATCATCAGCCCCTACAGAGTGCGAAGAGAATTTTAACTGATAAATACATACATATGTGTATATGTAAAGCCCGCCAGAGAGTGCTCCATCCGTATTATATATATATATATATATATAATATATATATATATGTGTGTGTGTGTGTGTGTGTGTGTGTGTGTGTGTGTGTGTGTGCTTAATGTGTCCGTAAAAATTTCTCGGAATACATAAAAACTGAAATTTGATTTAAACCATAAACAACGTTCTGGTGAATCAATGTTACATAATTGTTAGTACTAACACTTATTTACAGTAGTGTAGAAACCAAAATGGCTGTTATAAGTTGCAGCCGGCGGCCTTGAAGAATTGAGTGACACGGCTTGACCTCATCCTGATCCTTCAGGTGGATACCGTGAGAATCGGTGGAGAAGAACCTCTTCCGGTTTAGATTAGAAAGAGAGTTTAGTCAGTATCGGCCAAACCACGAAAGTGGTAAGTCGTGTTAAGTGCACGGCCGACTCAATCTGCGCAGGTAGTCTGGTGGGGATTTCGGAATAAAATATGATCTAAGGCAAATCGAAGTCTTGGGTTATTATCTAAAAACTACAATACACAGGGCTGATAAAGAGAAATCCCCAATGGAAGACCAGACACGAAGTCCCCAAGACGAAGTCCAGACGCTAGAAGAAGAACGTAAGATACCAAAGATGAGCAGAAGAATAATAGAAGTAAAGAGAGTATACAACATCAATAACAACATATGTATTTTTCAAAAGTAAATGAAATACAAACGTAAATGAAAATTTGAATGAAAAAATAAAATTTAAGATTCGGTTTTGTAAAGAAAGTAACTTACTTTTGTAGGTAAATATATCTATCTATAAAAAAAAAAAAATTTAGTTAACTTTTTTAGGTGGGTGATTCTATTTACAATGAGGCTGATATTGCGGGTTCACAAGAAGGCCAAGGTTGATATCAACGCAGCCGAGAATAACTATCAACAAAAGAATTGTTTATTTAATACAAAAAAAGTAAACAGGGTCTTAGAAAAAATAATACTGAAAACAGTTAGCTATTCATTCATTTTGAATCTTTTTTCCCCTTTAAAACAAACAATACAAGTTAGCTAGACACTCAACAAGATGAAAAATAAGGTCAGGGGAAAGGGTGGATAAATCCTCGTGTCAGACCAACGGTTATTTAGAACACTCAGGCTGTGCTAGATACCATGATTGCGATAAATCATTTATCTACGTTAGTCTGGTTGGTTATTGTTTAAAGGTATATCAACCTTTGTGGGTTATTTAGTGCCAAATTTTGTTTTGTTTTTTGTTTGGTCTTTGTTTTTGTTTTTTTTAGTGGCCGGTTTAGTTCAATCGGTAGAGCATTGGACTAGGAACTACAAGGTTGCGGGTTCAATACAAAGATCTGTGCGGTAAAGTGATGAGCTGATGGTAGATGTGGCGCTCCACCTCAGACACTAAAAACAATCTCCTTGGCCTAGCGCTAGTGAAAAGGGGATAGACTCCCTCGCTGTTTGGCTATTACCGACTTCAGACCACCCGACGACTTTATTTTACTTTTATATATGATTTGTAAGCGAATGGTCTGTAGGAAAAATATTTTTATATTAAATGAATTGTTAGAGCGTATAGCAGACGATATATGGTCTCGACGACTAAAGGTTGTATTCGTATGCTTGTCGTTTTGGAAACCGCAATTCGCCGCTAACATTTTTAGTTCAGATGGAACAAACCCGGACACTTTGTAGCGTAAGCCTGTGTGTAGTATGATATAATAGCAAGTAGAAAGGAAAATGAAGACTTACTTACATACTGAGCATGTTCTCGTATGCCGTGAGAAACGTTGTTGCTAGGGGTGCAAAGCCTCCTGTCCAATAAACGATGGACGTATTGTTACCTTTGACGAGGCTAGAAGGTGAAAGAGGGTTTGAGTTTGACGCTTCTATTTTTATATTCTGCTCGCTACGTCAGATAGCATCTACTGGTAGAAACAGGAGATAATTACCTCTCGTTTTCTCAAGCGTCAAATAGTAGAACCGTGACAAGTAGGGAATATAATCTCTGCAAGGGTGAGACAAAAGTTAGTATACCATTTTAGTTGGTTGGTTATTTTGTTTAATGGCATATCATCCCTTGTGTGTTATTTAATGCCTAATCCCAAATCTATTTGTTATATATATCATTTTTGTATATATCAATTGTAAGCGTATAGTTTGTTGGTAAATATTTTGGTTTGGTTTGGTTTTATAAACTGATAGAAATAGTTTTCATTAACTTCATGTATTAATAAACTGTTTGAAAAAAATCATGTTATATTTTTTATTAATTTCATGTGTATTAATAAGCTGGTGTTGGCTCTCAACCAACGCCTTTTAGTACCTTTAAGATAATAAAAAAAAGGTTGGGTGCTTGTTTGTCATGAGAGCACTTAGAGAGAATACGGTCGGGACTTATCATATAGATGATAGGGTTTGATATGACCAGAGGATTGATCGGATCTGGCCGCTTCAAACACCCGTCTTGTTGTTGGGGGCTTCTTTTTGGATACATGCTGTTATGTCTTTTTCAGTATATTTGTTGTTCTGGATGCATGTTGTTGGGGCCATTTTGGATACATGTTGTCGGTGGTTCTTTCTGGATACATGTGGCTTTTTCTGTATACATGTCGTCACGGTTTCCTTCTGGATGTATGTTGTTAAGGCTTCTTTTTTTATACATGTTGTTGGTGCTAATTTTGGATTCACGTTGTTGGTGTTTCTTTCAGCACTTTACTGCATCCTCCATACTCATACTCACCAGATTTCGCGCCTTTAGACTATCAACTCTTCGGCCCCATGAAAGAGGGTTTTAGAGGCAAACATTTTTCCAGTGACGAGGAAGTGAAATCTGTTGTGAAGAAGTGGCTCAAAGAACATTTAACAGAATTTTACGGGGCAGAGATACATGCTCTCATTCGAATGTGGAACATTGCTATTGAGAGAAACGGTGAATATGTGGAGAAGTAGGGATGTGATCTGTAGAGGATCAGCTTCATTTTGATATATGATACATGTTCCTGTGTTGGTAATTATACCTGTCCGAAACAAAATGACATTACTTTTTGACTCACCCTCGTATATATGTGTGTGTGTGTGTGAGAGCGAACGCGCGTGTGTCTGTCTGTTTATACAATTCTTCTGCACGAATAGGTTGCGACACAAGGTTTATTGTTTAGCGGAATCAAAACTAGTTTGAATTCAAAGTTTTCTTTCTCCTAGATTGGTTACCACACCAGATTTAAATATTCCCACTCTGGGATTCATACCTTTCCCAGAGGTATAAGTGATATGTGCAGCCTCGTCCAGGATTTGAATTCGGATATGCTGAGTCCAATCTCTACTACGATAGCATTACACACATGAGTGCACGAATGTGTGCGTGCGTGCGCACAGTGTGTGTGTGTGTGTGTGTGTGTGTGTGTGTGTGTGTGTGTGCAGTACTTATTATAATATAACTATATTATATCCCCATTTCAGAAGTACATTAAACCTCAATGGTAATATTTAGTTATATTTATGAGGCCAGAATGTTCAGTTTTTTAATTAAAAAATGTTTTGCGTCTAATTTGTTATTTTTTACTGCAAAGTAAAAAAACAAATTGTACATTCTCTAAGTGTGCTAGTTGCATAATATATATATATATATATATATATATATATATATATATATATTATATATAATATATGATGATGATGATGATGATGATGTTGATGACAAACGATAATGTGAAAATGAAGAAAGAGGGAGAGAGAAATTTGTGCATGTAGATAAATAGATAGATATAAACAGATTGAGATAGACAGATATATGTAAACTTAATTTATAGTCTGTCACATGCCTCGCATGTTTTCCCTTCCTAGCAACATCCTTGTATTTATGTAAAACATTAGGGATAACTGCTATAATGACAAGAAAGAAGTGAAAATTGGAGAAGAAAGAGAGAGAAGAGAGAGAGAGAGAGAGAGAGAGAGAGAGAGAGAGAGAGAGAGAGAGAGAGAGAAAGAATATAAACAAAGAAAAAATCAAGATAGAGACGAAAGACGATCAGAAGAGAAAGTGACAGAGAAATAGAAGTGACAGGAAAAAACGAAAAGAAGAAAAAAAATGAAAAAGAGTGACAAAGAAGCGACAATGGATTGAATCCGGGAAAATGCTGGAAGGATAATGCTGTTGATATGAAAGAAAAATGGCGTCCTGCCAGAAATTTGGGGAGGGGGTAGTCTATGCTTGTGTTCATTTGTTCGTTTTTGCTGAACATTATTTCCTAATTTTTCATTTCTTTCGCTCCTCTGAGCACAAATCAGAAACAAATAACGAGTGAAAAAAACAAAAAAAAAATGAAAAACAAAAAAAACAAAAAAAAGAAGACCGACATTAGAAAAGATATTCTCCTGTTCCATAAGCCCGCTAAAATCACCCAAGCTTTATCGCTTATCACGTTAAGACTCATCTACTTTTCTTCTTCTCGGATTCGTTTCTCCTCTGTCTTAATTAAACAAGACTATCAAGGCCAGCAGTGCGAAAATGGCAGCTCTTCAACATCTATCTTTCTTCTTAACAATATATCTGTTTCCATCTCTCTCTCTCTCTCTATATATATATATATATATATATATATATATATATATATATATCAGTCATCCACAGACACGTGTTTCGAAGTTTACTTCTCATCAGTGCGGCTCGACTTTTTAACAGCTACCTCTAGCCGGGATCGAAACCCGACAGAATTTTCGTCTGCCAAGTTCCTTACCCTTGCGGCTATCAGCGGCCGTCAGTCTAAGGTTAACAATTAATTGCTACATACTTTACGGCGGTATGTTTTTACAATCACCAGAGAACTCAAATCAGTAAACAGGCGGGTCACGGTTAAAGCCAAACGGTGAAGTTACAATAAATGTCTCCCACAGTGCTCAACCATGGAAGTGGGAAGCATATATATCAGTCATCCACAGACACGTGTTTTGAAGTTTACTTCTCATCAGTGCGGCTCGACTTTTTAACAGCTACATCTAGCCGGGATCGAAACCCGACTGAATATATATATATATATATATATATATATATATATATATATATATATATATTGAGAAAGAGGGAGAAAGAGAGAGAAAAAAGGCCCTAGCCACTTCTAGAAAAATATTGCCTTCCACGTGTGTCCCTCAGCTTCAGGTGATCACAATAAGCAGAGATCATAAATCGATCAGCTCAAAACAGTTGAATTCAAGAAAATAATCCGTAAGATGCCCACCCTCGAAAAAGGAGGTCCTGAGTAGGTATTTACCCAACCCGTTCGCCACAGATGGGATGTGACACAAGGTCGCAAGTATAGGAAATCCAACGAGGATCAAACTCACTATTCAGTAGTCAATTGATCTGCAAGACTAGCTCACTATCCATGATACCATGATGGGACACCTTATAGGGGTATGTCCGGTGTATGACACTAAACTAGTGTTTGGTGCACTGGATGCACACAAACTGCGGTGCTTTCTGGGGCTGCTGTCTTTTCGTCATCTTTCTGGTTCTCTTTGCTGTCGAGGCTACTCTCCTATCCGCCTCACCCCTCTCCGTACCTTGCTTAACGTTAAGGCACCAGGCCGCTCTATTTTTTGCATCTACTTCCCAAGTGTTTGTGTCAATATGGCATATCCTCATGTTTCACTTGCAGACATCTTTAAATCGTAGGCGTGGTCTACCTACCGATCGGGAGCTTTTTACTAATTCGCCATACAAAATATCTTTTGGGATGCGGTCATTTTCCATTCTCCTGACATGTCCAAGCCAGCGAAGGCGCCTCTCACAGAGAATAGAGAACTGGCTGTTCATGTCGGCGCAATCCAGCACGAATGTGTTGGGCACTTTATCCTGCCAGCGGATGTGTAGAATACGTCGTAGACATCGGAGATTGAAACTATTGAGTTTCCTTTCGTGGCTTGTATATGTTTCTTAAGTATAAGTATACATTAAAGCAATACGATGTTGCAGCTTCACACCATACCAAAATTTGTTCAGTCGGTGGGACTTAGAATATGTTGACTGCGTCCTCTGAAAACCGGTAAGAGCCATGATACTAACCATCCGATGGTGAGGCTCCAGTTCTAGAGCTCCGTGAAATATTGAGTTACCTTTTCATTACAATTAATCCTAGGTTCACTATGACCCAGAATGGTATTTCCTATTAGGGTCACTTTTATAGGACAATAGATATGTTTGAAAATTATTTGTATTTATAAGAATATTTGATGCCACATAAAGTGCAAACAAGTGATTATTATTATCAAATAAAATAGTTCGATTTATAAATTTAAAAAAATCAAAAATAATAATTTTTTAAATTGCATATAATTTATGAGAAAACTAATTTTTTTTAATTGCTCAAGATTTACAATAATATGTTTAATTGCACAAAATATATAATAATTCACACTAGCACTCTTATTATTAGATAGACTTTAGGGAACAGTTCTTCAGGCTAAGACCGAGAAGCCCTACCCACAGTGTCACCACTGATATATATACATATATCCACAGACACCGTGTTTCGACGTACCATTTCTTCAGTGTGGCTAGATATTAGCAGGCTACCCCAGCCGGAGGGGAAACCCGATCGATTTATCATCAGTCTGGCTTCTTAACCACTCAGCTATCAGCATCAGCAGATTGGAACGAGGACTTTAACTGATAAATACATACATATGTATATATGTAAAGGCCGCCAGAGAGTGCTCCATCCGTTTTTGTAGGAGAGCGTTGCATTTTCTAACCTTAGTCAGCGGTCGTCAGCGCAAATCCCCTCCTGAGTGCTCAACCCACCAGTGGTGGGGAGCATTTATAGTCATCTACAGACACCGTATTTCAGTGTGGCCAGACATTAGCAGGCTACCTCCAATTGGGTTGTGTTTGTCTGTTTCAACATTTTTATGTATAAATGTATACTTGTGTCAATATGAATTTGTTCATGACAGCCTATCTGGGTTTTTCTTTTGGGGTGGGGGTGCTGGTTATTTATTTACATTACTAGGTATTCCTATCAATTAGCTGTTAGCCGTTAATATGGGCAAAAATTCTTAATCATTAACTTAATTCCTATGTTCTCCTTACCTACTACAACCCAGCTATATCAAGTTTGAAAACTGGTTATTATATACTGCCAAAATATTTCCCTGCCAAGCGAGGTTTGGTATACGCAACAAAGTGCACCTGCTCAATTTCTTGGTTAATATATTACATAGATTATGTTGCAAAGTACTTTTTTATTTGAGATGACATTCATTTACTGTACACCTGTTTTGTTTTTTGTTTTTTGATTGTTTTTGGGTTTTTTTTCTTCTTTCTATTCTCATATCTCAGTACGAGATCTCAGTTTGTTTACTCTATGATAACTTCAGAACATAAACACCAAACATTGAATGTGATACACACACACATACGCACAATATATATATATATATATATATATATATATATATATATATATTGTGCTTGACATACAGTCCTGTTTCGCCGTTTCCCGGCTCATCAGTGTGACTAGACAAGGCAGGCTGCTTCTGGCTATGTTCGAAACCGGACTATATCGTGATCAGTCAGGCATTTTACCACCACGCCATCTACACACCAAGTTTTTAGAAATGTCATTTTATTGTTATAAACATGCTAGGCAACTAGGAAGTGCTCTATCCGTATTTAGGAGAGCTATGCAATTTTTGCTCATTTAGCGGTCAGAAAATTCCATTTCCAGAGAGCTATTGGTTTGGTCACGTCAGGAGGATGGACAAGGGCTGCATCCCCAAAGACCTACTGTATGGTGAAACAATTCCCGTACCTAGGCAGTAATATCTCATTGACAGAAAGGGGTGTTAATGCCTGCACAGGAAATGCATGGTATGCTATAAACAGATTATCAGCTATATGGAAATCCGATCTCACTGACAAGTTAAAGCGACAGTTCTTCCAACCCGTAGTTGTATCAGTGCTACTGTACGGCTGCACCACTTGGACCCTAATGAAGCGCCTTAAGGATAGGCTAGATGATAGCTGTACAAAGATGATGCGTGCAATCTTAAACAAGATGTGAAAACAACATCACACGAGAGAAAAGCTGTTCGGCCACCTGCCCCACATCACACAAACTATCAGTAAGACACTAGACACGCAGGAATGAACTCATAAGTGACGTTCTTTTGTGGAAGCCAGCACATGGACACGTCAGTGTGGGCGTCCA
>CM042138.1:107854794-107917294 GCA_023376005.1 Doryteuthis pealeii | reverse complement strand
ATACACACACACAAAGAGAGAGAGAGAGAGGGGGTATAACTCTTACTGCTACATCTGCTAAGATTCATAATCCCTTTCTTCTCAATCGCATCCGCTAGGGAAAATTGTTAGTAAAAATCAAAACACTATGAACGGGTGGTGAGAGATAGTCATGAGAATCCGTACTGTCAGCGCGATCTGATGATGAGGATAATGATATGTATCAGTTGCGTGACAAACATTTTAATGGGAGACGAATATCTTTAAATCTAAAAATGAAACATGTTTACCAAATGACTACTTTTTAGTCACGTGACCAAATAATTTTAGCTTGCATTTATTTTCACATCCTTTCTGGTAAAACGTAATTACTTTTCGAACACCCTAATGGCAAAGATGTATATTCACATTGAAGTTATTCCTGTCTCCTTTCTTTTTCAATCTTTTTTCTCTTTCTAACTCCTTACTTTTCTATCCGCGTTATAGCAAAATAGTGTATAGGTATACGTGAAAAACATTTTATAACTGAAAACATACTCTATCTTATTATGCTATACAAGGTGTGTCAAAAAAAAGTATCGAGATTTTTCGTACTTTTAGACACACCTTATATTCTGAAAAAATAACGTTCTATTCGTTAATTTTTTTTTCAGAATACAACGTGTGTAAAAAAAAATACCAAGTTTAAAGCTGTATTTACCAAGATAGAAATGAAGAATGAATGGAACGTTATTTTTTCTGGATACAAGGTGTGTCAAAAAGTACAAAAAATCTCGATACTTTTTTGACACAACTTGTATATATGTAGTTCTCGTGCAAATACATGGGTGTCATTATTTACTGAGCGTCCCATGTACGTACGAGGTGTAATCATAAAGTATCAAAACTAATGTTTGAATCTTTTAAATGTTGAAATTTAAAATCTAGAGGAAGATACGTACACAGCTGAGCAACTTGTATAATAAAGCGGTGATGTCTAGACGTCAAGATTGCTGTATAGATGTATAGACTTCGTCAAGACTTTTCAATGCCAATTCTAGATAGTTTTTAATTAGCAGACTCGATATTTTTTCATCAGCAATTTTTGTTGAGACACAAAATTGTGTCTATATACTCAAACAAGAACAACAACCACAATGTGAAACATGTCAAACACCTTTGACAGTTAGACACTTATTCATGGAATGCAGGTTTTTTGCTCACATCAGAAACCGTTATTTTATAGCAAACAATATGAAAGATCTGTTTGAAAATGTCAACATGGAGGATATTCTCTCTTTTTTTAGGGAAATAAAATTATACCATAGAATATAGACATGAAACTAATCAATACCATACAACATAATTCCCAATAATGTTAACACATTGTTAAAACCAATTACTAAAAAGTATAAATATAAATACACGATATGTATTACTTACTAACCGTTAGGCATGACATAACTCCAGACGGGTTGCTATGCCGTTAAAATCAATAAACAAACAAAACAAAATTGAGCAAGTGCTCCAGTCCTTGGTATGTGCGACTTTTTCTTGTTTCCAAGAAGTGAAAAAAACTCAAGGATAAGATTTTAGGACATTGAAGAGATTAAGAGAATGCTTTCCTATTAATATTAATAAGAAAGTTTCAGAGGTGCTTAAACCAATAGAAAACTCACTGGAGTAAGTGAGTTTGATACCAAGAAAGTTTACATGCAAGTGCGCAATTAAAAAAAAAACGGGTGTAGCAACATTGAAAATTAATAAAATAACATTGAATTTGGTGTTTTTAACAAACCTCCAACGGGTTTAATAATGCCTGATAATTTGCAACTTTGAACATTTTGGTTAACTAAAAAAAAACTTAATTAAATTCGGATACTTTAAAATCAACGCTGAAATCTTGTAAAAAAGGTCGAAATCAACCTGTTTTGACTATGTTTTGACGCAAGTAATAAAAAAAACAAAAAAAAAAAAAACTTAAAAACTCCTGTAGAACGCCTTAAAACTATTAAATTAACGTTCCAACTGTTGTTTCTAGCAAGGGTCCATACCCGTACACCTTTCCAAAGAAAGTTAACATTTAATTCATTGTTCAGTTCTATTTTCGTAAATACAGCTTCAGTTTCAATTCTTTTTTTTTTGGGGGGGGGTAATACCTCGTATATGTAGGAATGCAGGAGGTGCATTATGTAATGGTTAGAGTCGTAGGAAATGGACTCATTGACCCGAGTTCAAATCATGGACGAGGCTGTTTGCATTTCACATAACGCTAATACCCTTGCGAAAAGTATTAATACAACTATTCTCCCTCCAGCTTTGGGTAAATAGTAGGAAATACTTGACTCTTTAACATTGGCTAGAGAACCAGTCTAGGTGAAAGAAAACTCTGAATTCGTACCTATTAAACCCCGCTTAAGAAATTGACCTCGTGTTACATCCTGCTCGCGAGGAGGGGCTGATATATATATATATATATATATATATATATATATATATATATATATATATATATATATATATATATGCGTGTGTGTGTGTGTGTGTGTGTGTGTGTGTGTGTGTGTGTGTGTAAGAATGTCATCAAAATAACTGATCAATGTTTCAGAGGTTTTTAAACTCATAAAAAAACTCACTGGAATAAGTGTGTTTAATGCCAAGAGGACTATTTTGAAGAAAATTAACGTTTCCTTCATTGTTCAGTTCTATCTTGGCAAATACAGCTTCAATTTCAATACTTTTTGAACATACCTCGTTCATATAAGAATGTCACAAAGATAATGGTCAATGTTTTTTCTATATTTTTCACTGCTAACCAAATACGTTTAAAAAGGTTTTTTTTTTTTTTTCAATGCATTTTCTTATGCATTGATTTGAGCAGATATTAGTCTTAAAATGCTTGTTTATTTTTCAACTGTTTGAAAAGTTAACTCTGTTTTTAATGCTCATTTTACATAATAAAATTATCGTATATTTTAGCGACCCAACCCTGATCGCTTTCTCGGACAACAGTTTGTATATATCCACAAAAAAAAATAACCAATTCCAAATGTTTACTTTATTGCTTTTTTAGTTAAAGAAGGACACCTCATTCTGGTAATTCAAGACATGAATCGTTCTGTCTGATTCTAATTTCTCGTATCCTTTGATCTGAATATATCATTCGAGACTAGCAAATCTCAAAACACTACGACGTACGAGTCAGCTTCACAATGGGGTCTGTTAATGTAAACACATTCCCTTAGTAAATGAAAACCATATAGTTATACTGTCATTAGATTTAAGTGAGGAAAAAGAAAGAAAAGAAAAGGAAAAAAAGAAGAGTTTACTTTAAGGAAACAAGTCTAAAGGGCAACTCAGTTGTTGTTATTTTTTGTTTTTTCTTTTCTTTCTTTTTTTTTTTTTTTTTTTTTTTTTGGAGATTCTTTTCTGTGTCAATGATAAGAAACGACATGACAGCCTCTGAAAATTCGTTGTTTACCAGGAAACCGTTTCTCTTATTTCTCGTTTCTTTAGTTCGAACGACTTCTAGTTCTATAGTTCTTAGGTGGAATAAAGCAATGTCGTCGGAGTGGCCTAATGTTGGTATCAGCCAGACACCGAGGGAGTCTACCCCCTTTTCACTAGCGCAAGACCAAGGAGATTGTTTTTGGTATCTGAGTTGGAGCGCCACACCAACCATTAGCTCCTCACTTTGCCGTACAGATACATGTGCTACTCATACGCTGAGTTGGCGAGGGCCGATATCGAACCAAGAATCTTGCGATTCCTAGTCCAGTGCTCTACCGACTGAGCTATGCTGATAAATTGATTGATAGAGTGATTTTAACGGCATGTCAAACCTTCTAGGGATATTTTATGTCTAGAGGTTAGGGATTCTTATTCGTATTCATGGTAGGTGATTTTCGGGTGCTACCTGGGGTGGGACTGTAAAATATCGCTTTCATATCGCATTAACTTGTCGATAAAAACGCCTTCAAACCGCTACACGGTCCATAGCTAGCACGGTTCACGTTTCCATCAGGCGCCGCCTAGCGTATTTTAGAGCAGGAGGCCGGAACGATAGAATCCGAAATTCACCGGTTCAGATTTACATTCATTATATTGTTCTTTCTTTTCTTTTTTTCTTTCTTTTTTTTTTCTTTTTTTTTTTTTTTGCACACGGTCTTATCGAATACGAATGAATTTTATACATATCTATTTGACTCTAACAGATACTACCACTCCGGTCAGAGTGACCTAAGAATAATTGCAAAAAAAGGGTACTCTACACTACCCAGATCAACTGAAATCTAGATATCAGATGCAGTTTACTGCTACTACACACACACACACACACACACACACACACACATATATATATATATATATATATGTATATATATATTAATAATGGACATTCGCTTCCGGCTTTTGTCTGTAACAAAAACTACGTCACTGCTTACGTCACATTATTCAAAATCGTCATAACATAAAATAAATACACTCAAAATTTGAACATGCAGCATTAGACAGTCCTCATTGTTTTTTAAAACAAGTCTTAATAAATACATGGCTGCTATTATATATCTATATATAGTTTGTTTTATTTTAATATATATTTAAAGTTTACATTTCAAATTGTTTTATTTTTTTAATCTTTTAATGAATTTGATGATTTTACTTACTTAGGTTACAAACTCGCCGACATTGAATTTTTAACTCCTACTCAATATGTTTCAAAAATCTATTTTTACATCGCCCGGAGGATGTTTTTTATTTTATACTAGTATATATAAGACAGAGAGGGGGATTAGTTTGGCACAAAACCAACTGAGGGAATGTCTGCATGATCCCAATTTTAAGGTAAGGCACTCTTGTTGACGTTGAAAATCAGCATTCACAACTTTGGCGTTGTCATGGCTTCAAAAACCAACCACTCGAAGAGAAAGAACTATATCATCAAGATCACAATTACCACAGCTCGTTATTCTACCATTAGTAATAAGCAGTGCGGATAGAAAAATAAAGGAATAAGCGCATCCTTTCTCTACCCAGGGGCCGGGTTAGCTCAGTCGGTAGAGCATACGGCTTGAAGCCAAAAGGTTCCTAGTTTTGATGCCGGCCCTCGCCAACTCAGTGTATGATTAGCACAGGAATCTGTGCGGTAAAGTAGGTATGGCGCTCCACCTCAGACGTAAAAAAAATCTCCTTGGTTTAGCGCCAGTGAAAAGGGGATAGACTTCCTCGCTGATTGGCTGATACCGACTTTAGGCCTCCCCGGTGACTTTAATTTTTCACTTTTTTTATATACCCAAGCTTGTTTTTTTTTTTGGAGGGGGGGTATTTTTTTTTCTTGGTGCAGCTGCCTTACCTATTATGCTACAATGTCCGGTTATTTCCAATAACTCCAACCTAAAAAAAGGGGAACCACTCTGATTGACTGATTGATTGATAAACTATTCATTTATTTATTGATCTACTAGGGAAAATACGGGGCTAAGGTTTAGGGTTAGGGTTAGGGTTTAGGGTTAGTTTAATGGGAAAATAATGAGTAGATTAAATAACAGATAAAATTCATTCAGAGTGGTTCCCCTTTTTTAGGTTGGAGTTATAGGAAATAACCCAATGTCCAACCACTTTGATTAGTCAAAACAATTACGGAATGATAATCTAGGTGTTGTGATGAAAAACAACTGAACTTAGAAAGAAAGAAATACTCGACAAAAAAATTCATAACACCTTCAGTGTAAAATTCCAGGTTAATGCCCTTTCATAAGTGCCAGTTCCACATTTCGCAAAATCGTTACGGCATTCTTCGGTTCAAGCAAATATATTATTTTTTTTATATAAACTTTGGAATTCCAGACAGATAGCTTTCATGTGGCCAGAAACCCAGTCGGTTATTGCTATGTCTTTTTATGGGTTAAAAAACCTGACGAGATCCGACAGATACAAAACCCTGCCAGGTTGGGGATTATGAAATTGGAAACGTGTAGCTGAAAACCGAAAAGCAGATTACGCATTTTCCAGGCGTCGGGAAATACACAGAATTAGTTATAAATCTTTGGAGATGTCAGAAGAAGAATTTGTTGCTTTTCAGATCTAGTCGGGTTACCTGGTGTTGCCCAGTTTAAGGTGTAATTTACTTACAGGATTTATTAACACACATACAGGTGTGAATTAAGCGGTAAGGCCTAAAGCACAAACAGGACCAAGTAGTGAGTTTATCTATTATTTAGTACTGAAATCAACAACTTTAAAAGTTTTTACCTAAAAGATATGAATATGTAGCAAGCTAAAATACACCCTTGCGAAAGTATTTATATATACAACAAAATAGAAGTTTACAGTGTGAACGGGAAGGTTAATTTACATATTGATATTAAAAAAATTAATTTTAATAAATATGGGATTAGTATTATTGATTTCTAATTGTTTGGTTTATCTTAATTAATATGAGCAAAAAATCTTGGGTAGAAATCTTAAGAGAAATCCATTAACAAGAAGAAATAACTGTAATTTTATTCTTTACTTTCTATTTTAACTAAATAGTTAAATTGGGAAAATTTAGCAAGAAGTAATTTCAAACTGATATTTGGTGTGGTCGCTTTTATCATAATGTATTTATTTTTTAGCTTTACTTTCGGTTTCTTACAATCCTTCATAAGGTCATTACCCAAGACCTAGGCTGAGGAATGCATTCTATGTATTTATGCTTTTTTGTTATCATTGTCATTAAGACTGAGTGACAAGTGTCCTCAGGTTTCCAATAATCTTCTGAGTATTCTAGCCGATCTTAACAATACTGTTGTCTGAATGGTCTCGATTCTTCTCTGATTTCCAATTCCTCTAGTCAGTTTTCTAAGCTCTTGAGGACCTTTCTAAAGGACATCGACTACAATTGGTATAAATTTCACCCTCATATTCACATCGTTGTTGTTTTTTTTTGTTTTTTTTTTGTTGTTTTTTTTGGTTGTTTTTTTTTCAATTCTATGGCAAAGTTCAGGTATATCTGTTCTTTTTTCTTTTTTTTTTTCATCTTCACCCTGTAATTTGCTAGGACTGCAAAATCTTACAGTTGACAAATTCTCTTTTTTTTTTTGTTAATCAATACTAGGTCTGGTCTTCTAGCTGGGATAAGGTAATTCATCTTAATCTCAAAGTTCCAGAGAATTTTATGCGTTTCATTCTAAAGAACTGATTCTGGTTTGTGCATATAGTATTTTTTTGTATGGTAAAAATATAGTTTCTTGCACAATTCCTAGTGGATCACCTTTCCAGCCCAGTCGTGCTTAGCTTTGTATTCTCTTTATGCTAGATTGTTGCATTCGTTTATTACATGATTGACCGTTTCATTTCCATACATTCTACATTTGATGTTATTATTTCACTCCTTGCGAATTTTCACACCAGATTAGATTCTATGCGATTAGTTATGTCTTGCAGCAACATGGCTTGTCATTGAAGATATTTTATGGTTACAGCCTCCCTCTCGACCAAAGCCTTTTCTTTCTTTACGATGAATGAAAAGATGTTCCCTAAGTACCTCCCTTGGGTCCAATAATTATGCATACAAAGTTTGATAAGTCTAAATTAGAGCGTTTGACTAGGAACCACAAGGTTCCGGGTTCGATACCGGCCCTCGCCAACTCAGCGTATGAGTAGCACAGGTAAAGTAAGGAGCTGATGGTAGGTATGGCGGTCCACTAAAACAATCTCTTTGGTCTAGCACTAGTGAAAAGTGGATAGACTCCCTCGCTGTCTGGCTGATACAGACTTTAGGCCATTCCGATGACTTTTATTTAAACCGTTTGGTCATCGATAGCGGACAGACTGACAAACTCTTTATAATTATTAATATAGATTGTGACATGCCTGTAATAAATTTACTGAGTATTGGAAGGAATGTTATAATGTAAATTCTTCTCCACCTGACTTAATATTTTTTTATATTTTTAGTTTGCAATATGATACGATAAACAAATTGTAATTAGCTGTGACTCTAATACTTGTTGCAGTAAAAACAACTTTCTCGTGTAATGGCTGGTGATCATTATGAATAAAACTGCGCATGTCTTTCGAGAGTTGAAAAATAAAACAAAATCGTGAAAAATGCATTGGTAATATGATAGATGCCAATGAGGATATGGATCTTATTGGTATACATTTATCTTTATTTCCGTCTTTCCTTTTTTTTTTTTTAATGAATTAATTTAGGACTGTGTGTAACCCAGCTTTGATAGCGTTACATAACATTACATAACGTAATTTTTTGGTGATATAACAATATTAGATATCCTTATATAACGTTACATTCCCACCCTGTCGACGGGGCTTGGAATACGCTGACTGTATCCCCTGCCAAAAGTAGGTATCCTGGGTCTAACACTCCCAGGTCTATTCTAACTCGGAGTAGTTGTAAACATTAGGGTTCTATGGGTCAAATACATGTTATGTTGGGTCTGCAATCGTACTAAACATCCTGTTTTTTATAACCCAAATTGTCGCAATAACGGAAATCACAATAAAATACCAATTATAATCATTCACTCCTTCTATCTATACATATATAAAGGGCAGTTGTGTGTATATGTATGTCTGGAGGAAACTTCAAAAATAAAACAATTAACGACAAAGTAAATATATATACAGATTAAATATCACCGGGGCTTGGTTTTTGAGCAAAAATAATGAAGATTTAATTTATATTTGGGAAGAAATTTAAAAATTCAAATTTGAAAAATAACAGAAGGGAAAGTCATTATTAGCGTGTTATTTTGTTTATCTTCTTTTTTTGTGTTTTTTTGTTTGTTTTATTTTTGCTTTGAAATATAATATTGATTGATTGAATTAATTGCATCATTTATATCTTATTTTTTAATTGTAAATCATTGAATGGAAATTTCTTACTATATTGTTATATATTTCCATGGTGATCTTTATGGGGCAACCAGTGAGGATCTCAATCGCGATAAGTAATAATAGATCTGCGAGACTAACTTAAAAAAAACCCTCTACCTAGGCGAGGCCGGGTAGCCACTTCTAGTAATACATAAAAAAAATAACAATGGACTGCTGTTACAACGAGAACCCATACGTTCACAAGTGGTCTTGTTTAATTTAAATTATTTTCTTGGTAATTCATTCTCTCATTCTTTTTATTTCTTTCTTTTCATTATCTTTCCCTCTCTCTCTTTTGACAATTAATAATGTTATCATTCATCATGTCGCGCTAGTAGTACGGATATCCGTGAAAATCTCTCGCCAATTTTATCATTCATTGCCTCTGGAAGATCCTCTGCACTGCATCCAGTATCCGTGCAGAGTTGGTCTTTGTACTTCTTTGCTGGACGGCCCATGTGATGGCTTCCACTGAAGAACGTCACTAATGAGTTCATCCTTGCTTCTCCAACAGTGCCCAGCGTGTCTTGTTCGCCTTACACAAGGTTTGTGTGATATGGAGCAGGTGGCCGTACAGCTGTTTTCTCATGGGGTGTTTTCTACGTCTTGTTCAAGATCGCATGCATTTTTGTGCAGCTCCAGTCTAGCTTATTCTCCAGGCGCTTCGTTAGGGTTGAAGTAGTGCAGATGTACTGTAGCACTGATACAACTACGGTTTTAATTATTATAATGTTAATAATATTATTATGGGATTTTTTAAAAGTTAATCATGAACGATTACACAATAAAAAAACAGAAGCAATCAAATTTAAGTATAGGGTAAGAACGATATGAAACACAAATCTCCCAGGCCTTTATTAAACTTAACTTAGACCTGAAAAACTTCCCCGAGTGCAGGGAGCCCAATTAGAATCGAACTCACTACTCTGCTAATAGTCTGTAATACTGGCTTGCTAACTACTAATTTTTTTATTGGTTAGTTCGAACTAATTTCTCATTTTACTTGTTTTGTTTTGTCCCAACGTTTCAGTATGTATTCTTCGGCTTGTTTAGTGTTCTTTTTAAATGTTAACTTTGCGAGTCGCTCCTGAAATTTCATAAAGGATAAAACTTATTTATTGTCGTGAGATTTTAGAGCTGATTCTTTTGTTTCGTCTGAAGTCTAAAACTGCTGGACTGCTACTGACTAGTGATGAGGATTTTTGTCTATTTATACTCTGTAACTATTGAGCGGTAAAATAAAATAAAGAGTTATTTCTTAAAACCATGACACACGTCTTTTTTCTATTTTTAGACTTGGTGACATACGTTGGTTACGGAATTATTACACAAATAGTTCATGCATTCTTTTCATTAACTATGTTCATATTGCGATGCGAATTCATCTAAAGACAGTTTGTATTTAGAAATTACAAGGGATGAGTCAAAACGTAATGCCATTTTGTTTAGGATAGGTATAATTACCAACACATGAACATGTATTATACATCAAAATGAAGTTGGTACCCTGTAGATCACATCCCCACTTCTCCACATAGTCACCGTTTCTCTCAAAAGCAATGTTCCACCTTCGAATGAGAACATGTATCCCTACCCCGTAAAATTCTGTTGACTGTTCTTTGAGCCACTTCTTAACTACAGATTTCACTTCTCGTCACTGGAATAATGTTTACCTCTCTTCGACCCCGTGAAAGAGGGTTTGAGATACATGCTTTCATTCGAAGGTGGAACATTGCTATTGAAAGAAACAGTGACTATGTGGAGAAGTAGAGATGTGATCCACAGAGGACCATTTTCATTTTGACGTATGTTACATGTTCCTGTGTTGGTAATTATAGCTGTCCTTAACAAAATAGCAATACATTTTGACCCATACTCGTATATATGTTGATCTATTCCAGTTATGTTCTGTAATACCAAATCTTGCTCTTAGAAGGTGTGCGCTTTCTTCCCTTATATATGTCACGTTCAGTGTCTGTGCCAGTTTGTATTCTTGGGATTGGCTTCTCCTGCACTCTTTAGTGAACTCTCGACTTTCCAATGAACCCACTGAACTTCACAAGTTATCCTACTTTTTGCGGTTATGCTTATGAAACGTCAAATTTCTTTCTCTCTTCCTTCCTTCCCCCCTTTCTTTCTTCCTTCCTTCCTATCAATGACGCAAACAGTCTATTAATACTTCCACGCTATGATACAACAATAAAAACGAGAACATTAATTAAAACTAACCAAAATAAAATATAATGGCGAATAAACCTAAAAATATTCAGGCAAGTTTATCGGCCTGTTACTAGGAGAGACACAAATCAACAACAAAAAAGTGAGTGCAGAAATCCATTTACATCAATCATTTACCAAATTTAGCTGACGTGGGTCCAAATGTCACATTAGTAATGGCCTCTAAGACAAACTTGCTTACTACAACACTACGACGAGAGACCCAAAATTATATTTACTAAGCTTAGTTGGTGCCGTTATAGTATGTGGCTTACCTTTTTGATTCTGTTATAGTATGTGGCCTACCCGGTTTGAATGTGTCCTACCTCAGTAATAGATATAAGTAGTAGGCAATATATTGAAACTAATTATTTTCACATATATTCAATTTCAAGAAACGCACTTCAATCATAAGCTGTATATAGTAATTAAGAATAATAAAAAATAATTTATCCATAAATTAAATGAATCAGAGATCTATCTAATTCTAAAATATTCTAAAATTCTGAAATAGAGTTAGGGTTAGGGTTAGAGTTAGGGTTAGCAGTTATTATTATGACCTTATAATATGCTTTTTATTGTAGGTCAAATACTATAAGAGACATGATTTCGTAGGCCACATTCAAAAGGTAGGCCATATAATATAATGGTACCGCTTAGTTGGGTATAGCAGAACTTCACAATAATGAAGCTACCATGAAGCTTGAACTCACTACATTAGCAAAAGGTTCGGCGAGCCACGTACTGTAGCGAAGCACCCTAAACATCATCAGCATCATCATCAAGGTGTGCCGACAGCACACACACACTCTAAATGTGTCCTCTAAATGGTACCCAGTGTCTGCACAGAGATGATGGATGTAAGTTTTTGCAAGTCGGCCAACACTGGTGTGACCATGCGTGGCAGTCCATGGAAGAACATTATATTTACTAAGCTTAGTTGGGTATAGCAAAACTTCACAATAATGTAGATCCTAGTGAGGCTTGAACTCCTAGTGAGGCTTGAACTCACTACATTAGCAAAAGGTCCGGCGAGCTACATACTGTAACGAAGCGCCCTAATCATCATCATCTCATCATCATCAAGGCGTGCCGACAGCACAGACTCTCTCTCTCTCTCTCTCTCTCTCTCTCTCTCTCTCTCTCTCTCTCTCTCTCTCTCTCTATTGGTGGCCATCGCCCTTGGCGTGTCCTCTAGATGGCACCCAGTGTCTGCACAGAGATGATGGATGTAAGTTTTTGCAAGTCGGCCAACACTGGTGTGTCCATCTGTGGCAGTCCATGGAAGGGACATCGCTTATGAGTTCCTCCTTACTTCACCAACAGTGCCTAGCCTGTCTTGCTCGTCTTACTTTCCATTATGTTATAATTTCAACTTCACAAAATTATTACTCGTGCAGAGGTTGATCTTTTGATTTATGATCGTGAAATCATTAATTTATAGAATGAATTTTTGAAGCCACATGTTAGTCATAATACTTACCATTTGAATGGGAACTACTTTCAAAAAGGGGAAGTACTCACAAAATTTATAATTAAAAAAAGCTGAGTAAACTTCTAAGACAATTCCAAGATTTTCAATAAACATTGTGCAAAAGATGGAATTCTTTTATTTTTTGGATTATTTGGATTATTCGGACTATTATCTTCATCTTTTTTATTATCTACACAACGTTTCGGCCAATGTGCCCAACCGGATTTCTTCGGGTATTTCTTGTCGTACTCGAGAGCCTTCTCGAACTCGGGAACCTTCTTTTGGAGCTCGAGAAACTTCTTGTCGTAATCGGGAGCCATCAATGAACTTTGAACCCAACTCTTTATTCAATCCATGGGGATAGACTGTTCTAATTCCACTAACCATAGCTGGGTACAAGTGTTAAACTGTGCTAATTATTATTTTATGTTACTGTCACCCTTGACCAGGATTGAACCTGCTGCCAAGAAATAACTGTCACTTATAACTGTATTAAATCAACGCCTATATATACTACGCTATGTGTCCATTTTTTTTTTCGCATTAACCTAATGGTTGGAATTTTTGCTTGTTAGGAAAATATGAAAGTCCCAATTTTTTAAAAATCGTTGTTTTTCTTCAAACATGCTTCAATGAATAACTATTGAAAGCGTATTTACCGATCAATATGGATTGTTAAACCTTAGAAACCTGATATCCCCCCCACACACACACATGAGCCCGTGCACCCCTCTAGGGTTCTGGGGGTCAAATGTTATCTGTTTTAAGCTTTTACAATAATTTTCTTAAATAGCTAAAACCTAAAAAAAACAATTTCTCTGAAATTTGTTTTGAGGCTTGATAATTTTTATTATTTGTATTATTCGGACTATTGTCCTCATCTTTATTGTTATCTGTTCAATGTTTCGGTCGATGTGCCCTCCGGCCTTCTTCAGGTATTTCTTGTCGGACTCGGGAGCCTTCTCGAACTCGGGAACCTTCTTGTAATCGGGATGGCTCCCGATTACGACAAGAAGGTTCCCGAGTTCGAGAAGGCTCCCGAGTTCGACAAGAAGGTTCCCGATGTAGAAAAGAAGGTTCTCGAGTTCGAGAAAGCTCCCAAGTCCGGCAAGAAATACCAGAAGAAGGCCGGAAGACACATCGATCGAAACGTTGTACAGATAACAATAAAGATGAGGACAATAGTCCGAATAATCCAAATAATCCAAACCCAAAAAGCAGGCCTTCAGAATTCGACTTATATACGAGTACATATGACACTGACCTAAAGTATGCGAATCTCACTTGTTAAGCGCGTAAAACATTACAAAAATGCTTTATAAGGGTTAATACAGGCGCTTCCTAAAGTTGCAGACGAAAGAGAAAAAAATCCTCATCCCAGGAAAGTTTTGCTTCTTGATAGGCGCAACCCAACGCAGCTGTCGTTATCATGTCACCCTGAAAACTGGGTAACCCTTTTTGACGTTTATGGGTGGCAAACACGCGTAGACAGAGAAGGTGGGGGTAGGCGATTAAGAGTGGGGTGGAGTGTGGATAGTTAGGGAGACAGTGTAACTAGAGACGTTAATTTACTGCGACATCAAATCTAAATGAGGTCATTGTCATCAACTGATGACGTGCCCCCCCCCTCCAAAAAAAAAAATGCCCAAAAATTGTTCCGAAAAATATCGGACAAATAATACAAAAAACATTGAGCTGGTGAGGGGGGGGGTGATATATCAGGAGTTATCTTTTTTGGCCATCTTGTAAATTCTGTGCGTCTGCAAATTTTCACTAACAAGTTTTATTAGGGTTTCAAATTATCAGTTTTTAGGGAAATGAATCAAGTAGTTTTCTAAACATCTGTAGATGACCAATGATAAGTAGGGATACATTCGGTTTAAAAATCGTTGGTAGGTCACCAGTAAGGAGGTATGAATATCAGGTTTTAGTAAGTGAACTCAGTTGGCCTTTTGGTATTCGTGCTCTTTTTAAACTAACGAATGATACATCGGTACTATTCGCAGAGTTCCGTCCTGGCCTCCTGCCTTAAAAAACGCTAGGCCGTGACAGCTTAAAAAACGCCATCAGCTACGATTGAAGTCCGTAGCTGAAGCGGTATCAGTTGAAAAAAAAACCAACCAGCTTAAGCCGTTTTTCCCGTAAAGTTAATGCGATATTTTAACCCCTCCAGTATATTTTCGACAAGTTAATGTAAATATTTAAATAGTTTTAACGCCTTCAAACCACTAAAAAAAATGTCGATAAAAACGCCTTAAATCCGCTAAAAAATATATTTTCATTTTTTTTTTTCGAAAATATTGCTACAAGGGTAGTAAGTAAAGTCGTCGGGGTGGCCTAAAGTCGGTATCAGCCAATCAGCGAGGGAATCTATCCCCTTTTCACTAGCGCTTGATCAAGGAGATTGTTTTAATGTCTGAGGTGGAGCGCCACACCTACCATCAGCTCCTTACGTTACCGCACAGATCACTGTGCTACTCATATGCTGAGTTGGCGAGGGCTGGTATCGAACTAGGAACCTTGCGGTTTCTAGCCGAACGCTTTACCGACTGAGCTAACCCGGCCCTAAGCGTAAACTGTTATTGTAACAAAATGTAGCCAAATAGTGTAGCAAATAAGTCCTCTGAGTAACTGTTATAAAAGGTTAATAAGTAAAGTAAAGTCGTCGGGGAGGCCTAAAGTCAGTATCAGCCAATCAGCGAGGGAGTCTATCCCCTTTTCATTGGCGCTAGACCAAGGAAAAAGGTTAATAATGAAATTAATTATAAATACAAAATACACACAGAAAACAAATAACAGGAGGTTGATGTGAACCGATGTTGTTTTTATGTATTTATATATTTTTGTTGATAATTAATGATTTATCTGTTTTTGAGTGTATTGATTTTGTATGTGCATAGTAGGGTAGGTAGATTTTGGAACTGTAACATCTTCCATTTGGTGAAAGATGCAAATTAACATAAAAAGTTACCATACAAAATATTTTTCTTCAAAACTTTGCCTTCGTTCGAGGAAATATATTTCAATCTTCTAAAGTGTTATCACTGTTACAGCTTAATTATTAGGTAAAAAGCAGCATATCAGAGTTGTCAGGGTGATGGGCATATATTTTCAATTTGAATTCTAGCTATAATATTTTATTCTTTTCGTTTAAAATGACAACCTTTTCTGTTTTAAATATTGAAATTGCTATATTTTCTAACCAATTTCTAGGCAAAATTTTGCGAAAACGAGGATTTTTAGTGCATTTTAGTAGACGATCTTTGATGCTATTTCTTCAAACATTGATGCAAGTAAGAGATTTAGTTTTTGGTGTCAGTATTTAGTATATTAACTCACAACGTTCGCATCCATTGACAATTTGATATATTTTTAAAAAGTGAAAAATCAACCTACCCTAGTGTATAGTGTACATAAATGTTTTGGGGGGTTGCTATTCTTTTTTTAATTGCTTACTCGTGTGTCAGTCATGAATTCCTTTAAGGATTAAACATTTTCTATTGTTTATGAAATAGTGAAATATATTTGGTCGATTCTCTTTGAATACTGAACTTCTATTCTCTAGGCAGGGGATCGCTGGTCCTAGACCCACTAGATTTTGGCGGCAAACTAAGGAAAAGTTATTCTAAGAAATGATGAGACACTTGAGGTTTTTTTCTTCAAAGTGGTAGTTCAGCATCTCTGGAATGACTCTTTTGATATCATATGAAGCCACGCCACCATATTGGTTTTAAAGTTTATCACACCCCACATCTCACCATTGAGAGAACTTTTTCTGTAAAGGGAACAAGAAAAAGTCGAACCTATGTGATGAGTATAAAGGACGCTACACTATCACAATCCTGTATTTCACCAAAAACCGATGATGAATTGATAATTGACACTGAAGCGTACATAATAACAACAGTCTAAACATCATCTTTTTATTATGAAAATAGCTCAGTTTTCATTTGAATTTTAAATTTGAAAATTTAAAAATTGCAAAGATTCAGTTTCGATAATTTTTGATAACACTTTGTATGTCTGAGATGTCATCTTAAAAACATCTGTAAATTGCGCCTACCATTTCACTACCTAGCCTAAAACATCCCCACCATCTCCGGCTTCTTGATGTTTGAGCGATTTCCGCAAGTAGCCACCCAGCCTTTTGCTCCATCCGTCTGGCCCATCTAGGGTAGCACAACATTCGTCAGCGAAACGAACGGTTGACAAAAAAAAAAAAACAACAAAAAAAAACGCAATCATGTATTCATCTAATTCGATTTTCTTTATCGGAGGTGTGTGGTGTAATGGTTAGAGTCGTACGAAATGGACTCGTCGACCCGAGTTCAAATCCTGGACAAGGCTGTTTACACTTTACATAATGCTAATACCCTTGAGAAAGGTACGTATCCAAATTGTTATATACTGGATCATAGAATGTTTTGGTATTTTAGTACATCCAAATAAAGGTTTGCGCTAGCAATAAAATACTTTGAAATAGAGTGCTAAGTAGACGGTTCTTGTAATGATCTGCCGTTTTTTTCTAAATAGCAGTACACAAGTAATTTTGGACCAGTTTATTTGCTATGGGTAAATAGTAGGGTTAGATTCTTTAACCTTGGCTAGGTAACCAGTCTAGTATAAGGAAACGCCGAATTTACACCTGTGAAACTCCGCTTAAGAAATTGACCTTGTATCACACCTTGCTCGTGCGGAGGAGTTGGTAAATATATACATGTCGAAATTTTGTCATTTTCTACTTTATCGCCACAACGGCGAAAAATATAGCTCGAAAAAGATGGATTTTCTTTTGTATCTCTTGATACGGGACAGAAATCGGCGAGATAAAGTTCTCAACTTGACCTAAGCAGATCTTCCATAGGAGTCGTACAGGATCTTGAACGAACCTCTTCTGCTGAACATTTTTGCAATTCCCAGTGTTTTATCTTTAAGTTCTAAAGTTATTAAACATCTCTCTTTATTCGTCAAACCAGCCTGAATGTTTTAAGACTTCGACCTTGCAATTTGACTATTAATTTGAGACTTCAAAATTCAGAACATTTCATACAAATGACTGATGTTTGTTTGCATCTGCGCAGAATGAATTAATTATCATCCTTATTGCGCAGATAGATGCTACCATCGTTCAGCAAATTTTAGATTCCAACAAGTATTTATTTCATATATCGATAAAACATTAAATGGCTAATAAAATAGTATATATATAATAGTTATTCACATATATACAATGCAAGAAAATAAACAAATAAATACTATTTTGCTCTTTTATAACTTCATGGTAAACCATATTGTTCGTATAAGCAATTTTCCATTGACGTCCTGGCTTTCTTCATTGGTGAATTGAACAACTTTCATTTTATTATTATGGTGTGCTAGGAAGGTTGGAAAGTATTGTCGATTTTTCTGTCCTATACATTTTTACCTCATTTAAAAAAATGCTTGTATGTAAATATCGTTCTGTCTTTCCCCGTATGTATATTGGTAGATTCTATATATATATATATATATATATATATATATATATATATATGGGAGAAATAAGATGGAAATTAATCCGACAGTATGTGGAGAAAGATAGACAAACACGGGATGTTGTAGAAAATGGATGTTTATTAGGATGTCGTGAATAAGGGGAGGGATGATCAGTTGTTGGTGTTAGCAGAGGTTGGTAGTAGTAAATTTTCCTTGTTGGTTTCTGATAATGATGCCACAGGTGTTAGGTGTTGGGAGTCGATAGGTTTTAATATACTGGGTTTGAGGATGTAGTGATTCATGTACATATGGTGAATGGCATAAGGATTGGTTATTCACAACCTCCTAATTCACCAGTATGAAAATGTTCACCATTGAAGTAAGAACTCAATCCTACGTCCTGAAGAAGGCCAAACAGACCAAAACGTTACAACGTCGACATCACTACCTACAATAAACATCCATTTTCTACAACATCCCGTGTTTGTCTACCTTTCTCCATATATATATATATATATATATATATATATATATATATATATATATATGATTTGTTGGTTGGTTGGTTGGTTGGTTGGTTGGTTGTTTTTTTGTTGGGGTATTTTTGTTGTTTGTTTTTTTTGTTTGTTTTTTTTGTTTTTTGTATGTTAACAGTTTACTGGGTTATCTAATGCTGAAGTCAGTTATTTTTCAATCACTTATATGGTTTCAAATAACTAACGTTAACCATTCGCAAACAATTCTAGCTATAAGTATCTATTCTTAAACTTATAATTTAAAAATTATATAGTCCCAAGTAACTATTTCTATTTAACAATTAGTATTTACTTGCACACGGCTATATGGTTCCAACTAATTGTATACAATATTAATAATGTTCATAGTTATATGTATTTACCCAACCTCTCCACCAAAGGCAGGATGTGATGCAGTCAATTTTAAGCGGAGTAAAGCTGGTGTGAATTCTCTAAGACTGGCTGCCTAACCAAATCTAAAGAACCCAGTCTGCCCTTCTATTTACTCATAACTGGGAATAACGGATGGATGCGTGCTCTTCCCAAGGGCATTAGTGCGAAGTAAAACGCAAACAGGTTCATTCAGGATTTAGACTCGAGTCACCGATTCCATTTTCAATGACGATAACCGTTACGCTAAACGTTTTACATGTAAGTTTTAGACTTACCAAAGAGAGGGGATTATTAGTGCTGTTTCTTGATCAAAATGGTAGTCTTGTTAAATGCTGTATGTCTTCTCACTCAGACATCCTAATCTGAAGACTTGACAGAGTTATACCCTTACATTCCCATGAAAAAAATATGTAAGGCTAAATACACACAGCCATGTCGGCTGGGGCTTTAGAATACACCGACTGCACCTCTGCAGAGGGGTAAGACAAAAAGGACCACCTGTTGGGCTTCGGGGGTGACACGTGATGCTTAAGGACAGAATCCTGGTGGACGAGCAGTCCATGACATGCAAAACCCCACTTTGGGCCTTAGACTAGACGAGCGGTCGGAGATACCCACTCCAATCAATCGGCTGGTCACGTCAAGCCCTAGCACCTATATGATTGTCCCAATCCTGTTTCCTTAATGGCAACTCCCAACCCTTTTTATCATAGGAGACAGTGGCTGGGGTCTTCCTGTCCTTGGTATGACGTTAAACTCTAACTGATGGTGAGGTTCCGGTTCTGGAGGTCTGGGGAATGTGGATGACTCCTTCGTCACTATTTCTCCATGGCCCACTCTGACCCGTTGTTGTTGTACCTGTTAGGGTCCCGTCTATGGGTTAAATAGAAAAATGTTTTTTAAAAAAATTGAGTATCCATTAAGAATGAATTTATTTCAAAATTTTGTCGGCATTAAATGACCCATCGAGGTTGATATGCCGTAAAACCAACCAAACAAAGAAACAAAAAGAATATAAACGTGTGTGTGTGTGTGTGTGTGTGTGTGTGTGTGTGTGTGTGTGTGTGTGTGTGCGTGTGTGTAATCACTTATTAATATTAAGCAGATTGAAGCAATTTAGAGTGAAAGAGAAACAAAACTCGTCAGAAAAGGGAAAAAAAGAATTTGTTTTGGAATCATTTCGTCTTGTATCGGAAAGAATCTGGCAATGGAAAATGTATTCCGTCCAGATATTTATCTGGTGTTGTTTTATTTTTTTTTTTTGTTTTATTTTTTTTTTTTTTATTTTATTTATTTTATTTTTATTTATTTTTTATTCATTCATTTATTTATTAATTTTTGGGGAAGTGGATATCAAAACTGTCGATCATACAACTAATGGCTGATGGAAAGGGGAAGAGAGAGAGAGAGAGCGCGAAAGAGACAGACAGGGAGAGAAGGGGGAGAGAGAGGGAGAAAGAGAAAGAGAAAGAGAGATGAATAAAAAGAAGGAGAAACTCGCAAGTAAAGAAGAGAAAGAAAAGGAAAAGTATAAAAGAGAATCAAAGAAAGAGAGAGGTGGAGAAATTAAAGAAACTGGGAAAGTTTGCGACAGAAAAATGAATAATTTTAGAAGGAAAGTGGTAATAAATAGAAAAATAATTAAATGAAGATATCGAAAGAAAGAAAGAAAGAAAGAAAGAAGGTATAAAAACGAAAGCAGCAATGAATGAATAAATAAATGAAAGATATCGTTAAGAAAAAAAAAGAAGAAATGAAAATATATATATATATATATATATATATATATATATATATATATATATATATATATATATATATATATAGAGAGAGAGAGAGAGAGAGAGAGAGAGAGATTGATAGATAGAAAAAAGAAAGAAAGTAGTAATAAATAAATAATTAGATATTCATCAATGAAAGAAGAAGAAGAAGAAGAAGAAGAAGAAGAAGAAGAAGAAGAAGAAGAAGAAGAAGAAGAAGAAGAAGTCTAGAGATATTTGGTGCGAAAAAGTTCAATTCAAGAGAGAACAAAAAGAGAATAAAACAAATTGAAATAAAAGAAAGATTTTATGAAAAAGAAAGATAGAAAGATAGAAAAAGATAGTGACATAGAAAGAAAGGGGGGCAGAAAAGGTGAGATATGTTGATAATGAAAATAAAGGTTTTAAGTTGGAAAGAAAAAAAATAGTAATAAAAAGGGAGAGGGAGAGAGAGAGAGAGAGAGAGACAGAGACAGAGACAGAGAGAGAGAGAGAGAGAGAGAGAAAGAAGGAAAGAAAGAGAGTTGTAGCGAGGCTGATAAAAAGATTGAAAGGAATAGAGAAAAAATTAGCTAATAAGAAGTGAAAGAGAAAGAAAGGAATTATAAAGAGTGTAAGAGGGCGAGAGGGAACATGATGAAGATTAATGAAAAGAAAAAGAAAGAAAGAAAGAAAGATAGAAAGAAAGAACGAACGAAAAAGAAAGATTGAACAAAGAAAGAAAGAAAGAAAGACAGACAGAAAGAAAGAAAGAAAGAAAGAAAGAAAGAAACTTTTAGTAGGTCAATCGGTCTGTGCAGATGTGGACCGTCTGGATTAACTTCTTAAAGCTATCTTTTTGGTCCTTGCCTACTAACTACTGCCACCCAGGTGACTTCCGTTCCCATATCATAAAACGAAAAAATTGACGTCATTCAGTGAGAATAAACGTAGAATTATTCGCATATTTAATATCCTACGTTCCAATGACGTAAGAGCCAGAAACCTAGGGTAAATTGAGGACCTTGACACACAGTGA
Source organism: Doryteuthis pealeii (assembly GCA_023376005.1). Lineage (NCBI taxonomy): Eukaryota > Metazoa > Mollusca > Cephalopoda > Myopsida > Loliginidae > Doryteuthis > Doryteuthis pealeii. The sequence goes on along the minus strand of CM042138.1, from coordinate 107,895,601 downwards.
GTTTGATCCTTACTAGGAGCTCAATGTAGGCAATATGATATATAATCCACCTTTAAACTTTCTTTCTTTCAACGTCGCCTCTTCTGATCTATTCTTTCTTTCTAATTTACTAGGAAATATATGCACCCTCCGGGTGCAAATATTTAAGTTTTAATGTAGTAAAATATCATATTAAATTAGAAATGCTAATGAAACTAAATAAGAATGCAGATAAAAAGATTTGAAACAGAGGAGGTATAATCGAAAATATTTCATTGTTAAATTTTCCTGATTTAACTATTTAGTTAAAATAGGAGGTAAAGAATAAAATTACAGTTATTTCTTTTTGTTAATAAAATTATTTTAAGATTTATCCCCGTTACTTTTGCTCATATTCATTAAGATAAAACCAAACAATTAGAAATCAATAATACCAAGCACATATTTATTAAAATCAATTTTTTAAGATCAATATGCAAATTAGCCTTCCCGTTCACACTGTAAACCGCTATTTTGTTTTATATATAAATACAATTGCATGTTATTAGTATGCAGATAAGGCCAACAGTATTAATATTGTAAAATAATTTTATTAATAATTGAGGTTTAAATTTAAAAAATCAGATCATGGAGAATGTGACATAAGAATAAAAAATAAAATCATGGATAATCTAACGTAAATAACTTAGGGAATTGTGACATGGGTAGTAATATAGTTTCGGTTACAAACACACGCAATCTCCATTATAATAAGATTAGCCGTGATAAAACTGTATAATACAACTATCATTCTCCGATAAAATAATGTGAAGTTTTATTGAAATTGGTCAATCTAAAGAAAACTTATTGGTTAGAGATTCTTTCCTATTTCCAAATAAAGAATTATTTTAGGCTTTTCAATGTTAAAAGTTGTCGCACTTGGTGAAGTGCAAATAAAATAGTTTCTAGTAACATGATTTTATTGTTTAACAGGACCTAAGTCTAGAAAAAAAATACCAATCAAGTTTAGTTAAGGGATGTAAATAATTTGATATGCGAATGTTGCACTTGAAATTAAGAAATTTTCGCGTTGATTTGATATTCTGACTTTAGAAGAAATATTACTTAGATTATTTTTTAAATTATAATAAATGTTTGGCATAAAGGGATCACAACTCAATGATGCCAAATTTACTGAAATTGGATAATCCAAAGTAAAGTTATTGGCTTTAAGGTTTCCATTCCCCCAAATCGAAATTTCTCTTTTTTTTAGGGTTGGTGTTTGGTATAGTGGGAATGAGTTTAGTTCAAGGGAAATGTTATTTTTTTATATCACATGACCAAGGGTCTACTAGGAAATACTAATGAAGTTTAACTTCAGTTACCTATAATTGATGATTTCTTTATGATCAACTCACAAGCACACTCATATATGTTTTCATGTGTGTGTCTATATATATATATATATATATAATATATATATATATGTGTGTGTGTGTGTGTGTGTGTGTGTGTGTGTGTGTGTGTGTGTGTGTGTGTGTGTGTGCATAAAATAGCCGCTAGAATGGAAGATAAATAAGCTGTAAAAACTAATTTGTTCATTATGACATTTCATTCTGTATGAGCTTCAGAATATAGCAGCATAACCACTCAGTCGCAAGAAAGGATGTATAGGCGTATGTGTTAGGGAAATTCCATCGCGATGTAATGTTTAGCAAGCTAGTCTTGTAGATCCATTGCTTCTGAATAACGAGTTCGATCCTTACTGGATGCTCTACACTTGTGACCTTGTGCCACATCTTACCTGTGGCAAACTGGCTGCGTAAATACCTGTAAGCGTATGTGTTTAAGGAAACGTATGGCAACTGGTGTAGGAGTGGAAAAAGGACAACTCTGAATTCAACCCATCCTGACTACGCTTAATGAATTAACCTTGAGTCACATCCTACCCGTGGCGGAAGGGTTGGGTAATTACGTACAAGCGCACGTGCTAAAAGTAAATTTCTACAGCATGTTTTTGTTTTTTTAACTTTAATTAAATGCTTGTAGGTAATTATTTGAATGAGTCAGATCGCTTTTTTTCTAGTAAATTCTTTTCAAGTTGGAAATTTTATTAAAGTAAAAAAAAAAAAAAGCAGATTTTCAAGAATTAGAAAAAAAAAAGAAAATTTTTCAGTTTCATTAACGTACTTTATTTTATAAAATTTTTGCACTTTGAATGATTTAAAAGGAAAAAGATGGTAGATGTTTAATTCTTCTTAGGTTTTAGCTTTCTTTCTTTCTTTCTTTTTTTTTTTTTTTTTTTTTTTTTCGTTCATTTTTTGCTTCAGAGAGAACGGGTGAGAAATTTATTGTTTCATTTTTCTTCCAAATATTTACTTTCTACATTTCAGAAAGTTAAAGTTTAAATTTGATATTTTTTAAAACAAAGTTTCTTTGAAAATAAACCGTAGATATTTTTAAATCTACGATTACAGTATTATACTGAATTTCACTGTTCAAAATATGTTCACCGATTGAAGTTGTTTTGAATTTTATATTCAATGATTATACAAGGTGTGTCAAAAAAGTATCGAGATTTTTGGTACTTTTTGATACATCTTGAATTCTGAAAAAATTAACGTTCCATTCATTGTTCATTTCTCTCTTGGTAAATACAGCTTCAAATTCGGCACTTCCATGACACGCCTTTTATTCTAAAAAAAAAACTTTCCATTCATTGTTCATTTCTATCTTGGTAAATACAGCTTCAAAACTCGGCACCTTTATGACACACCTTGTATTCTGAAATAAATTAACGTCCCATTCATTGTTCATTTCTATTATAGTAAATACAGCTTCAATCTCGACACTTTTACATCTAGTACTATTACAAGGTATGAACAAACAAAAAATGATGTCAAAGAAAGACTAATAAAAAATGGTAGTGATAAAAATTCAACAAAGAAATTCGTATGGCTTAATACTATTATAGCTAGTACTATTACAAGCTGTTAAAAAAGGTCATCGCACGTAGCAAAACGGTTATAATCGTAGGAAATGGGCTCGAAAATTTGAAATACTCGACAGGGCTGTTTGCTCTAATGCCTTTGGGAAAGGAATAACTCCCCCTGGCTGTGGGTAGATAGAAGGCAGACTGGGTTGTATAGTCTTGGTACGGAAACCAATCCAAAAGGAAATCTCTGAATTCGAAACTTATTTGGAATTAATGTTAGAGTCGAATTAATTCTTATTTTCCCAATTTGTGTATGTGTGTTTGTGCGTGTGTGTTTTTTATAGGTCTATGCATTAATGAATGTTTAAAGTGTAGTCGTGATTTATTGGGTTTAATCCAAGTTAAGCGCCTTTCACAGTCGTCGTAACTAGAAACTTTGATGCTGCTCAATGATTGGGTCAACGGGACAATTACAGACACACACAGACACAGACACAGACAAGTACGCGCCGAATTTATATGCAGCTTGAATCTTTTAGGGCCGATGTCGTATTATCAGATTTCCATGTTAATATCAATTGTGTATGTGTACACTTGGGTCTTTTTCTAGGAAAGCGTCATTTTATTTTTTGAATTCATCCGGTTTATGACGGGGAATGTTTAAAAAATACACTTGGAACTTTTTTACATGTATCGTATTTCCTCACACTCCCAATGAGTATGTGTATGTTTTGTGGTGTGTGTGTGTGTGTGTGTGTGTGTGTGTGTGTGTGTGTGTGTGTGTGTGTGTGTGTGTGTGTGTGTGTGTGTGTGTGTGTGTGTGTGTGTGTGTGGTTTGGTAGGAATGCAGCCGTCTACGTATTATATTTTGAGTTGGTCAATGAGAGACAACTGATCACGTCATTAGGGTGGCACTCAGCGACTTTCACTCAAAGTGGGAAATGGCGACCCAGGTTTGAATAAAAATTTTTTAAAAAACAAAAAAAAAAAAGAAAGAAAAAGAGACGTAGATTTAGCAGCGGATGTAAGCAAGTTCTTCCTGTTCAACCTTCTTTATTTGTGATTCTTTGTCGGAAACTTCTCTGTTATTGCTCAACATCCTACCAATTCAAACTGATACCGGGACTCCTGCCGTTCCAGCTGCCGACCAGAATTGTGGACTAAAGTCTGTGCAAAATACCGCCTTCATATACTTCCTTGTATTTTCTTCTTACGATTTCTCATCCTCTATATATATATATATATATATATATATATATATATATATATATATATATATATATATATATATATTGTTGTTTATTTTCTCCCTTTTCTGTCTGAAATGCATATTATCTGTCGCTTCCTTCTTCCTACGATGATAGTGTCAAAGAGGTTAATGATGTCTTCGGGGTGTATACACTTCAACATCAAAAATTAAACTGAACATTTCGATTCTTTATTCTTTTTCTTCCTCCAGAACTTTCTTTCTTTTTTTCCTTCTGATTTTGTTTCTTGTTCTTTCCTTCTTTCTTTTTAGTCTGTTCTTTTTTTCTTTCTTTTTTCGTTAGTTCTCTCTTTCTTTTCCGCACACTCTTTCTTAGTCTGTTGTATTTCCTTGGTCCTTTCTTTTTTGTTTGTTCTATTTCATTCGTCCTGTCTTTCTTTTTTGTCTGTTCTTTTTCTTCTTTTTTCTTTCTTCTTAGTTTGTTCTATTTCCTTCGTCCTTTTTTTTTGTCTCTTCTTCTTTCCTTTCTTTTTTTCTCTTTGTATGTCTATTTCATTCGTCCTTTCTTTCTTTTTTGTCTGTTATTTCTTTCTTTCTTTCTTTCTTTCTTTCTTAGTCTGTTCTATTTCCTTGTTTCTTTTTTTTCTGTTTTTCCTTTATTTATTTATTTATTTTTATCTGTTCTATTTCATTCGTCCTTTCTTTCTTTTTTGTCTGTTCTTTCTTTCTTTCTATTTTTCTTAGTCCACCCATTCTTTCTTTCTATGTTTTCTTCGTTCTTTAACTTATTTCATTTTTCTTTCCTTTAATCAATCTTTCTCATTCATTCCTTTTCTTTTTCTCTCTCTCTTTTTTCCAATTCTTTTTTTGTTTTTCCTTTACTTCGCCACTTTTATTTCATCTTATTCCCTTCTTTCATCCTAATCTTAAACTTTCTTGTCATCACTTTGTCCATCAGTTTCCTTTCTTTCTTTCTTTCTTTCTTTCTTTCACTCTCAGTGTTACTCTCTTTTTTACTTTTGATTTCTTTTATTCCTTTTTTTTTTACTCCCTTCTTCTTTTTCATGGACATTCTTCTGATATGTTTGTTTATTTCGGGTTTATATACACCAACATAATCCCTCAGGATAAAACGCACTTACTTTGATCTTTAAACAAAACATTTGTCCGTCAAGTTCTAAACATCTTCCGATAAGTCCAAAAGGAAAATCCCTTTCTTGGACAACTTTGAATAATGTACTCTAGCCGTTTCTTTGTTTTTTAACATTTTTACAAATATAAAAGAAATTCAATTTAGAATAAACTCGCTGCGTTTCCGTTTTTACGACATTCTAGAAGTTTTTGCATGTCAGCCAACACTGGTGCTTCCGGGTTTAGGAATATATAGAAGTTCGTCTTTACTTCTCCAATAGTGCCATTGCTTGACTTATAATAGTGTCTTGCTTGAATTATTTGGGGGGGGGGTCTCGCAGATGAGAGATAAATGGCTGTACATCTGGTGTTTTGTGGAGTACTGCTACCAGGATTTGTCCAAAACTGCACTCAACAACCCTGTGTAGTTTCCGTCTAGCTTTTTCTCCAAGTGTTTCATTAGAGTCCAAGTGGTGTAGCCATACGGTAGTATTGACACGGCCAATTCTTACAAGCTGTATTAATTTAGAATAATTACAAAAACAGTGTTACTAGTTTAAAGTCCTGTCCATAGTTTAGGTTTTAATCTAGAATTGTTTAACATACTAATATTGTTAAAAATCCTTTATAACTGCTGTGATCAATTTGCACAATCAAAACAAACACTTATGTTGGGTGGGGTTTTGTTTGTATCCCGTGGATATTTCAAAATAACCCAAACGATTTTGATGGTTTCGGGAAACAGCAGTTCAATTTAGAATTAGAAATTTAAATATGGAAGTTTTTATTTACTTTATGTTTTCCCCAAGATGCAAAGAATTTACATATTTATTGCAGTATGAAATTCAAGAGGCTACACTTTGGACTAAACGGGAAATTAAAGAGGCTACGCTTTGGACTAAACGGGAAAAATTGCACATTTTGTTAAATGAATTACAAAGCTTTGCTCATTATATTACACATGCATCCAGTATCTGCTGTTACTAAAATTGAGCACGTGGCATAATGGTTAGTGTCGTAGGAAATAGACTGGTCGACCCGAGTTCAAATCCCAGACAAGGCTGTTTGCATTTCACATAGCGATAAACCCTTTGTAAAGGCATGAATCCAATTATTTTCCCTCCAGTTATCGGTAAAATAGTAGGGCAGAATGGGCTCTTTAACCTTGGATATCTAACCAGTCTAGGAGAAGTAAAACTCTGAATTTGAAAACCTGAGGTCAGTCGATGATTGTGATTGTGGCATTCCTTGTGCACCAAATCTTTCCTATCGACTGTGCCAAAATGTGCGGATGGTCCAACACAAGCCTTCACCACTATAAACAAAACACTGTGTGGGTTGTTCATTGGATGAACCCTCGTGCGTCGAAATCGACGAGAGAGTCCATTTTTTCCACACATGCATCCAGTATCTGCTGTTACTAAGTAGTCACCCAACTAAGTATTGAGTACGGTTATCTCTGCTTACCTGGAAACTGTTACTTTCAGTATGACTTAAGATTTACTTAGTTCTGTTTAGTCTGACCCACAGACCTAAAGTCGCTTGCAATACCTACTGTTATTAAGAGGTTACCCACCTAAGTACTAAACAGGCTTATCGCTCCTTAACTTCGGTGATCTAGAGGAAACTAATGTTTTCAGCATGACTTGGCCATAAGTCGGTACTCTTTATGTTATATCGTTAATTTACTTTTCTATCGATAATTGTTATGTTAATAAATCATTTTATTTACCTCGTACCCCACTTGTATGGGTTAGGCACAAGGCCCTATTAACGTGGGACTACCCACAAACCGAAGCTCATGGGTCGCGGGTGAAAAATTGCGTCGATCCCGTCGGCATTCCCCCTCAAGGGGGCGCCTCAGGTGCTGGGCAATAAACCCAGCCCTGCCCCTTTAAATCGAGGGGGCAGGTATTGCCTGGGGGGTTAGCCCCCTAGGATCGACGCTATTAACTTGTAAAGATCCAGGGCCGAAGCCACTTGACCCCGGTGTTATGTTAATAAATGATGCATGTCGACAGCTTCCTGAATAAAGATTATTGGAGAGAGAGGGGGAGAGAGAGAGAGGTGGAGACAGAGAAAGAGTCACAAGGTGCTATCCAAAGGTCCAGGAAATATGTCCGTCAATAAATAGTTTCCACTGTCTCATTGCCCACTGGCGCACAAAATGTACTAGAAAAAGTAGCTTTTGAGTAGCATAGCATCAGTCGCGTCTTCAGCACGTCCCATGGTGGTGAAATGGTTAGTAAGCTAGTCTCGTAAATCCATTACTACTGAATAGCGAGTTCAATCCTCTATGGTTACCCCATTCTTGGAACCTTGTGTTACATCTCATCCAGGGCGAACGGGATGGGTAAATACCTAACATCAGTTACGACTCAAGGTCAGCGATGTCACGTGGGATCATATTTTTAGCATAATTTACCATATATATATATATATATATATATATAAATTGGTAAAGAAAAAGTCTTAAAATCGGCCATTTTGCGGTTATAGATCTATTTCTACCCACAGCTATACCTATGAGTTTCATCAGACCGCTAACTTTATTGAAAATGGTAAACAAATAATTTCTGAAACTTTATATAGTTTTTTTCTTCTGAAAAGATATTGGGTTTCAGTTTTTATCGTCTTGGGGGGTGTTTGTCACCAGGTGGAGATGATGTTGTCTCTCTTGATGGTTATATATATATATATCGCATGAACGCCAGGTTTTGTCTATTCAAAGTCATTTGTTCACTGGCAAATTCACCCTTTTTGTTAGAAATGAAAACATATGTGGAATTAATGTAAGAGTCGAAGTGATTCTTATTTTCCCAATTTGTGTATATTGGTTTGTGTATGTTTTTATATGGGTCTATGCGTTGGTGAATGTATAAAGTGTAGTTGGGATTTATTGGGTTTAACGCAAGTTGAGCGCCTTTTTCAGTCGCAACTAGAAACTTTGATGCTGCTCAATGATTGGGTCAGCGGACAAATCACAGACACGCATAGACCCACACAGACACAGACAAGCACGCACCGAATTTAAATAGAGATTGAATCTTTTTGTGCCCGTATTATTAACTTTTCATATCAATATTAATTTTGTATGTGTATACTTGGGTCTTTTTCTTGGAAAGAGTCATTTTATTTTTAGATGTGAAGATATACCCTGACTCAGAAACCCTTACAATAAATAATTGTCTCCTTTGCATAAAGGGGCTTATCCATTGATGGTTACATTTCAATCTCAGAAACCATCTCGGTCTCTTTTTGTCTCCGTTCTTTGAACAGTTGAGTCATGCCTTTTTATCTCTGCTCGTTGAACAGTAGAGACTTGGTTTCCTCTAACAACGATGGAATTTGTCTCACGCATCATAATTGAGATATAAAGACGTTACTGTACTTTGTGCTATCTTCATCAAGTATGACTTTTTACCATTTTTGAAAACCTTTCATAAAGTGCGTGTTCATAAAAAATATGTGCCTATTTTTTCTGCTGGGACCCTTGTCAATATTCTTGTCAATATCTCTTGTGTGTATATTATGTATTTTTATAAAATTATTCTACATGTGCAGAAAACCGTGCGATCTGGCGCCTCAATGTCAAACAAGGAGTGAAAAAAGAGAGGAAAAAAGCCGCCACAGAAAAGGGAGCCAGAAGGAAGGAGAAAAAACAGCAACACCAGCAAGCACCACTGTTTGTAGTCACTGCACCAGAGATTGCCATTCAAAAATTGGTCTGTTCAACCACTCACGCAGTTGCAGGTAAATAAACAAAAATAAAAATAAAACATTTTTTTAAAGTGGACACTACACCATCGTCTTTAGTAGACGGAAGGATGCCAACAAGCTATATGTGTAAATGAAAAAAATAAAAATAAACACATTTTTTTTATTCAATTTTTTACTGATATATATATATATATATATATATATATATATATATATATATATATATATATATTCATGTTTTCATTGATATGTTTATGATGTTGCAATTACATATTCTAACTCTATTTGATTTTTCCCGCCTGGTTCCCTTTTATCCAACAAAGAAATGTTATTGTTAATATTTGCAAAGCTTAGTGTGGCGCACTGGCTTCAAAGCTGCTTACAGAAACTAACTGGTCACCTGCTGCTTATTTTCGGTAATTTAACGGGAGTCAGTGCTTTCTATGTAATTTGACCGCAACTCCACAAAATGATTTTGGGTATTTTTCACAGCTTGGCTCTGGGTATTCGTTGCATAACAGTTATCATCATAGGAAATAGACTGGGATGAGGCTGTTTGCATTTCACATAGCTCTAATACCCCTACCACTTCCAGCTATTTGTAAATAAACAGACTGGAGTCTTTAACCTTTATATGGTAACCAATGCAGAAAAGCAAAACTCTGAATTCAAACCAGTTATACTTCGCTTAGAAATTTCGAGCGAGAAACAATTTCGTTACGTTAAAAACCTTTCCCTGTGCTCAATATGTATGCATATCAAATTTAGTACAAATTTGTCTACATCAAATCGTTTCTATAGAGGACAGACATGCAAACACTTCTCAATTATTGATATAGAGATTTATAGTCATTATTTACTTTTCTAAATGTTGTCGTGTTGAGAAAAGGACAGCCATTTCTATACAATAAAGATGTTTTTGAATAATACCATTCTCTACTCTTTTACGTTGTTACCCAAACCATTTTAACCCTATCAGGGCTTAGAATATACTGACTGTATCCTCTGTAGAGTTAAGACCCCGCTCCAAAAAAGGAAGTCATGGGGATGACACTAAACTATATCTGATGGTGAGGTTCCAGTTCTGGAGATCTGAATAGTGTAGAGTACCCTTTTATTGCCATTACTTTCAGGTCCACTCTGGCTCGGAGAAGTAATACCTGTCAGAATCCCATCTATGGGTTTTATAGATTTATTTAAAAACTAGAAGTGGCTACCCGGCGTCGCCTGGGTAGAAGGGGATTTTTTTTAAGTTAGTTCCGCAGATCCATTATTACTGAATCGTGAGTTGAATCCTCGTGGGATACCCCATTTAAATCGCTATGTAAATTTTTTTTTTTTTTAAATAGACCTTGCATTGATCCAGCTACTCTGAAAAGAAATGTTAATGTCTACTATATGAAATATTAAATGGAAAAAAAATCCATGCTGTTATCATTTAAATTTTATCTTTTAATTATCTTCACGGATATAAATCAAATCTCTATTATTTTTACTCAAAAACCAAGCCCTGGTGATATTTAATGTGTCTATATATTTACTTTGTCGTTAATTGTTTTATTTTCGAAGTTTCCTCCGGACATACAGATACACACAACTGCCCTTTATATATGTATAGATAGATGGATGGACGGATGGATTATACAAATTCGACTCTTAAGAAGCAACAACAGAAAAAATGTAAATATGAATGTACAATGAACACGATTTCCTAACTTCTTGGCATAAAATAACCCTATACAGGTTGACATACCTTTAAAATCAATCAATCAATCAATCAACCAAACAACTTTAAGCATTCGTATTTACATGATGGCACTGAACTAATCCCGTCGTAGCTGCGTGAATAGACGAGCGCAAATATATTTGAAAGGCCCATCAATGTGTTTGCAAATGGATAGCCCAACATCGAAGTGGGCACTTTTAGCAGAATGGTTAGTAAGATAGACTACCTCGCCATTGATAGTTCGATTCTTGCTGAGTGCTCCATATTTCTGGCCTTGTACCAGACTGAAGTGAGCTTTGTAAATGACTATAAGTGATGCTAGCATATGTGCATGCATCGGTACTAGCAGAGCTGAGATGGGTTTAACGGTAGGTGATGGGAGAGAATGCTGGTCATATAAACATATGTATACACTACAAAACATCCTTCCTGTGAATGCAGATTTCCGCTCATAAATTATTGGCACATACGTACGTACACAATCTGATTGTTCACTCATACAAAATATGGACATAGTCATTTCTTTCTTTCTTTTTCTTTCTTTCTTTCTTTCTTTTTTTTTTCTTTCTTTTTTCTGTATTTCCCTACATCTCTTTCTTTTTTTCTTATATCTATTTTTTTCTTTCTTTCTTTCTTTCTTTCTTTCTTTCTTTCTTTACCTTCATCTATTTTCTTTCTTTCCTTTCGTTTTTACATCTCTTTCTTTCTTTCTTTCTTTCTTTCTTTCTTTTTCTGTATTTCCCTACATCTCTTTTCTTTTTTTCTTATATATATTCTTTCTTTCTTTCTTTCTTTCTTTACCTTCATCTATTTTCTTTCTTTCCTTTCGTTTTTTACATCTCTTTCTTTCTTTCTTTCTTTCTTTCTTTTTACTGTATTTCCCTACATCTCTTTCTTTTTTTTCTTATATATATTCTTTCTTCTTTTCTTTCTTTCTTTCTTTCTTTCTCTTCATCTATTTTTCTTTCTTTCCTTTCTTTTTTTATATCTCTTTCTTCTTTCTTTCTTTTTCTTTCTTTATTTCTTTCTTTCTTTTTTCTGTATTTCCCTACATCTCTTTTTTTCTTATATCTATTTTTTCTTTCTTTCTTTCTTTCTTTACCTTCATTTATTTTGCTTTCTTTCCTTTCGTTTTTTTACATCTCTTTCTTTCTGACTTTCTTTCTGTTTGGTACTTTTTTCTTTCTTTCTTTCTTTGCGTTTGGTACGATTTTTCTTTCTTTCCTTCTTTTTTCCTTTCTTTTTTCTTTCTTTCTTTTTTCTGCATTTCAAAAATCTCTTTTTTTTCTTATATCTATTTTTTCTTTCTTTCTTTCTTTCTTCTTTCTTTCTTTACCTTCATCTATTTTTCTTTCTTTCCTTTCGTTTTTTACATCTCTTTCTTTCTATCTTTCTTTCCGTTTGGTAATTTTTTCTTTCTTTCTTTCTTTGCGTTTGGTACTATTTTTTTCTTTCTTTCCTTCTTTTTTTCTTTCTTTCTTTCTTTCTTTTTTCTGCATTTCAAAAATCTCTTTCTTTTTTCTTATATCTATTTTTTCTTTCTTTTTTCTTTCTTTCTTTACCTTCATCTATTTTTCTTTCTTTTCTTTCGTTTTTTTACATCTCTTTCTTTCTTTCTTTGTGTTTGGTACTTTTCTTTTTTTCTTTCCTTCTTTTTTCTTTCCTTTCTTTCTTTCTTCCTTTCTTTCTTTCTTTCTTTCTTTCTTTCTTTGCGTTTGGTACCTTTTTTTTTCTTTCTTTCATTCATTTTTCTTTTCTTTCTTTCTTTCGTTTCCTACTTCTCTTCCTTTCTTGCGTTTCTAAAAATTTCTTTTTTCTTTTTTCCTTTATTTTACTACATTTCTTTATTCTTTTTTTTCTTTTTCTTTTTTTTTCGTACGCACACAGATTCGTAGCGCATACAATTTTTCTGCCTGTAATACAGAAATAGGGATTAATCCATATACATACCTACATATATACACCTATATTTTCGCATACAAACATATATGCAAATACACAAGCATACACACATCGGCACATACATGCCTCCATACGTACATATATAAATGCTCGCATGGTTAACTGCATACACAGATACAAACATACAAACATACACACACACATACATTCATCTGTTCATACAGATATATACATAAGGAGCATTAATGTGTATAAATAGTTTGTAAGTGGTGCTCCTAGAGCAGGGGTTACCACACTTTTTCGAGCTACTTTTAAAATGTCCAGGGCAAAATGAACTCCCTGTATTAAAAAAAAGAATTTATTTATTTACATATGTGCTGAATATACTTTATATATGAAATATATATATGTATATGCATTTCACTTAGCGCTAATACCCTTGGGAAAGGTATGAATCCTACTCTACCTCCAGCTATGGATAAATAGTAGGGAAGACTGGGCTGTTTAACCTTGGTTAGGCAACTGGGCTACAAGTAGGAAAATTCTGAATTCAAACCTGTTGAACTCCGCTTAAGAAATTGACCTTGTGTCACATCCTGCTCGTGCGGAGGGGTTGGTAAATATATATATATATGAAATATATGTTCGTGTATCTTGAATTACTGCATGAACACTTACAATTCAATACAATTGAATACATTTATGGTCACTACCTAAAGGGCCGGCTTAGCTCAGTCGGTAGAACGTTCGACTAGGAACCGCAAGGTTCCTGGTTCGATACCGGCCCTAGGCAACTCAGCGTATGAGTAGCAATGGGATCTGTGTGGTAAATTGAGGATATGGTGGTAGGTGTGGCGTTCCACCTCAGATGCCAAAATAATCTCCATGGCCAAGTGTTTGTGAAAAGGGGATAGACTCCCTCGTTGTCTGGTTGATACCGACTTTAGACCATACTACCTTACTCTGATGACTTGCAATGAATGGAGTCAGCACAGTGATGCATAGTCTGGTTAGTAATTGCTGGTAGCTAGCCTCAAGCAGGTTTCCAAATGATAATCAGTGATGGTGGAATTCTACTTGGACTTAATATTCTTCATACTGGAAAAGGCTGACTTGCATAAATAAGTAAGATAGATAAGAAAGATATATGACAGATTATGTGCCGATAATTAAAAACATTTTTTTAAATGGCATGCGCTATACTAGTCGGTTGCAATACTAAATATATTTTCTTTATTTTAATATTCACTTCAATGTGTATATTCTAAAAGTTTTTATTTTGTGAGAATGTTTAGTTTTAAAGTTAAGATGTAATAATAATAATAATAATAATAATAATAATAATAATAATAATAATAATAATGAATCTGTCCCGGCCGGGAGACCGGACCTAGTATTGATTGACAAGAAGAGAACCTGTCATCTCATGGATTTTGCCGCCACAGCCGACCACCGAGTGAAAATGAAAGAAAGTGAAAAGATAGACAAATACTTAGACTTTGTCAGAGAACTGAGAAAACTTTGGAACATGAAGGTGAAGCTCGTACCAATTGTAATTGGTGCCCTTGGAACGGTCCCCAAAGGTCTGGAAATGCATTTGGGTGAATTGGAAATCAGAGGAAGAATCAAGACCATTCAAACTAAAGCACTGTTAACATCGGCTAGAATGCTCAAAAGAGTCCTGGAGACCCGAGGAGACTTGCTGTCACTCAGCCTCCAGTAAATCACCGGCTACAGCAGGTGTGAAAACCTAATAATAATAATAATAATATAATAATAATAATAATAATAATAATAATAAAAGAGAGTTACAAGTACTTGGGAATATTAGAAGCGGATACAATCAAACAAACAGAGATGAAAGTAAAAGTAAGAAAATAGTACGTTAGAAGAACACGAAAACTTGTAGAAACCAATCAATACAGCAGAAATCTCATCAAGGGAATGAACAGAATAAAGGCTGCCCTCAATGTGTGTTACGTTGTAAGGGCCATTGCTTGGCCTTAAAGCAGAAGCGCTTATCCAGTGGAATTGGATCCTTGATAAAGAGTCCCTCGATAATGAATCCTTTTGGTTACTGAAGTGTTCTCAGTTCCTGTTATAGAGACCCTCGATAATGAATACTTTGGCTACTAAAGTGTTCTCAGTTACTGGCATAGAGTCCTTCGATAATGAATCCTTTTGGTTACTGAAGTGTTCTCAGTTCCTGTTATAGAGACCCTCGATAATTAAATACTTTGGCTACTAAAGTGTTCTCAGTTACTGGCATAGAGTCCTTCGATAATGAATCCTTTTGGTTACTAAAGTGTTCTCAGTTACTGGTATAAAGTCCTTCGATAATGAATCCTTTTGGTTCCTCTGGTAAAAATTTCCCAGTTCTTGGTAAAGAGTCTTACGATAATTCTATGTCTGTCATCAGTGAGCGCCGTTGTAATTATGACCAATGTGGGGGATGGAAAATATTCTATCAGTCACGCAGTATTGCTAGTGATTGGCTACAGGAGTCAATCACGTGAACCTGGCCAGTCTATAAATCTATGTGTGGAATTAGCATACACTTTATAATACAAAATATCCCAACAATGTAAAATACTCTGGGCCATTCTTAAAATGAACAAGGGAGATGCCGACAAATGTACCAAAGAACAAGGAAATTAATGACTATGCACAAAACGATAACACCCGAGGGATAACATAGACTATATGTGGCAAGGAAAAGAAGAGGTCTTACAAGCATTGAGAAAAGGGAAAACTCAAGAGAGAAATTGAATCTCTCGTAATTGCAGCACGAAACAATGGACCAATTTTATCAAAGCGAAAATAGAAAAGACGCGACAGAAATGCAAGTGTATGATATGTGGATACGAAACCGTTAATTACATTTTAAGCGAATGCAGCAAACTAGGGAGTACAAGGCTATGCACAACTGGGAGGAAAAAAAATGGTCTACTGGAAATTATGTAAGAAATTAAACTTTAACATTACTATTAGATAGTATATGCGCAAACCTGAATCCGTCAGAATGAGAAGCATAAAATTCACGGGAATTTTGCCATTCAAACGGATCACTTAATCCCGGTCAGAAAACCATGCCTGTTGTTAATTAACAAGAAAAAAAGAAAGTGTCAACTGGTGGATTTTGCTGTTCCGATGGACGACAGTGTAAAAGTAAAAGAAAATGAAAAGATAGACAAACACTTCTACCTTGCCAGATAACTGAAAAAACCGGGAACATGAGGGTGAATATCAATTGTAGTTTGTGCCTTCGAAACGGTTCCCAAGGGTTTGGAAAAAAGTTTGGGGTAATTGGAAATCAGAGAAAGAATTGAGATCATTCAGAAAACAGCATTGTGTGATGGGGTATCTGGGAACGGTACCAATTGTGGTCTTATACTGGTCACAGTATGAGTTGTGGCCCTATACTAGTCACGGGATCAATTGCCGTCACGGTAAAATTATTACCGTGACTACCACATGTGTCTCTGGCCAGCTGCTCTTTCGATGCCCTCTGCAGAACTGGGATCGACGCAACTCGGTCAGAGTGTCTTTGTGACGAGTTGAAAAATTAGTGCAAATAATATAACACACTGTTAACAACTATAACAGTTTTATTCATGTATAATGAATAGGAGTAATGTATGGGTATGTTTTGCACACTAGTTTGGATTTAAAAAAGACACGATGAGGAGCTTTGTTTGGCGTTTTGTTTTATGTGAAATTATGGAATAAATCTTAGCGGCAAAAGTCTACTTCTCCTAGTGGCAATTTTCTTATTTTTAGAAATTCCCGTGGCCTGTGACAAATTTCGTTTTTGCGATCCGAACTCCGACTACCTCTGGTGCCTGACTGACTGTTTTTTTGGGTTTTTTTTCAAAAGCTAGGATTTTATAAAAAGAAATGTATCTATATCTGTCATCGTGACTGGGTCATATAAGTGCTAACAGCTGCCGGCCCCAAAAACATTGATTTGACAGCCATGTCAAATCTTTTAGGGCAATACTGTAACCTTTTCTTCTATTTATAAACAATGCGTACATTCAGAATGTATATGATATTTTGATTTTTGCATTTTGCACCTTAACAAAACCTATCTATGCTAACAAAAGAAAATATTCTACACTTTTCTTTTTCGCTAAAAAATAGTTGACGCCAACAAAAAGAACACATCGTGTCATAATTGCTAAGATTGGCTAGTTGTGACGAGACTGAAAGGCAGCCCTATGAACAAGCGGATTTCCAGCCCCCACAAACAAAGCGCGTCAGGATATGTTTGGCCTGTGGCGAGCAGCTACGGATACTCGCTACCTCTTCGTAGCTGAGGTATTGTTAGTAGAGACCCAAATTAAAGTATATCCGAATTTGCATAAGCGCATTTGAACAAGCAGAAATAAAGACGGACTGTCGCTGACAGGGCGAGTGAGGAAGAAAGTGTTTGGACGGCAAGTGAAATCTGAAGACTGCTATTTGATGTGAGAGTGGCGTGTTCAGTTAGGAAAGGAATTGCATTTTTCGTTTGCTGGAGAGACTTTCAAAGGATTGATATTACCTTGAATTTTTGGACCCCTTTCAAAAGACTAGTGTAATTCAATTTACTTGTATTATCAAACTCGATCACGTCTTCTCTTAGCTCTACACTATTTGGCAACGTCACTTTCTCGCAATTACGTAATGCTCACTCAAGCTCGCCTTAACGAAATCAACCCCATTCTGCTAGATATTCGACTTTATATCCACTATTCATATTAAAATAAAAAATGAGATGCATTTATATTAAAATAAAAAATGAGATGCATTTTGGGAGTGGGGACCACTCCCAAAATGCATCTCATTTTTTATTTTTAAAAAAGACTCACCTTCGGGTGCCACTCTTTCTCTGGCCATTAAGTAAGTGAAGTTCCATTATTAATTTAAACAGCAAGAATACTCGGAAGTCTTGGAGACCTGGGGAGACTTGCTACAACTCAGACTTCGTTGAAAGATCATCAGATAACGCTGATGTGAAAAACTTACAATGAGATGATATTAAAAACAAACAAAATTAAAGCAACAGAAGTCCAGTTAAAATGTAATAAAAACTTAAAGACAGTGTTAAATTTGATAGAAATAATAATTGAAGTGGTGATAATTTGTGTAATTCTCAAATATTTTTAAGGCGGGGAAGCGGAAGAGCAGTTTCTTTGAAAAATTAGTTTTTCTACAAATGTTCAGATTTTTTATGTGTTAATGATTTTAAAACAAAAGAACTGAGTAAAAATGCAAGTAGTAGTATTAGTAGTTGTTGTTGTTGTAGTAGTGGTAGTGATATTCTGAGTAAACACAGAGACGCACAGAGTCTTGCGCTTTACCAACAGCATTCAACATTTGTGCCTCTATTCCCATAACCCATTTCCCTTCCTTCTATTTGATTAGCGTGACACTTTCGGGTGATCAGATAAATAAATTCAATGCAACGGCTGTTACATAGATATCAGATTTTCTTCTGTTCAATCTTCTTGCGACTGTTCCAATGATTTATTACAATTTCGTCCACTATGACACACACACACACACACACACACAAATAAACACATACATACATACATAGCAATAGCATAATCTCAACAGATCGCTGCCGTCCCTCACAATCCTAAAACCCCACCACCAGAACCTTCCCTCTCATGAGTCTTCAAATAACTCATCAATACGGCTGCAGATCCACAAAATTTGTTGCAAGAATCATATAGGAAGGACGTCCTTCCCATTGGATCGGATGGATCAGATGTTAAAATTTGATGCTTATGCACCACCATATGTCTCTTAAGATTAGAAGCCGACTTTCAGACTTTGTTACAGATTGCGCAAGACACATTGTTTGTTCCTGGAGTGTGCATAAAACATACATACATACATACGTACGTACATGCACACACACACACACATGTATATGTCTCTCTATCTACCCATAAATTAGATCATATTTAAGAAAGTCGAATACAATTACAATTTGTTTTGCAACCAGAAATAATATTCCAAAATGAATAACTTGCCTAGAAAACGTTGACTTTAATTCTTGGCGGGAATTTCAAACATAAATTAGAAATTTAAAAATGTCCTTCTTAATTTTTTCTCTTTTTCTGCTTGAAAAAAAAAAGAAGCAAAACAATACCAAATTTATGTGCAAAAAATATAATTTCACTAGTATTATTCGGACTATTGTACTCATCTTTATTGTTATCTGTACAACGTTTCGATCGATGTGCCCTCTGGCCTTCTTCGGGTATTTCTTGTCGAACTCTGGAGCCTACTCGAACTCGGAAACCTTCTTGTCATAATCAGGAGCCATCACGTAACTTTGAACCCAACCCTTTATTCAATCCATGGGGGTATCCCGTTCTCATTCCGCAAACCTTAGCTAGGTACAGGTGTTAAGCTGTGTTAGTTATTATTCTATGTTACTGTCGCCCTTGACCAGGCCTGAACCTGCAGCCTAGAGATAACTGTCACTTTGAACTGTCTTAACCCAACGCCTTTATCCAAAAATTCAGAGAAATGTATTTTCACCAATTATGTTTTGCTGTTAATTAGTCAGTTTCTGTGTTTTGTTTACATTAATTCGGCAATAAATTGGCTATGACTCACTATTAAGTCTGTATTTACCCAACCCGTTCGCCACGGGTAGGCTGTGACACGAGGTCACAAGTATAGGACATCCAACAAGGATCGAACTCATTAGTAATTGAGACAAGCTTGTTAACCATTACACCACGATGGGAAGTTCTTTACTCACTATTAAGTATGTAGAGCAAAAGGACAATAATTATTTGTGCTTTTTGAATCTCATGTTTGAGTAAACGTTTTTTCTTTCCAATTGAACTAAAAAAAAAAGAAAGTAATTTTTGCAAAAAAAGAACATCAGGCGACTCAAGTTTTTTTTTTTTTAATATTTTAAAAAAGAAACTTTATTGGGCCACTTAATGGCGGTTTAGCTCAGTCTGTAGAGTGTTCAGCTAGGAATCACAAGGTTCTTGGTTCGAAACCGGCCCTAGCCAACTCAGCGTATGAGTAACACAGGGATCTGTGCGGTAAAGTGAGGAGCTGATGGCAGGTGTGGCGCTCTACCTCAGATGCTTAAATAATCTCCTTGGTCTAGCGTTAGTAAAAAGGGGATTGACTCCCTCGCTGTCTGGCTGATACCGACATTAGGCCGCCCCGACGACTTTACTTTACTTTATAATATGAATTAATACTTGGAAATGTTTGTTAAAAGGAATTAACAAGCTTAACATTTTTATTCCAAAATTTGGGTTAATTTTAAGAGTTGCTATCAAGGCAGGAATCAGAATTATGGCCTTTTTTTTAGCTCTACTATCATAGATATAGTTTTATTAACTCAAGTATTGATTTATTTGAGGATTTGGACCATATGACCTTTAGGCACCCCTTTTTGATCTCGATTCAGAAGGGACATGTTTTTCATTTACTCCGTCAATATCCGGTTGTTTTTAACAGACGATTTTTAGAATTTTTTAAAAATTATAAAACTAACCCCTAACACTAACCCTAACCCCTAACAAACAACCGGATATTGACGGTGTAAATGAAAAACATGTCCTTCTGAATCGAGATCAAAAAGGGTGCCTAAATGTCATATGCTCCGAAAAATTTTAATAAATCCGATGATTTGCTGATTTGGGGGTAATTTTAAAAACACACAAAAAAAAACAAAAAAAAAACAGCAAACCCCCGCGCTTTTAAACAATTACGGTTTTCTAAACACTTTATTTTGTAAGATTCATTTTCTCTTGGGATAGCTAAATTAAAAGAAAATATTGTTAGGTATTAAAAAAATGTCACAATCCTGGTTTATGTTGTATTAGAATATTTTAACTGTTTTGCCATATTGAAGATACTTTTCCTCGGGCAAACTTGGGTTTTCCAACATGGCACAGCCTTTTTTTTTTTTTTTTCGAATAATTTTCCCGGCCATTTTATCTAGTTAGTTATAAAAAAAAATATGTATTTATTTAGTTATAAAAAACGGAAAGAAATAAAAAAAAAATAAACTTTACCATTTTGGGGTTTGGGAGTGGAGGCCTTGTTTGACTCCAGGTCAAATTTTGGCAACTCTTCTCACGGTTAAAAGACAAACCAGATTTTTCTTCTGCTCTAGCCATGTGCAAGTGAAGAGAACGATATAGACAGGAAGAGAAGCGAAAATTTTGGCAATGTAATCATATCAATGAGCAGTGAATCATGACGCAGATCTTCGTTTAGTTTAGATCATTGAAATAAGCGCGGAAATCGGACTAGTTCATTTATCTTTTGACCGCTATATCTTTTGGCTGCTTAACATTGCTTGTGAGTTTGATAAAACGCCACTGATTAGAACAGGAAGTTCCGCCATTCGCTAGATATTTGCGCGGGAAAATGTGTTAGAATCGGAACTATCTTCAACTATGTTAGTTTGGTTGACTTAACGGTATGTCAACTCTTATTGAGTTATTTAATACCAAAGTCAGTCTTTTTTTTTGCAAGCGTTTATATGGTTTCAAGTAACTAATAATTATGATAATCATTTGTAAACAATTATAGTTTCAAGAAACTATTCTTAATACTAATAATTTACACATAGTTATATGGTTTCAAGTATTCCTATCTAATAATAATAATCTGTAAGTAATTATAGGATTTCAAGCAACTATTCCTATTTGATAATAATATTACATTCTAGAAACTATTCTTCATCCAGTTATTTGGTTCCAATGTCTGATTGATTTTAATGGCATTGTCAGTCCGTCAAGGGGTAGTTCATGCCTAGAGGCAGGGAATCGCGTACATTATATATTTACATTTAAATTGTTGTGTAGTTGTTTCACACGGTCCTATGGAGTACTAATTATTTTTAACAAAAAAAAAATCGTTCTTAAATCTTACTTTCGAGATGAATTTTCAATCTAGGAGTCGAGAAAAAACAAACTGTGGTGTGTATGAAATGTACTGTACTGTATAATATATATATATATATATATATATATATATATATATATATATATATAATATATATAAGGTGTGTCAAAAAAGTATCGAGATTTTTAGTACTTTTTGACAATCCTTTTATCCTGAAAAATTAACGTTCCATTCATTGTTCATTTCTATCTGGTAAATATAACAATACAATTTCGATACTTTTATGGCACACCTTATATAATATATATATATATATATATATATATTATATATATATATATATATATATATAGTTCTGTCTGACGAATGCACCGTGCATGAAAACCCAGGGCCACAAAAATACATATTATTATATATATATATATATATATATATATATATATATATATAAGCAAGAAGAAGAAGAAGAAGAAGAAGAAGAAGAAGAAGAAGAAGAAGTACATAAGTAGATTATGTAAGAAAGTTTAGAGGAAAAAGTTAGGGAAAAATGTAAACTAAACAAAAATGTTTCTTTTGGTTTTCATTCCTCTGTTTCTTTTGTAGTTTTCTAAGATTCAATTTCGCCTGAAATAAGAAAACGAAGAGTTTATATTTGTGTAACGAAGATAAAATTATGACTTCTTACAGACTCATCTATAACTGGATAAGCCGCCATAATTGATATAGATGGGCACCTATCATTAAGGACGCCTCCAATGTCAATAGACTATCAGCTTTCTTGTTATGGTTTTATTTAATTAGTTTTTTCTACAACTTCTTCAAGTACCTTTCACATTTGACTTCATAACAAAGTGCGTGACTGTCAAGAGTACTAAGATTTCTTTTCAAGTGATTAGTTGCTCTTGTGATACAATTACTGCGAATATGATTCCCAAAAAAGCGCTTGGATACAAGAGCTATGAAAATAACAAAATGACAAGCAGTAATATAATATATATAATATAATATATATATGTGTGTGTGTGTGTGTGTGTGTATATATATATATATATATATATGTGTTGTGTATATATATATATATGTGTGTGTGTGTGTGTGTGTGTATATATATGTATCATATGTGTGTGGTGTGTGTATATGTATATATATATATGTGTGTGTGTGTATAATATATATATATAATATATATATATATATATATGTGTGTGTGTGTGTGTGTGTGTGTGTGTACTAGACAAAACGTGACCCGTTGGGTCACCCATTGAGCTCTGGGTAGATAATTGGGGTTAGGGAAAAGTGAATTTGTAAAACGAATTAAATAAAATAAATAGATAAATACAACCGGAGAATAAAAAAAACATTAAAATTATTTTGTAAGAATTTTAAGGAAGGGAAGGTTTGACCTAATTTAAATTTATTAAGAGCCAAGGTGTTGGCCCGGCTGGCTATTTATGAAACGTAACATATAAATACGTTTCACAACTTTCCAATATCTCCCTCTCTACGCATACTGAGAGACTAACATATATAACGAGGAGATAACCAAAATATACACAGAGTGGATGAAAGTGACAGGCAGAATGTCAAGTAAGAGACGGGTCAGTTTTTTACTTAATTGCAAATTATGACTAAATTAGAACCAATTAAAATGGAATTTTTTCAAACATAACTCAACCCTAAAACTAAGGAATATCTTAGTATAACTTTTGTGTATTTAAACTAAACAGTAAATAAAACCTTAATAATATAGTTTGTTATATTCATAACTAAAGAGTACTCATTATCACTGGGAGAGCAAGTTATGAAGTCAACGGCGACTGGTAACAGACAGTTTCTCGTTTATACGATATTCAGATCAACTTCAGATACTAAATTACATCTAGTGTTGAGGCTTCAGTTCTGGAATTCCAAGGAGTGAGGAATTACAACCCTTGTTGCCATTACTCACAAGTCCGGGGTGGTAGTACATATTAGGGTTCCGTCTATAGATCACATAGATTTGTTTGAAAAGTTATTAAATAGAAAAACTTGAAACCATATAATTGTATACAGACCAATTATTAATATTAAATCGAAATTCCTACTTGAAACCATATACTGTATTTGACAGCATATAGGACGCACTTTTTTCCAAAATTTTGGCTCAAAAAATTACCCTGCGTCTTATACATCGTATATGACGTTTGAGACCTTCCGTAGGCCTAGCCAAATCTTTTCTATGATGCTCACTAACCCAGCTTACGCTCAGTACTTTTATCTACCCTAAACTGCCAAATTACTTTTATACAGCTATGTTTCTGTGTAATGCACAGCTAAACTGTTTCCAACAATATATGCTTAAAGACACTAAAAACCTTCTTTTTTTTCCTCAATCTGACCTGCTGAAATAGGGGATGTGTCTTATATGCCCGTCCGTCTTATGTGCCGTCAAATACGGTAATTGAAAAAGAAATGACCCTGGCATTAAAATAAACCAACAAGTTTTGGCAAGTAAAAGTTAATCATTATTTTATTATTACTCCTTACGAGTTTTTCCCACCAGTTCAGTTCTACTTGCTGTTTTTTTTTGTTTTTGTTTTTTCGTTTTGTTTTTTTACTGAAATCTAAGTGACAGCAAGTCTCCTTATGTCTCCAGAATTCTTCTATGTATTCTATCTCATTCTAACATTTTATCTCGATTCTTCCTCAAATCTCCAATTCCCCAGTCTCTTTTAAATCACTCTCAAATACACACACACATTCTCTCTCTCTCTCTCTCTCTCTCTCTCTCTCTCTCTCTCTCTCTCTCTCTCTCTCTCTCTCTCTCTCTCACACACACACACACACACACACACACACACACTCACTCACTCACTACGATGTTCACATTAGCCACTACACCAAGAGGACTGCAACAATTTAGACCATAGAAAAAAGCACTGGCAATGATTTTGACTATGAGAATTCATTGGCAATGATTTTTATGAGACTATTCAATTGATATTAACAACATATCACGGCCACCTTCAGATCCCACACCTTTTACATCTCTCTGCAAGGTCCAAGTATTTGTCTTTCTTTTCGATATTTTTTCACTCTATATTCCGCTTGAACGGCAAAAATCCAGTAGATGACAAGTTATTTTCTTCTTGTTGATAAATACTCGGTCTGATTTTCTGGCTTAGATTGGGTTATTCACTTGTATCTCAAAGTCCCAGAGAATTTTATACGTCTCATTTTCTAGGGTAGATTCTGGTTTGTGCATATAACATTTATCAACATAACCAAACTTTAGTTTCTTGCACAATTCCCAGTGGATCACTTTGCCTACCCATTCATATCAACTTTTAAAAAAACTTTTTAAAAGCATTTTTTTAAATTACTTAACTAGTTTTTTCCACAAAACCTTTCTCCTAACCCAAAGTCGAAAATAGTTAAGAACAATAAAAAAAGAAAAAAGAAATATTTCTATTTGTCTTATCACTTTGATTCATCTTTGATACACACACACACACACACACACACACACACACACACATATTATATATATATATATATATATATATGATATATATATATATATATATATATATATATATGATGTTGGCAACCTTCCATCTATTAAAGACGATGGCGTAGAGTCCACTTTCTTGCTTTTTGTTTTTTATCTACAGCTACGTGAGTGGCTGAACTGACCAATTTTTGAGTAGCAGTCTCTGGTACAGTGATTACAAACAAAAGGTGATGCTTTCTGGAGATGTTGGAGATGCTGTTGCCTTTCCTTCCTTTTAACTCTCTTTTCTATGGCGGCTTCTTTCCTCTCTTTTTCACTCCTTTTCGTTCCTTGTTTGACGAGGAGGCGCCAGGTCGCAATGTCTTCTGCACAAGCCTCCCATGTGCTTATGTCGATGTGGTATGTCTTCATGTCACTCTTGCAGACACACACACACACACACACACACACACACACACATATATATATATATATATATATATATATATATATAATGATGCTGATAGCTTTTTGATTTAGTGCGTCCTGGTGGGACGCACATATTTACTTTGTATGTCCCCGGGAAAATTAATGGGTCCCAACTAAAGTTTCTTAATAGATTGCAGGTTTTTTATTCATGATCTGGGGAAACAATTAAATCCGTCTAACTCCTACCTTGTAACCTATCCTGTGTAGTTCATTTCTAAGAAACTATTGAAATGTATTTACAGTTAGTTTGAAAAGGTTGAGGAAGAATAAAGAAAATACTGGGATGCATGGATATGACTTTACTACGTCCTTTTAGATTTTTATTATCAGAGACGCAGGACGCGTACCTATCAGCATGTCTGTATATATATATATATATATATATATATATATATATATATATATATATATATATATATATATATATATATGCTTATTTTATGTTGAAATTGGGCGTTATTATGAAGCATTTAAAAATGAAGGAAGGAACTCGATGTTATGGAGTACTGGATTCACTTATTTTTTTATTATTTGTTATCATAAATTTTCGGGATCGTTAGATTCCCTTCTTCAAATGAATGTCACTCCTGTTCAACGGATCCTTTGTCTTTGTTGTTATTGACAGTCTGTAAAATATTTGTAATAACGGAGTATTCCGATATCGGCGTTTAGTCCCCTCACGTGAGTTCGTAGTTTTAAAATCCATTTGGTTTCTGCTTGTTATATTATATATATATAATATATATATATATATATATATATGTATGTATTCGTTGATTAAATCCATTCGTAATAATTAATTTTTGATATTGCTTAGCAAACCTGACAAGGGCGTTGGTGTTGTCTTTAAAAAAATTCTGAATGCGTGCAAAAAGTCCTACGGCCTTGAGGTCATAGTAATGCAGTTAACCCATGTCTATGAGAGTGCTGAGGTTTCGTAGCAAGTAGTTGTTTGTGGGGTGCACTTACTTGCCCTACGGCCCCTCGTTTTGAATTCAGAGTTTTTACCTAGACCGGTTGACCAGTCTGCTCTACTATCAATCAATAGCTGGGGGTGAGAGGAATAGAAAAATCCATGCCTTTCAAAAGAATATTGACACAAAAGTGAAATAAAAACTGTCTCTTCCAGGATTTGAACTTGGCTCATCGAGTCTATTTTCTTCAACACCTAACCATATATGTGTGTGTAACATAATTAGGCCTGTAGAATATCAGCTGGGGAGCTTGTATGTCATACAAAAGACTGACGTTCCGTTGCATTCGATTTAATGCATAATTGGCTCCGCACGATATAAGCTTGCCAGATGGCTATCTGAAATTTTAGAAGATTTCCTTCAATTATATCCTGACAATTATATTTCGAATTCTTGTAGGTTTGTATAGTGTATTCAATCTGGTATATAATAATTATATATATATATATATATATATATATATATATATATATTATATATATATATATATAATCCAAAAGTCCAGAGAAGAAATCTTCCTTACGACACAAGAGTTTTATTTTTAAAAAACCCTGTTGCCGTTTGAGAGCTCAATGTGTGCTCTTAATGTTAGTCACAGAGCAAATATATAAGTAAAGAAATGACAAAAGACTTAGAGATATAGCATTATAGTCTATTTCAAAAGCTCCCTGAAATAGACTATAATACTAAATCTCTAAGTCTTTTCTTTATATATATATATATATATATATATATATATATATATTTATATATATATATATATATATATATATATATATGTTGAAAAAATAAATAAAGGAAAGAAAGTATAGAATAGATAAAATAGGATATTTTAATCAATTTTACTTACACGTGTTTCGGTCAGGAGTATATCCGAAACACGTGTAAGTAAAAAAATTTTAAATATCCTATTTTATCCATTCTATACTTTCTTTCCTTTATTTATTTTTTCAACATACCGTCGAATTCACTTCCAGTTTCATTTTTACACACACACACACACACACACATATATATATATATATATATATATATATATATATATATATATATATATATATAGTATATGATATAGTGTATTCAATCAATTATTCGTCTGACGGTTTTTATTATCTTTTGATAATAGAAATATTTTTACAAATATCCCTTTTAACTAGACCATCGGGATTGGCACCAATGCTTTGTTTCGAGATTCGAGAACTACTTCATCACCAGCCCATGTCAGAACCTATTTTTTTTTTATCAATTAAAGAAGGCTGCTACAAGATCTTTTCAATTTTGCTTCAATAATGAGATATATCGACAGGTTGATTCAGTTGCAATGGGTAGACATCTAGTTCCTATCTTAGCCAATATTGTTCTTTCCATAAACAGTGCTTGTTTCATCATACTAAAAAACATTATACATTTTTTCTTTGTTGTTATTTTTGTTTTTGCGATATGTGAATGACACTTTTACTATCTTCAGAACGGAATTAAAGCCTAAGGAATTTTTTCCGAATCTCATTTCCATACACCCTGCTCTTACTTTCGCTGTGTAAAAAGAAACTAATAATTACCTTCCCTTTATTGATCGGGGCGGGGAAGATATTTAAGTCGAGTTATCACTCAAAAAGGACCAATATTAAAATTGGTTTATCCGTGATATACTAATGTGAACACAACGGAACATTAAGCATTCTATATTCACAATGTACCTACAAGTGATATTACAAATGAGTCTAGAAAGAGACAATCAATTAAATAAACACTGTTGGATATTTGGTCAATCAGGGGGGTTGTGAACCGGAAGTCAACGACTGGGAGGACAAGTAGACAGTCACAACATCAATGGAATGTGCAAGGAGTCAGACTCCAACAGGACAGCTGAAGATGACTGGAGAAGTAAAAAAAGAAAAAAAATCAAGGCTTAAATAAAGATCTCTTTAAATGAAATTTGTAAAAATAAAAAATAAAAAAAAAAAAATAGAGACTGAATTCACAGTTGAAAAGCGAAATTTTTGTTGGAAGTTTTTTTTTCACAGCACCAAATAACAAATGAAGAAATAATGAAATGAAATAAGGTGTGTCTTTTGTCGAATGTCCGCTATATTACAAAGTAGATTTTTAGTATACACCTAACATTCCATTGCAAAGGCGTGATGTGTGCTTAAGTTCATAACAACCATATGTGACATAGATGTTGGGCTGATCATCAAACAACAATAATGACAACAACAAGATGAAAAAAAAATACGTTGAGTGTTAGTCGTTAATTTAAGACAAACATTTTCTTTTTAATTGCCTTGAGTTCTTTGTCTGAAAGAAGAAGAAAAAAAGAGAAAAAGAAGAGAGGATTTGTAAAATAAGAAATTTACCAATTTTCTTCTTCTTCTTCTTCTTCTTCTTCTTCTTCTTCTTCTTCTTCTTCTTCTCTTTCCATAACTTGAAAAGCTGTTGGTAATCAGTCGTATTTATTCAAGCTTTAGGAGTAGAAAATGTTTTGTAGAGTTACAGCTACAAAGCAGAGATTTCTTACTTTGGTGAAAACTGATTATGATAGTGTGGTGACCGTCTAACGCAGGGATTCTTAAAGTGATCAATACACACACACACACACACACACACACACACACACAACACATATATTATATATATATATATATATATATATATAATATATATATATATATAAGGGTTTGTATAGTTTGCTTGAAGCATTGTACGTATGTGTTTAAAATAGAAATTAGAAGGCAATTGACAATGCAATGGAATAGGTGTTGAAAATGATGTTTATTTATTAAAACACAAGTACTTCTTAAACCTCTGAAGATGGGATTTATCCCGAAAATATTTAGGAAACAGGTATATAAACATCATTTTCAACACCTATTCCATTGCATTGTTAATTGCCTTCTAATTTCTATTTTAAACTATATATATATATATATATATATATATATATATATATATTATATATATATACATACCAACCCCTCCACACGAGCAGAATGCGACTCAAGGTCAATTTCTTAAGCCGAGTTTAACAGGTTTGAATTCAGAGTGTTCCTTCTCTTAGACTGGTTACCTAGCCATGGTTAAAGAGCACAGTCTTTCCTGCTATTTACTCAAAGCTAGAAGGAGAATTGGATTCATACCTTTATCAAGGATATTAGCGCCATGAACTCGGGTTGATGAGTTCATTTCCTACTACTCTTACCATTACACCACGCACCTTCATAAAGTGATCAATATAGACCTCTGGGGTTGAATAAAATTTTGGCAGCGTGAATAAAAGCAAATGGGGTCACAGGGGATGAATTTACTAGTCTGCGATTATAAAATCTCTTTTATAACAAGAGAACAAACATCGCTGGATCGTGTAGACTAATTTCCAGATATCGTACACATAGCGGAATGCCTGATTGGTTATGATGGCCACTAGCAGGGCCGGTGCTAGGATCTCATACTACTCCCATATATGATCCGGGACCCCCAAGCAGGCTGCCCACCCCCGTTCGTGGGTTCATGGGTTCTATCCACTAGTGATGTGTCGTTTACGTGTGACCCATTCAAAGCAACAAATGATATGACTCTGACCAAAAAGATCTTGATCTTTTCAGTGGCGTTAACAACGCAGATAATTATATTTTTATGAAAGAAAACATTTAAAAACAATTATATTATTGAATATTTTATAAGAATACTGAATTCTAAGACAACTCTTTTTTATAAGAGTAACGAGGTGTCTTTAGAAAAAAAAAGAATATTTCATAAAAGAATAAAAATATAGATCTATTTGAGCCTTACATGGGACCCTAACAGGTATTACCACACCAAGCCAAGGTGGATCTTGGATCAATAGCAATGAAATGGTACTCCACAATCCCAGAGTTCCAGACCCGGAGTTTAACCACCGGTTAGTGCCATACTCAGGACTGTCCCTTTTTTGGTGGCAGGGGGGGTACTCCTTTTTAGAGTATGCTGTCGGTTTATTCTAAGCCCTGCCGACAGGGCTAATACTGGGTTTACAGATGAAGGTCAAGTGATCATATCAACCTCAACTTGTCTACCCGAGCGTAAAACATCGGGTTATATTGTGGGTCCACGCAAAGTTATCACCAAAAAGTGTTTGAGAAGACAAAGAAAGCAATGAATATGTTGTCTCTTGGTCCTGGTGACAAAAGTACAGATAAACACATTATTACAGTTTAATTCCCACGTTTATTATGCTAATAATTCATTCTGACCATTCACAGAGGAGGAAAGTATTTTCATTTGGTAAGGAAAATTAAGAAGCTCATAAAAAGGTGTTTTTAAAATATTAAACTCAAAAGCTGACCATCATTCTGCAGCACAACAGAAATCCCACTCATAAAACTCAAAATGTAATGTTTATCATCGATTGTTTCAGGTGAAAAATAGCGATTAGCCTTACTTGTCTCTCCCCACTGATCGCAGGAAAGAGGCCATTACATAATCATTCAGTGAGAAATCCCAAACATAAAACTTCTCAAACTATTTTGACACTATTTCTCTAATTTTTTTAGATGAGGCTTGATAATTTGTATTATTTCTATTATTTGGATTTTTCGGACTATTGTTCTCATCTTTATTGTTATCTGTACAACGTTTCGGTCGGTGTGCGCTCCGGTCTTCTTCAGGTATTTCTTGTCGGACTCGGAACCTTCTTTTCGAACTCGGGAACCTTCTTTTCGAACTCGGGAACTTTCTTTTCGAACTCGGGAACCTTCGGAATGAGAACAGGACACCCCGTGGATTGAATAAAGGGTTGGGTTCAAAGTTCCGTGATAACTCCCGATTACAACAAGAAGGTTCCCGATTTCAAAAAGAAGGTCCCCGAGTTCAAGAAGGCTCCCGAGTACGACAAGAAATACCTGAAGAAAGCCGGAGAGCACATCGTCCGAAACGTTCTACAGATAACAATAAAGACGAAGATGATAGTCCGAATAATCCAAATAATACTAATTATCAAGCCTCATCTAAAAAATTCAGAGAAATAGTCCCCAACTATTCTGCTATAATTGGAAAAAGTAGATTCGTGCATTTTTTAATGAATGTGACTGCCCCGTTGGGAGTTCGAAATCAGTTCGCCGTTATCATTCTCCACACATTTATCCGTTAGACCACCCGCACAAAAACGTACCT
Source organism: Doryteuthis pealeii (assembly GCA_023376005.1). Classification (NCBI taxonomy): domain Eukaryota; kingdom Metazoa; phylum Mollusca; class Cephalopoda; order Myopsida; family Loliginidae; genus Doryteuthis; species Doryteuthis pealeii. Next base: position 107,864,053 of record CM042138.1, on the reverse strand, counting down.
AATTTTTGTCAGTTTTCATCTAGAAAAGTAAAATGTTAAAGAGGCTATGACCTTGCTAGAGAGTAAAAGCTTTTGAGGTTTAATGATTAATAGTCAACAGTGTTAGCGAGTCATAAAAAGTGACCTGATGTTTCTATAAGGTTACGGAAACATTCATCTATCTGATGCTGACCCAGTTGAGCGGAAGTTGAGCTTTTGATTGGATAAGGGTCAGTTGGTTCGGTCGCCATTTTATTGTTAGTTTTGCTGGACGGCTAAATGTGGCTTAATCCCCTTTTCAGACATTTCGGCATGATGTCCCACCGGCTTTCCTTTTAATCTGCCCCCTCCCCATTAAAAAAAAAAAGCGAACATCTTAAGACAGCACTCTCTCCTCCTTTTCCAAGACATCCTGTTGAAAGCCAGACCCAACCAAGAAGAAGTTGCCGAGAAATGCCCTACTCTCTACCAAACGCTCACATCTTTCAACACTCATTTCATTTTAAGTCGGATAACATTCGGAAAACAAAATGGATGTTTCCCTTTATCTTCAGTTTGTATGTTTCTTTTTTTTTTTTTTTTTTTTGTTTTTTTTGAGACCCGACAGTTTAGTCAAATAGGATATGATAATGTAGGCCAAGTGTGCCACACGTTCTTCACTTTTAAGGAGTAACAGGAGTGGTAAGGTAATCTGTAATGGGTCCGTGGGGTGTCGTGGCGGAAACAAAGATTGGAACCAGGGCACAGGCTGATGGACGTAACGTTTGGAACCTGTTTCTTATTTTCTAAAACTGGTTCTCTAAAAACTTCACTGAAAACAAAAACAAAAACAAAAAAAAGACGTTTTTATAAATATTAATTAAAAGGAGCAAAACAAAACATCATAGAATTAAAAAAAATATATAGCTCCGTAACTTCTGAATAATAATTTTTAAATAAAAAAAAATTATAAAAAACTTTTTAACAAAAGCGAAACAAGAAAACACAAAAGCCATTAAAAATAAAGTTCTCGAATTTTTTCCTCATTTTTTTTTTCTCTTTCTTTTTCTACCTTTCCCATTCTTGTACTTCTTGCCTGTACCTTCAATTCAATAGGCTTTCTTTCTCTCTGTATATTGCCGCCACCACCACCACGTAGCCAAGGAGCTCCTACCCGGCTGCCTCCTCTCCGGCCCCCATCAGTAATTCTTTCTGGGTTTCACAGATTCTTCCTTAACTCCTCGCCATCTTTCCCAACGTCTGTAGCTGCTGCCACTAAAAGAGACTATAAAGGGGTGCGGTGGGGGGGGGAGGGGCTGGGGAAATAGGTAGCGGGTAAGAACATAAGTTAAAAAGGGTTTTGGGTAGGGAATCCTCGAAGAAGTGGGAAGAGAATTAGAAAGGTTTTCGAGGTGTGGCGTGGGGGGGGGGGGATGAGAATGACAGTGCATGAAAGGCTGTGCAGCATCACACAGCTTGATGTCATCATAGGAAACACACCATTATTTTAACTCATAAACGGGACCTGAAAACTCATTCATTTAGTTATTCATCTAACAGCCTTTCACGCTACTTTTCTACATATGTGTGCCCTACCTGTCTTTCTATCTCCTACAATTGATCACTTTTAGTTAGTTGCTCTGTCCAACAAGTAAGATAATTACCTTTCACGTGCAATTGTATTAATTCTGTACATATCTTTTTCCTTATTCTATCTATCTATCTATCTATCTATCTATCTATCCATCTATCTATCTATCTTATTCTTTTCCTTATCCATCAATCCATCTATCCATCTATCTATCTATCTTGGTCTGTTCATATCTGCCCGACAACCCTTTTTTTCTCGATCTTTCTCTCTTTCTATCGTCCTCTCCTATTTGGATGTTGTTTTAGCAATCACCAGCTGGCCAACGAAGAGAAACCCGGGCAAAAAGACCCACAGACCCGCAGACCGGCAGACCCGCACACAGCTTTCCCTTGCATCCGTCGAACAAGCGAATTTTCACTGATAGAGCACCTCCCGAATTTCCAAGGGTCCGTGTACCTGACCAAAAATGACCAAAAGCCAAGCCCGCAGCCGAACGCAAATAGATAATCAATTCCGGGGATCCGCACCAAGTATGCAAGAAAAGATAACTGTAAGTTATTCAAGATTTCTTTTTACAAAACTTCCGTTTGTTTTTTTTGCTCGATTATTTATTTATTCATTTTACTTTTCATTTTTTTTTTTTTCATTTGTTTATTCTTATTTTTTCACGTGATCCTGCAAAAAAATCGGATTTCAGAGTTCAACAAAAACATTTGAAGCTCTTCTTTGGAAATCAGCTGACCGATTCATACCAACGCAGCCATTGGTCTTTCGCCTGTTACTTAAAATGGCGTTGGCTTGATTTCCGGTTGCGCTGGTCATTTATAGAACATCATTAAGAATCTCTTTTATTTATTCATTTATTTATTCATTTTTAAACATGAATTCATTTTAGCAATAGATCACGTGTTGCATTATAGCCCGGATGTAAACCAAATCATAAATCAAAACGAACTAATGTTTTCTTTTTATTCATTAACTTTTTTGTATGAACGTCTTTTGTAAACTTTCAATGTGAGCCTACAAAGGGGATTTTATTTATTTATTTTGTATTTCTTAAACCAAATGCATTTTAAATCAAATGCATTTTCATGACAAATGCATTTTCATGACGAATCATGCACAGAAATAATTTTCACGTCCATGTTAAATCTATTCATAAGATATTACCTGGAAATGATGATTCAATATTAGAGTTCTATATATACAAACACATGCGCACTAACATACAAACACATATACTTATATTAATAGCATTTCAGTCTTATTTCTATCTCTTGCTTTCTTTCTTTCTTTCTATCTCTCTCTCTCCACACACACTCACACACACACACACACACACACACACACACACCACATATATATATATATATATTTATTTTATATATATATGTAATAGATAGATAGATAGATTGATTGATTAATAGATATAGATATTTATATATGTTTATTTTCTTGAATGTTTATTTTCTTGAATATGAATAGATACAAATGAAGACTTTGAGATAGATACGTACATACATACATACATACATTCATACATAAGTAATTATCTAATATCAACATGGAAGTTGGATGTATGTAGGTGCATACAGGTATGCGTACGGGCACCAAATTACTTTCGTATGCAGGAACCTATCTTCAACAGTCATATACATATGCATATGTTTACTTTCGGCTAATATCACAAAAAAGTAGAGCGAAAGAGAGAGAAGGAGAGGGGGAGAGGAGGAGAACTTGCTTGCATTATTAGGGATTCAAAGATATCCGGGTCACGCTCATAGGTAAATGCTTTGTGGACATGTGTTTGAGGTATGCATACATGTGACTTGACTTTAGTTTTTGAGTTATGATGCGTTAAATAAAACTGACATTCATGTTAGTCATCATAAAAATCATCGTTTTTCAAATGAAGTCGGGATGGCCTAATGTCGGTATCAGCCAGACAGCGAGGGAGTCTATCTCCTTTTCACTAGCGCTAGACCAAGGAGATTATTTTAGCATCTGAGGTGGAGCGCCACACCTACCATCAGCTCCTTACTTTACCGCACAGACCCCTGTGCTACTCATACACTGAGTTGGCGAGGGCCGGTATCGAACTAGGAAACTTACTTTAAAAGGAACTAAAATAGTGAGAAAAATGAGAATAATATTTCTTTGCATTTAGCTACATTTTAATTGTTCTCAACATCATCATGAGAATGTAATTCATTTCAAAGAATTGTTTTAAAAAGGTTATATACCATAAAAGATTATATATATATATATATATATATATATATATATATATATATATCAGTCATCCACAGACACGTGTTTCGACGTTTACGTCTCATTAGTGCGGCTCGACTTTTTAACATATATATATAAAAAGTAAGTAAAGTCGTCGGGGCTAAAGTCTGTATCACCCAGTTAACGAGGGAGTCTATCCTCTTTTCAATAGCGCTAGATCAAGGAGATTGTTTTGGCGTCTGAGGTGGAGCGCCACACCTACCATCAGCTCCTTACTTTACCGCACAGATCCCTACACTACTCATACGCTGAGTTGGCGAGGACCGGCATCGAACTAGGAACCTTGTGGTTTCTAGCCGATATATATATATATATATATATATATATATATTCATTTCTTATGATATATTAAATTTATATATATATATATATTATATATAGAGAGAGAGAGAGAGGGGGGAGAGTAGCGAGAGGGGAGAGACAGAGACTGAGACAGTAAAACAGAGACTGACAGATGTAGAAATATACATGTAACACAAACATATATAAGGTTAGGTATATCTAAATGTCTATATACGTACTTATTATGAATGTGTGTTAATAAAATCACGTGTATTTTTGAAAGCATGCATGTATGTATGTATGTAATATACATACCCTTGGGAAAGGTATGCTTCCAACAACTCCCCCTCTAACTATTGGTAAATAGCAGGGCAGACTGGGCTCTTAACCATGGCTAGGTAACCAGTCTAGGAGAAGGAAAATTCTAAATTCAAATCTGTTAAACCCCGCGTAAGAAATTGACCTTTTGATGCATCCTGCTCGCGAGGAAGGGTTGATATATATATATATATATATATATATATATATATATATATATATATATATATGTGTGTGTGTGTGTGTGTGTGTGTGTGTGTGTGTGTGTGTGTGTGTGTGTGTGTGTGTGTGTGTGTGTGTGTGTTATATTGATGTATTATAAGCATTTTACTGTATGCTTAATTATCTTTATTTATAGTTCCTCCATGGTTTTGTCTCCTCCTCTCTGTCTGTCTGTCTGTCTGTCTGTCTGTCTCTCTCTCTCTCTCTCTCTCTCTCTCTCTCTCTCTCTCTCTCTCTGTGTGTGTGTCTGTATCTGTCTGTCTGTCTCCATCCTCCAATCCCTCTCTCCCTCCTCCATACACCCACCCACCCATCTCTCTCTCTCGCTCTCTCTCTCTCTCTCTCTCTATCTATCTGTCTGTCAATCTGTCTGTCTGTCTGTCTGCTCTCTCTCTCTCTCTCTCTCTCTCTCTCTCTCTCTCTCTATCTATCTATCTATCTGTCTGTCTATCTGTCTGTCTGTCTCCATCCTCCACCCTCTCTCTCCCTCCTCCATCCACCCACCCACCCCTCTCTCTCTCTCTCTCTCTCTATATATATCTATCTATCTATCTGTCTATCTGTCTGTCTCCATCCTCCACCTCTCTCTCTCTCTCTCTCTCTCTCTCTCTCTCTCTCTCTCTCTCTATCTCTCTCTCTTCTCTTTCATCTCTTTGTGTCGCTCTCTTTCTCACTCCTTCTCTATATGCATGTGTTTATATGTTGTATATATGCGCATAAGCATGAATGAATTCAAACGTCTTATTCATCTTTATAATGATGCGTGCAACTGTTTTGATAAGTGGGTGGTCGATTTTCTTCTTTTCTTTTTTATTGGTTGGCAAACACAAAAAATGTGGACGTAAACTATGGCATTTATATACATATATATATATATGTGTGTGTGTATATATATGTGTGTGTGTGTGTGTGTGTGTGTGTGTGTGTGTGTACGCGTCTGGCAGTTAATCATGACCCAGACTGCACTTGGGGGATGACTAGGGAACACGATTCTACACATCACTGCCATTCGTTTGCATTGCTGCAGACATTATCGTCTGCTACAGCAACAGTGGAATTTTTCCTCCTACCTCCATAACTGACTTTGGGGTTTTGTTGCTGATTTATTTATTAATTCATTTATATTATCTTTTTTTTTCTTTTTTTTTTTCTTTTTTCATAAATTTATTAGGACATTTTATGTTCCCTCGTACGCACTGTTTTATGTTCGCCTTTGTAAGTTTCTCTCATGATTAGTGATATATGGGGCGTGCATATATAAGTATATGTATCGTGTAATAAACAATCCTCAATTTTAGCCACAAAAGGTGTCTTTATTGGCAAGGTTAGGGCTAGAAACAAGGTAAGCTTTGATGTTTCAAAAACATATCTCGTGTAATGAATGACCGACCCCTTGTTATATATATATATATATATATATATATATATATATATATATATATAGTAGAAAGGTATAGATATATAACCTACTTAAGTTTCACCAAAAATGGATCATCAGGGTTAATCTTAATAAACTAAGCAAAATAATTGATTAATTCAGAACAACCGCGGAAGTGAATAATGCAATTATAGCCTTCGCACAAAAAATCGCCGTTCGTTTTTGCTGTAGACCTGTTTTTAACGGCTAATTAATGATTAACTTAGTTTGGTACAAGGTCAGAATTATTAAGCACCAAGTGATAAACAAACTTACGAATAATGATTGGCTGACTTCTTAAACTACGCGCATTTTTTTCTTATAAGCATTTGTATGTATATACATGATTATAATGTGCGATGTAAGCGCTAATAAACATATGTATAAATATATGTCTCTGTTTGTCAGATCCCTCGATTATGCTAATGGTACCATGCAACCTAGTACTGCCTGCTGCATGAATTAGTGATCGGCTCCTAAATTATTTTCTCCATTATAGTCCAAAACCTGGCCAGTTTACCAAAACTATTCTCGTTCCCCAATGATACCTGCATCGGAAAAATAAGGTTTACAAACGTTCGCTTCGGGTTATACTTGCCGCGCTTTTAACCTAGGCTACTGGGCTATATTTTTTTTTTTTTTTTTTTTTTTTTTTTTTTTGAGACAGGTAGCTAGATACCCGGCAGAATAAAATTTAAAAAATGACCTGTCAAAGGACGGGTAAACATTCTTGTAAATTCAACGGCAATCTAGCAGGCGGATAAATCCTCAATCTACGAGAGTGAGTCAAAAAGTAATGCCATTTTGTTTAGGACAAGTATAGCTATCAACACATGAACATGTATCATACATCAAAATGAAGCTGGTCCTCTGTTGATCACATCCCTACTCCTCCACACAAACACCGTTTCTCTCAATAGCAATATTCCAACTTCGAATGAGAACATGTATCCCCCCGTAAAATTCTGTTGAATGTTCTTTGAGTCACTTGATCACTACAGATTTCACTTACTCGTCACTGAATAATATTTGCCACTCAAACTCTTTTCATGGGACCAAAGAGATGATAGTCTGAAGGCGCTAAATCTGGTGAGTATGGAGAATGCGATAAAGTTGTCTCCTTTGTCCTGATGCTTGTGTGTGGTCGAGCATTGTCATGCAGAAGGAGGACATTGTCGATGGCAAATTGAGTCTTACTCGTTGGATTCTTGTTCTGAGCCTCCTTATGAGTCTAAAAACCAGAAAAGTAAGAAAAAAAATTCACATGAAATAAAGAAAATGGAATTACTTTTTGACTCACCCTCGTAGGAGAAATACACTTTGATATAAAATATGGAGTGGTGCACCCCTACTTTCGTAAAATAATAAGTCCGGGTGAAGGACACTCTAATGTAAAACCGGCAGTTTCAATGATGTAGATGAGCTCTTCTTTTTGGGCATTAGAGCTTAGTCAGTGGAATTGACTTGATACACTGTTTTTCCTCACTATAAAAAGAGCTTCAGACACAGTTATTGCTTGATATCACGGGATTATTACAAAATGATGTCATGTGATACTCGAATTGGTGGTGGTAGCTATCATATAGGTCACAAAAGGATGAACTAATTCCGAAAAACATTCTTAATTCTATTCACCATCTTCTCGCAGCATCTATTCCATTTGATTCAATACTTTAAAAATAGATACCGAAAAGTATTTTTAAAATAATGTTTAGGAATTGTATGAAAAACCAAGATATCATCAATTTCAACTCTAACTTTCATTTATTAATCAAATATTGACTGAGAAAATTAGCGTGATTTAGCTGAGTAGTCACCGGCGGTGTCAGTGCAATAATGGTTCCTCTAAAAAAAAGAAACAGGATAACTCGCGTCATCCTGATGTGGGTGAGATGAATGTTATAGATTGACGCCCATTGGCTGTGAAACCGCTGACGTGTTGTTTCTGTCATTCTTTTAATTCATTTTTCAATATGAACGAATTGTAATAGTCCACTGCTTCTGGGGTGCGAGTCATCGGCTGATCAACAGAGGTCGGGTCAGTTGGGTGATTTGGCCAGATACTGGAAGACTAAAAACCTACGATGAACCTAGTCATACAACATCACTGGGGGCGCGTTTCACCGACTCATCTAGAAGATATATTCATTGGAATGACAAGCAGTTCCTTTCTTTTTCGCATCTCTAAAAATGTAAGGATTAAATTTTATTGCTGAATTTGATTGTATGTCTTAAAATATGTATTTTAATTTTTATAGGAGGTGCGAGGTGTAGTGTCGTAGGAAATGGACTCGTTGACCAGAGTTCAAATCCTGGACGAGGCTGTTTGCATTTCCCATAGCGCTAATACCATTGGGAAAGGTATGCATACAACTACTATACCTCCAGCTAAATACTAGGGCTAACTAGGCTCTTTAACTTTGGCTAGGTAGCCAGCCTAGGAATGAAAACTCTGAATTCAAACCTGTTTAACTCCGCTTAAGAAATTGACTTTGTGCCGCATCCTGCTCATGTGGAAGGGTTGATAAAAATGTATTTTAATATACATTTACCAAGTTTAATAGAAGGTTACAATTGTAGGACACACAGTAAAAAAAACTGAGCGTTAGTTACGTCATTAACAATATCTAGTGGTGAGGCTCCACTTCTGGAAAATATAGAGCGTTTGTCAGCATGACCGCACATTAGTCTCTTGCACAATTCCTAATAGATCACCTTTTCCACCCAATCATATTTACTCTTGTATTCCTTTTATGCCAGTTTGCTTATTGTGTGATTGTGTCACATCCTACCCATGGCGAACGGGTTTGGTAAATACCTACTATGTCTGTCACATGTTTATCTCACAGTTCCACGTGCTTGGCACATCGTTACTCGAGTTTTTTTTTTAACACTTCAAATGAATTTACTCATATATATATATATATATATATATATATATATATATATATATATATATATATCAATGTGTATGGTTGGCACTATTATACTTGAAAATGCGGTAGTAATCCAACGTACAGTGTTATTAGGAGAGTGCTCAATATCTGTGATAGAGCGTTAATAGATAAATAAATGAATAAATAATAAATAAATAAAAGGTTTAGCTTGTTTTATTTTATTTATTGGAACAATCATTACAACCGTTCGGTTTCTTGCTATGGCATTCTCAGGTAAAACGA
>CM042138.1:107844794-107852294 GCA_023376005.1 Doryteuthis pealeii | reverse complement strand
CTATAAGAGAGATTAAATGGACAGAGAGATTGATTAATTGATCTAGGATTATTTCATGCCTGGAAGTTTGAGAATCGCGTTCATTATACATTTATATTTACATTTCTTGCGTAATTGTTTCTTAAGAGATTTTTGTAATAGTTGCTGTAGTTGTTGTTGTTGTTGTTGTTGTTGTTGTTAGGTGGGCGGGGGACACGGTCCTATCGAATACAAATATCTTTTACAGATCTATTTGACCCATAGACGGGACTCTAACAGGTGCTAACACTCTGGGTCGGAGTGGACCTGGGAGTAATGGCAATGAAGGGGTATTCCACACCCCAGACCTCCAGATCTAGAAGCTCACTATCAGATGCAATTTAGTGTCATATTCCAGAACACCCCTGGGGGTCATTCTCCTTCCAAGTTTGAGTAAATAGTAGGGCAGACTGGAGTTTAATCTTGGCATGGCAACTAGTCTAGGAGAAAGAAAACTCTGAATTAAAACCAGTTGTACGCCGCTTAAAAACTGACCTTGTGCCGCATCCTTCTCGTGACGGAGGTGTTTGGTAAATACATATTGTGAACACCCGTTTTATTTCAATGCTTAGCGTGTTTGAGAGTCTTGCCTTGGAGCATTGGTTAACAAGTTCGTCTTACTGACGATGAATGCTTTAATACAACGTATTAAGCTTAACAAAAAACGGGACCATATGACATTTAGGCACCCCTTTTTCGATCTCGATTCATAGGAACATTTTTCCATTTACACCGTCAAAATCCGGTTGTTTGTTAGAGGTTAAGGTTAGGGGTTAGGGTTAGGAGTTAGTTTTATAATTTTAAAAAAAACTCCAAAAATCGTCTGTTAACAATTAACCGGATTTTGACGATGTAAATGGAAAAAATGTTTCTATGAATCGAGATCGAAAAAGGGGTACCTAAAGGTCATATGGTCCAAAAAACGCAATTGCTTTGAAACATTATTTAAATTCAATGTATACTTATAAAAAATTAGCTTCGTCTTTAGTCTCTCTCTCTCTCTCTCTCTCTCTCTCTCTCTCTCTCTCTCTCTCTCTCTCTCTCTGGAGCTGCTGCTGCTGCTGCATTCTTATCCATATTCTTATACATATTAACTCTTTTCCCCAAAGGATGTACCAAATTTCCTTGGTTTTTTTTTTTTTACCTGTATGATGGGATATTTCACTATTTATTTACCTCAGAACTCATTCTATTCATGTAAAGTCCTATTATTGTTGTTGTAATCTGGGTCATTTCAGCGTAAACAGGTGACACGTACGAGCTGCTGCCAGCGGTTTACGGTAGGATCGCAGCGGTGGAATAGTCGCTGCGAGCGGTTTCAAGTAGGGAAAGAGTTAAAAGCACCATTATTTTTCATTGAAGCACTTGGCTCCCATGTGAGGAATTTCAAAATTAAGAGGAGGAATTTTAGCCAAGAAGGAATTACGAAGGAATTTTAGTCATATGTATAAATCATACGTACAAGGTGTGATCAAAAATTTTAGTGACTGAAGTTTTCTTTTTAATTTTGTAATTTAAGATTCAAATAAAGACATTTGCAAAGCTGAGCAACTTATGATATGAAGTGAAGTATGAAGCTGGAGGTGCGTGGTGTAATGGTTAGAGTCGTAGGAAATGGAATCGTCGACCCGAGTTCAAATCCTGGACGAGGCTGTTTGCATTGCAAATAGCACTAATACCCTTGGGAAGGGTAAGAATCCAACTACTGAGCAAATAGTAGGGTGGATTTGACTCTTTAACCGTCGCTAGGTAACCAGTCTAGGAGAGGGAAAACTCTGAATTCAAACCTGTTAAACTCCGCTTAAGACATTGATCTTGAGTCACATCCTGCTCGTGCGGAGGTTGGTAAATATCTATCTATCTATACATATATAAAGGGCAGTCGTGTGTATATGTATGTCCGGAGGAAACTTCGAAAATAAAACAATTAACGACAAAGTAAATATATATACACGTTAAATATCACCAGGGCTTGGTTTTGAGCAAAAATAATAATTTGATTTATATTCGTGAAGATAATTAAAAAATAAAATTTAAATGATAACAGCATGGATTTTTTTTTTCATTTAATATTTTAGTAGACATTAACATTTAATAGTGGCTGGATCAATGCAAGGTCTTTTTTTACATAGGGATTTAAATGGGGCATCTCACGATTCAGTAATAATGGATCTGCATGACTAACTATTTTTAAAATCCCCCTTTACCCAGGCGACGCCGGGTTGCTGCTTCTTGTATAATATGAAGTGATGTTATCTCGATATCTAATTCAAGGGCTTCTCAAACTTTTTACTTGATGCACCCCTTGTAACCAAATTCAATTTCCATTCACTACTAAATAAATTAATTGAATATTTAATTACAAAACATGATTTATTTACTAGTATTATTTGTATTATTCGGACTAATTTCCTCATCTTTATTGCTATCTGCACAACGTTTCGGTCGATGTGCCCGGCTTTCTTCAGGTATTTCTTGTCGGACTCGGGAATCTTCTCAAATTCAGGAACCCCCTCCTCGATCTCGGGAACCTTCTTGCCGTAATCAGGAGCCTTCACGGAACTAATACAAATTATCAAGTCTCATCTAAAAAAAAATTAATAATTTATTAGTGTTTAAAACATTTTAACGGGAATGGCAGGTTTGGTGGACACTGAGGAGATCAGGAATATTAGGTTTCAGTTTGTGATGCCGAAATGGTTTAACGATATCAGAGCCAGATTGTTGGTTCATTTGAATGGGTCATATATGAACGACACATCACCGGTGGCTATCATATACAATCAGGCATTATGCTAAGTGTACAATATCTGACAACTAGTCTACATGATCCAGTGATTTTTGTTCTGTTATAAAAGGGATTGATAAATGCAAACTAGTAAATTCACTCCCATGTGGACCCCTATATTTTTATTTACCTTGTCATAATATTATCCCCCCAAGGATCTATATGGACTACCTTGAGAAGGCCTTGTCAAGACGTCAGAGCCAGTTTGAAAAATAATCTATGAAACTAGGATTGTGAAATTGTAGCATTTACTTCCCCATAATAATTAGACCTGGCTCCGTATGAAACTTTTTTTTCCTAAGGTGGAGAACATTGAATGAAATACGTATGACGACTTAGTTTCACACCATACCACATCAAAAGGAAATTTCAAAGGTGCTTGGACCAGTAGAAGACACGCTGGAAAAAGTGTCTTGAATTTCAAAAGGACTATTTTATTTATTAAGAGAATTAACATTTCATTCGTTGTTCATTTCTGTGTTACTAAATACATCTTAAGTCTCCATACTTTTTCAACACATCTTGTTTGTATGGAATAATGATTGAATGGACATATGGTCGTAAGAAAGAGGGAGTGGGGAGAGAGAAAGTAAATATGTATCTGACCGCAGAAGCATTTGGGCGTCACTGGAATTTCCATTTTAAAATTTGAACTTTGCATATGAGGTCATATGCGCACATGCTGTTTTTTTTTTTTTTTTTGGCATGGGAGGATGAATGCACTCTAAGCTGTACATGTAGTTATTAATATAGTTACAACATATACGCAATTTTAAAAGCCTACAGTAGTGCTCCTTTTTTTCAACTAAGAAGTACATCCAAGTTCAAGCGAATGTCTGGAACGTCTGAAGAGTGACCCCACAGTCCCCAGATACCCAAAACTAACTAACCACCAGATGCAGTGGTTTAGTGTCAAACTCAGAATAGACTTTTTAAGTCTTACCCCTTTTCGAGCATACAGTCGGTGTATTCAAGGTTCAACCGACATGGTGGCTGGGTGACAGGGTGGCTGGGTGACAGGGTTGCAGGGTGGCTGGGTAGAGTATGCATTTATCCAACTTTCCTACCATGGGTAGGATTCAACCCAGGGTCTATTTCTAAACTGATTACAGACGGTTTTGAATTTAGTTTTCCTTCTCCTAGACTGGTTGCCTAACCAAGCCATGCCTATCCTAAAGACTAAAGGCTTTGTCTCAGAGGTGGACAAAAAACTGAGAAGGATGAGACTTTATTAAGGATTAGATAAATATGTATCTGACCACAGAAGCATTTGGGCCTCTCTGGAATTTCCATTTTAAAATTTGAACTTTACATATGAGGTCGTATGCGCACATGCTGTTTTTTTTTGTTTGTTTTTTGTTTTTGTTTTTGTTTTTTGTTTTTTTGCATAAGAGGATGGATGCACTCTAAGCTGTACATGTAGTTATTAATTTAGTTGTAGCATATGCGCAATTTTAAAAGCCTATAAGTCAATACATATAAAGTAGTGCTACTTTTTCGGTCAAGAAGTACACCCAAGTCAAAGCGAATGTCTGAAACATCTCAAAATCATTAAACTCCCTTCAACTTTAGGCAATATAAACAGATTTTGTATTTGTTCAAATACTCATGAGTTTACCAATCCCCTCCGTCACGGGCAGGATGCGGCACAAGGTCAATTTTTAAGCGGAGTACAACTGGTTTTAATTCAGAGTTTTCAATCTCCAATATTAATTGCCATGCCATGATGAAACTCCAGTCTGCCCTACTATTTACACAAACTTGGAAGGAGAATGGTTGGATTCCCTCATGACCCCCGGGGGTGTTCTGGATATAACACTAAATTGCCCTATAGAATATACTGCTCATAAATATTTGAACATTCTATAGCCCCTATGAATATTGCTCTATAGAATATACTGCTCATAAATATTTGAACATTCTATAGCCCCTATGAATATTGCTCTATAGAATATATGCTCTATAGCCCCTATGAATATTGCTCTATAGAATATACTGCTCCCTATACTATGAATATTGCTCTATAGAATATACTGCTCATAAATATTTGAACATTCTATAGCCCCTATGAATATTGCTCTATAGAATATACTGCTCATAAATATTTGAACATTCTATAGCCCCTATGAATATTGCTCTATAGAATATACTGCTCATAAATATTTGAACATTCTATAGCCCCTATGAATATTGCTCTATAGAATATACTGCTCATAAATATTTGAACATTCTATAGCCCCTATGAATATTGCTCTATAGAATATACTGCTCATAAATATTTGAACATTCTATAGCCCCTATGAATATTGCTCTATAGAATATACTGCTCATAAATATTTGAACATTCTATAGCCCCTATGAATATTGCTCTATAGAATATACTGCTCATAAATATTTGAACATTCTATAGCCCCTATGAATATTGCTCCTATATATTGCTCTATAGAATATACTGCTCATAAATATTTGAACATTCTATAGCCCCTATGAATATTGCTCTATAGAATATACTGCTCAAAATTTATTCTATAGCCCCTATGAATATTGCCTATAGAATATACTGCTCATAAATATTTGAACATTCTATAGCCCCTATGAATATACTGCCTCTATAGAATATACTGCTCATTACTGATATATACTGTATTATGAATACTCTATAGCCCCTATGAATATTGCCCTATAAAATGTACTGCTCATAAATATTTAAACATTCTATAACTCCCTATTAATATACTGCTCATAAAATATCTGAACAAGAAGAACATCGTTTTCTGCCTTATTTGTTAAATGGCAAATCAAATTCATATGGATTATTTAACGCCGAAATTGGATTCATTTCTAAATGTTAGTAATCATAACAATATGTTCAATGTTCCATTGCTTTTTTTTATTTCTCTTTTGTCTCTAATCATTTGTTTGCACAGTTATATGATATGATATCAAGTATTCCTATCAAATGTACAACATTATTCATGATTATACGCTCCAATGTTATTATTCCTATTTAATAATAATCCTTGGTTTGCATGCAGTTATATGGTTTCAGGTATTCCTATTCAACACCAATATGTTTAAGCCATTATATGGTTTCAAGTAACTAATAATAATTAGTATTAGCTTCAAGTAAATAGTCTTAATACAAAAAAATGTGCACACAGATATAAATTATTCCAATTTTATACTAATAATTTTCAAACAGATCTATTTGATCCATAGATGGGACCCAAACAAGTACTACCACTCCGGGTCACAGTGGACCAGGGAATAATGGCGATGAAGGGGTACACCTTACTATCCAGAACTCCAGAATTGGAGCCTCACCACCAGATGCAATTTAACGCAAAACCCAGGACACAAGAAGAACATCTGTTTTTTATTGACTAAGATTGCAGGGGCTACGCTAGGCTGAGTATATACGTAAAAGCATCGCTTTGGAATAATGATTACCAAATTAGTCTTGCAGACTATTATTCGTATTGCATTCCATTGTTACTAGGTGTCCCACTATTATGGTTTGTATACCCATATGTCGGGTATATAACGGGAGAGAGACACACAGACAGACGGAGACAGAATAGAGATGGAATGAGGGTTCTTACTTGTTACATTTCTTCTATTTCGTCGGCCGCTTACTGTCTGCTGCCAACTCGGCCGCCATCTTCTCGTGTTGGGCTAATTTCTCTTCAGGGCTTTCTGTTAAGGGTTGGTTCTTCTTTATTTCTTCGGTTGTTTAAATAACTTAATCAACAAGACTTATAGTTTGTCTTATAAAGCTTTATTAAACAACCCAGCCCATATTCCGCAGCGGATCGAGAGTGACTCTCAGAGCGAGTGACTTTTGAGTCCGCTCGCTCTGAATCTCTGGACGCATCTGACTAAAAGTATCTCACGCCTGTAATCGCGTGCTATCGGAGGGTTCAATACGGGGTCATCCCAATCACTCATAACCCTAACGGTTATGGAAATTTCCCAGTTAACTCCCTCCGATTTTGAATCTAACGAACCTTTGATTCAAAATATTCTTACTACAGGTACGTACATAATTCATAAGCTGCCTATGAATTATGTAAAAAACTCACCAGAGTATTGCGACTAGAGTCCTTTTTGTGTGTGTGTGTGTGTGTGTGTGTGTGTGTGTGTGTGTAAGCACTTTTATTTACTCACAGCTATATGCGTGCGGAATATTTAACTTTTCGCACATGTGTGATGCAATACAATTACACCTTGATCAAACATTGACGGAAAATAGAATTGCAATACCTTGAAGGACGATCCCGATTTTCACCTGGGTAGAGTTATTTGGTTAGTTGGTTGATTGGTTGGTTGGTTTTACGGCATGTTAACCCTTGTTAGGTTATTTTATGCCGAAATACGTTTAATAATCTTTGTATATACACCACAATAATCTATTTCCCAATAGATTTTAACAAGTAAACACATTATTCTCTCAAACAGCTTTATTTGACCCATATATTGGACCCTAACAGGTATTACAACTCTGGGTCATTGTGGACCAAGAAGGAATAACGATAAAGAGTGACCCCAACAGTCCCCAGATACCCAGAACTAACTAACCACCAGATGCAGTGGTTAGTGTCCAACCCAGAATAGACTTTTTTAAGTGGTACCCCTTTTCGGGCGTACAGTCGGTGTATTCAAGGTTCAACCGACAGTGTGGCAGGGTGGCTGGG
>CM042138.1:107837294-107839794 GCA_023376005.1 Doryteuthis pealeii | reverse complement strand
CCGATTGCAGCAGTGCAGTAGTCTGGATGGTTTCAATTCTTCAGTTTACTGGGACCGTTCCAAGTGCACCAACTACAATTGGTATCACTTTCACTCTCATGTTCCACAGCTTTTTCAATTCTTTGGCAAGGTCCAGGTTCTTGTTCTTTTTCTTGTTGTTCTTGTTGTTCTTGTTGTTGTTCTTCTTCTTATTATTATTATTATTATTTGTCGATATAATTATTTACTAAGCTAAGCTTAGATGTGACACAAGTTCAGAAGTATGAGGCGCCCAGTGAGAATCGAACTCACTAACAATGGTCTGCAAATCTAGCTTGCTAACCATTACACCATGTGTGGTGCCTAAACATTGATAATATAATGTCGATATACCGTGGTGTGATAATTTAACTATTACAACGTTTGATATGCATACTTAAGAGTTATTGCTAATAGTTCAATATGTAAAAAGTATAATAATCTTGATGTAACTCTCTCTCTCTCTCTTCTCTCTCTTCTCTCTCTTCTCTCTCTCTCTCTCTCTCTCTCTCTCTCTCTTCCATACCATTGAAACAGACGATACGCTTCCGGGTTCACGCTCTGTCCCTCTCTTTTTTCTTCTTATCAAATTTTATTTTAGGTTTTTCTTTTTCTTCCCTTTCTTTCGTCCCAATCAAAACGGAATGGTCCATTTCTCATTTTCCCGCCCTCTGTCTATCTGTCTTTCTGCCCCCCCCTCTCTCTCTCTCTCTCTCTCTCTTCTCTCTCTCTCTCTCTCTCTCTCTCTCTCTCTCTCTCTCTCTTACGTACATTCCTTTTCTTTCCTCACAATCAAAACAGAATGGTCCATTATCTTAGCTGGTAATTAAACATGACTCACAAGCGTATCAATAAATAAGTAAGTAAAGTCGTCGTGGTGGCCTAAAGTCGGTATCAGCCAGACAGCGAGGGAGTCTATCCCCTTTTCACTAGCGCTAGACCAAGGAGATTATTTTAACGTCTGGGGCGCCACACCTACTACCACCAGCTCCTTACTTTACCGCACAGATCCCTGTGCTACTCATACGCTAAGTTGGCGAGGGCCGGTACCGAACTAGGAACCTTGTGGTTTCTAGCCGAACGCTCTACCGACTGAGCTATACCGGCTCTATATTATTATTATTTGGTGATCCAAATCCCGGCCAAACCTCGTGTTAATTAACAAGAAGAAAATAACTTATCATGTAGTGGATTTTGCAGTTCAGCGTACCATAGAGCCAAGATGAAAGAAAGCGAAAAGTTAGACAAATACTAAGATCTTACTAGAGAGCTGAAAAAGTTGTGGAACATGAAGGTGATGGTGAAAGCAATTGTTGTTGGTGCCCTTGGAAAAGTCCCCAGAGGCCTGGGGAAGGACTGAAGGAAAGGGAGATCAGAAGGAGAATCGAGACCATCTAGACCACAGCACTATTAAAATCAACAATAATATTTAGAAAATTCATGAAACTCGCTGCCACTCAGACTTCATGGAGAAAATCTTTGTCTTAAAAAATTGCAAATGAATCTTGAAAACCATTGCTAATGAAATGCATTCCATTTATACAAACTAGGCTAATGCCCGCCTAAATTCATTAATTATTAACTAATTAATTTTCAAAATTAGGTATGACTTCAATTAAGCACATATCCTCCAAAAATTGTCGGCTTAAAGTCATATAAAAATAAACACATTTGTTTGTTTACTTAACCTCATAGATAGATAGATAGATACGATAAAGGGAATGACTTACCGGGGAAAAAATATTGAGTTAATCTCAATATTGATGGTTGATACAAGTATTAACCGGATAAGTGAGTGTTATAACAAATATAAAGTGCTCAATACGTTAGTAGAGCGGATTTAGTATTAGTGTGTATTGAAATAATGTACTCGAGTTTCACCATAAGGATCTTCAGGGTTAATTCCGATGAATTAATCAAGATATTGATTAGTTACAGTTAATTGCGGAAGTGAATATTGCAATTCAACTGTCATAATTGCAATATTCACTTTCGCAATTAGCTGTAATTAATCAATATCTTGAGTAATTCATCGGAATTAACCCTGAAGATCTTTATGGTGAAGCTCGAGTACGTTATTTCAATATATAGATAGATAGATAGATAGATAGATAGATCAAATTAATGCAACGATCAAGTTTATGCAGCGATACTCAAGATCCGACTTCAGCTTTTGTCTCATCTAATGTAACTAACTGAGCCACTGCCATTCCTCCAGCCTGAGGATAATCTTTTTTTTTTCTTTTTTTTTTTTTTTTTTAAAGAAGGAACAGATGCAAACGAAGCATTAAAGCGCGAAATACGCGAATTGTTGATGCGACGACGAGACGTTTTTACGTCGCTGTCGGAGTTGTCTGTTTATCCCATTCTGAAATCACAAAGGTCAAAGAAAAAAGAAAAAGAAAACGTTGGGGAGGGGGGTGACAGGAACTTAAAACAACAAAAAAGGGGAACGGAAAAGCAGCACAACAAAAAAAGGAAG
>CM042138.1:107772294-107834794 GCA_023376005.1 Doryteuthis pealeii | reverse complement strand
GTGAAATTCAGAAATATGCGTGCAAAGTCAGTGTGCCAGCGTATAATAGAGCTGTAATTCAATAGTGTTATATTTTAAGTAAGTATGGAAGCGCGTTGTGTAATGGTTAAAGTCATGGGAAATGGACTCGTCGCCCCGAGTTCTAATCCTGGATGTGGTAATAGCATTTTACTTAGTGCTAATGCCCTTGGGAAAGGTATGAATCCTACTCTCCCTCCAGCTATGGATAAATAGTAGGGCAGATTGGGCTCTTTAACCTTGGTTAGGCAAGGAGAAGGACAATTCTGAATTCAAACCTATTGAACCCCCGCTTAAGAAATTGACATTGCTCGTGCGGAGGGGTTGGTAAATATATATTTTTTAAGTAACTGATAAGATGACATCAAATTCAACTGAAAAACTGAGACAACAATCTACATCATCTAATTTTCCACTGTGGAGCTTTAGAATACATTGACTGCAACTTCGCAGGGTGGTAAGACCCCTACCCCATAAATAGGGCTACCTGTTGGCATAGGGTGGCTAACCGTAATGCTTGGGGATAGGATCATAGTGGATTAGCGGTTGGTTAATACGCCATTAAATAAATAAAAAACCGAA
The DNA here is from genome assembly GCA_023376005.1 of Doryteuthis pealeii. Taxonomy (NCBI): domain Eukaryota; kingdom Metazoa; phylum Mollusca; class Cephalopoda; order Myopsida; family Loliginidae; genus Doryteuthis; species Doryteuthis pealeii. The sequence continues at coordinate 107,834,194 of CM042138.1, read as the reverse complement.
CTAAGATAATTGTTTCTAACAATTAATGCACATGAAGTTTATGAAAGATCTAACGAAATTATTCCTACCAATTCATTAATACACATGAGGATAAATAAATCATAAATATAAAAAAGAAAAAAGATTTGGCATCAAATTAACCACAAGGGTTGATATGCCATATATATATATATATATATATATATATATATATATATATATATATATATATAACATCAAATTGAACCAACCTCAAAAACGGCTTTCAAATAAGACTAGCAGCGACTACCCGACGTCGCCTGGGTAAAGGGGGATTTTTTAAGTTAGTCCTGCAGATCCATTATTACTGAATCGTGTGTTGAATACTTGTGGGATGCCCCATTTAAATCCCTCTGTAAAAAAATAGACTTTGCATTGATCCAGCTACCCTGAAAAGAAATGTTAATGTCTACTATCTAAAATATTAAATGAAAAAAATCCATGCTGTTATCATTTCAATTTTATTTTTTAATTATCTTCACGAATATAAATCAAATCTCTATTATTTTTTATCAAAAACCAAGCCCTGGTGATATTTAATGTGTATATATATTTACTTTGTTGTTAATTGTTTTATTTTCGAAGTTTCCTCCGGACATACAGATACACACAACTGCCCTTTATATATGTATAGATGGAGAGTTATGCGTTGATACATAAACATCTAAATAATCAAATGCCTACATCAAATATTTGACAAAAACAGTTACGGCTAGTTTGAAACATACCCCACCCAACCCCAAGAAATAGTGTAAATCTCACTGCCAGGTGTCGACAATAGCAGAGATCATAAAAATGGCCGATTGAAAATACTTGAATACCAAACAATAATTTTCATTCAACAAATGGATATGCTACATTACCATTTTATTTTTCGCTATTATTGTAGCATATAAACTTTTTTTAAGTACTTGAAAAACCTTTAAATAAAAAAAAATCGTCATGTAGAAAATAAAACAATGTTTAATACGAAGAAACCAACCATAGACTCACTGGTTAAATCGAAATTAACGGACATAAATTCCACCATCGCATGTCACCCCGCCGAAAGAAAAAAAATACCAAAAATCAGGGAATTAACTTGAACCACTTTGAACCACGTATCTTTGAGACGTAACAGATTCTCAAATTTACGTGGTTCAAAGTTAACTGACCTGAAAAAATGTAAAAGTTTTTTGAATAAAATAACTGGAGCATTATATCTTTTATTCATTAATATATCAACACTGAAAATTTCATTAAATTCGGTTAATTCCCTGATTTTTGGTATTTTTTTCTTTCGGTGGGGTGACATATGATGAAGGAATTTAGATCTGTTAAGTTCGATTTAACCGACTCTCTTGCTTAAATAATTAAAGAGTCTTTTATGTTGCTTTTTTTTATCTTTTTGGTTATATTTTTGCTCTTGAAGAAAAACAAATAAGTCCCTATGCAAATCGAAAGTATAACATTAAATGTTATATCTATATCAAAAGCACTAGAGGAATTTTTGTAACTTTCTTTTCTTAATGGTCCATTCATCTACAGTGATTGGATAAATAAAAAAAATTATAAAGGTAAACGATAAAAGGTAATGGGCGATGTGCAAAATGTAATAGATTACAGGTAAAAGGAAAAATATACCAGGTAAAAAGCGATAAAGGTTAAGGGTTATAATAGGTAATTTGTATTACGCAATATATGATGCGAATCTGCCATAATGTGATAGTTAATATGTATTTGGCAGAAAATAATATGCAAGACTTAATATCTAAGTGCTCTATGGTAAAAGATAAATATTGGGTTACAACGCAAAATAAACAAACAAGCCTTGCTAAGTCAATTCTATAACATCTACCAATTCTGAGTCTTGAATATAGAAAATAGCTTTTAAAAAATCTTAATTTTTAAGCTGAATATAATACTGGGCATGTTTTTCCATATTTTTTTAAGGAGACAGTGTCTATGAGATTATATGACGATATTTCAAATACTGTAATCGGGGGCAGCGAACCCTTCGCAAAGCGGCCAAGGGTATGTGCGTAATGAGAATCATAATGATTCTATGTATTATTTTTCCAATTAGACACATAGCGTAGTGGATATAGGCGATGAGTTAATACTATTCTAAGTTACAGTTATCTCTAGGCTTAACACTTGTACCCAGCTATGGTTAGCGGAATGAGAACAGGATACCCCTGTGGATTGAATAAAGGGTTGGGTTCAAAGTTCCGTGATGACTCCCGATTACGACAAGAAGGTTCACGAGTTCGAAAAGAAGGTTCATGAGTTCGAAAAAGCTCTCGGGTTCGAGAAAGCTCCTAAGTCTAACAAGAAATACCTGAAGAAGGCCGGAGAGCACACCGACTGAAAACGTTGTACAGATAACAATAAAGATGTGGACAATAGTCTGAATAATCCAAATAATACAAATTATCAAGCCTCATCTCAAAAATTCAAAGAAATAATCATTCTAATACTGATTTTTTTTAATATTCATTTTTTTTTTTAAATAACAAAATAATGGCCTGATAAATCATTTCAAACTACCAGTATCCCCAGGGCAAATTCAGATCCACATTTCATTGTACGCAAATTGTATTGTGTAGAAAAAAAACTCCGGTGAGACGAATAAATGCATGTAAAATTAACAGACTTATATCTGGTGCTGTTTAAGAAAAAGAAAGAAAAAAAACGATGATCATTTCTTTGGCCCAGCTCACACACGTATCTCCGGTTGTGGTGGGGGTGGGGGACATAGAACACACATAATGATTTTCTCATCCAAAATATACGTATACACAAACACACACACACACACACACACACACACACACACACACACACACACACACACATACACACACACAAATCCATGTAAAGAATGCAGGCAAAAGACATTATGCAGAGTTATTGCATGGCAGGGAAAGATGCATTTGATGTTTGGCTTTCGTTTCCATTAAAATACCTGAGACGTGTTCAGTGAAGTCACGTGACAGTCTGCATTTTTCTTTCTTTCTTTCTTTCTTTCTTTCTTTCTTTTTTTTTTTTGCACAAGAGGAAAAAAGCACTATTGAGTGATTTGCAGTTTAACATGACATGGGAATCCCTCTCCCTTTTCAACTCCTTTCCCATCTCTCTCTCTCTCTCTCTCTCTCTCTCTCTCTCTCTCTCTCTCTCTCTCTCTCTCTCTTCTCTCTCTCTCTGTTTGTTCGCATCTATCTATATCTTCTTTTACAAGTCCTGATATCACCTGAATCATTGCTGAATGTCCCCTGATGCATAGCTGCTGATGCTGCTGCTGCTGATGCTGCTGCTGATGCTTTGGGGGCTGCGATGACACATACTTTATTATAGAGAATGCCTCACAGATCTCATGTTGTGCTTTCTGCACTGAACACTGTATAATAAAAGTACATGTCAAACATTTCTTGTTCCAATATCGATGCATCTGTATCAGATGGGTCCTATCTAAATAATAATTTTAAAAATAATTAAATTGGAAAAATAATGGCCAAATTATTTCGAAATTGATTTCCTCTGATAATGCAATGTCAGATTTTTAAAATATTGACTTTCTAGTTTTAGATGGGGTTACATATTTTACAATATAAATAGTAAAAAGTAAAGTCGGGAAAGTGGCCTATTGTCAGTATAAGCTGGACAGCGAGAGAGTCTATCCCTTTTTCATTAGGAGATTGTCTTTGCGTCTGAGGTGGAACGCCACACCTACCATCAGCTCCTCACTTTTACCGCACAGATCCAATTTGTGCTACTCATACACTGGATTCGCGAAGGTCGGTATCGAACCCGGAACCTTGTCATAAAATGACGACAGAGCAGTCTTTTATAGTGAAAAATTCAAATACTAGGAAAAGCTATTTGCATTTCAATTCGCAATGGTATCATCATCATCATCATCATCATCATCATCATCAAGGGTTCTGATAGCATGGGTTCCCTTGACTCTCTCGTTCTCTCACCATCCGTCTCTATCAGCCATCACTCTTGATAAGTTCTCTACACGGCAGCCAGTGTCTGGCTGCCGTGTAGAGAATGCTTTGGTGGATGCTTTACCGACTAAGTTCCAATATGAATACAATGCCGGAAAAAATCTCTGAATTCCTGACATTTATGTAAACCAGTTTCTTTTTCCTTGTTTTTATTTTCAAAATGGTGATTACATCGTTGAAACTTGGACCCTGATAGTTTCCCCCTGCCATGGCCGGGTTAGCTCAGTCGGTAGAGCACTTACAGATTTCTGGTTCGATACCGGCTCTCGCCAACTCAGCGTATCAGTAGCACAGGGATCTGTGCGGTAAAGTGATAAGCTCATGGTAGGTGTGGCGCTTCACCTCAGACGCAAAAACAATCTCCTTGGTCTAGCGCTATTTAAAGGGGATAGATTCACTCGCTGTCTGGCTGATACCGACTTTAGGCCAGCCCGACGATTTTACTTACTTATTACTGATGTGATCACTGCTGGTGAAATAAGGGTGATCTCATAAACAACATTTTCCATTAGATTCTTAAACATGGACACACCAGTGTTGGCCGGCAGCAAAAAATATTCATCAGCTCTGTACAACACTGGCTGCCGTCTAGAGAACTTATCAAGAGTGATGGCTGATAGAGATGGATGGTGAGAGAACGAGAGAGTCAAGGGAACCCATGCTATCAGCACCCTTGATGATGATGATAATGGTACCATTGCAAATAGCTTTCCTAGGATTTGAACTTTTCACTATAAAATACTGCTCTGTCGTAATTTTATGACAATAATCGACGATAATAATGGACTCGACATCCCGAGTTCAAATCCTGGACGTGGCAATTACATTTCACTTAACGCTAATACCATTGGGAAAGGTATGAATCCTACTCTCCCTCCAGCTATCGTGTAAAATTACTCAAACAATTAAACGTCAAACACACTTCTGAGATCTCTCTAACATTTTCCAAAAGACTTCAAACACACTTCTGAGATTCTCTACATTATGCAAAAGATATATACAGAAGAAATAAAAAGCGAAGTAAACTTACACTTCTGAGATTTCTCTAGCATTATGCAAAAGATATATACAGAAGAAGCGAAGTAAACTTCAAACACAAGATTTCTCTAGCATATGCAAAAGATATATACAGAAGAAATAAAAAGCGAAGTAAACTTCAAAACACACTTCTGAGATTTCTCTAGCATTATGCAAAAGATATATATAAGAAGCAATATAAAAGCGAAGTAAACTTCAAACACACTTCTGAGATTTCTCTAACATTATGCATATACTAAAGATTTCTCTAGCATTATGCAAAAGATATATACAGACGAAATAAAAGCGAAGTAAACTTCAAACACACTTCTGAGATTTCTCTAACATTGCTCAAAAGATGTATACAAAAGTAATGAAAGAGTATACTTCTAAGATGGCTTTATGAACTTTTGCAGCAACTTAACAACAATAGAACACAATAGCTGTTCGGTCAAAGTATATACAGAGGAATTTTCAATATGTCTGTCGAAATCTGGTGATTTTTGTTTGATAAACGAACGCTCGGCATCCCATAATTAAACCGGAAAGAATAAAACGAGCCGAAATCGTGCGGAAACATTTAGTAGAAGATTTATAGGATGAGCTGTCATGTGCAACTCAAGTTGATTAATTTGATCGAGAAGTCTATCAAATTGCTGGTGCTTCATGGACAATATAGACCAGACACATATTTTGCGGCTGACGGTGAAAAAAAGCATCAAGCATATAAGATGTCTAGAACCAACATAACCTTCAGCTTTCACTGCAGCTGTCCACATTCCTTATGTAAGTAAAAAAAAAAAAATAAGAAATAAAAATAAACTCTCTTCCCGTGTCCCATGACACATGAAGCAATGATTTTTGTATCTATTTCTCGAACCATCCACGAAGGCCCAATCATTCTTTTGTAGGAAATGTGATTTCTTTTTTTACGAGGCTAGGTTGCTAACTCGACAATAAAGTTAGGCTTCTTTATATGGCTAAAGAAAAAAAATGTTTAAGAAATCTATGTTATATGAATGATAAATCAGCGATGTATATGTCTAACAAAAATTATATGGCTAAAGAATTAATATTTATATTAGTATAATATAAAACAGAATCTTAATAATTTTAGTACAGAATATAAAAAATATATATTTTATATAATTGTATAGATTTAGTATAATATTTATATGTTTAACAAAAATTATATGGCTATAGAATTAATATTTATATTAGTATAAATATAAAGAGAATCTTAATAATTTAGTACAGAATATAAAATACATATTTTATATAATTGTATAGATTTAATATAATATCTATATGTTTTAAAAAAATTATATGGCTAAAGAACAAAAATGATTTTTTAAAGCTGCTTTATATGGTTAAATAACTCTTTGTCATGCCACAGATGAGAGAGGAAGAATTTGGTTTTAAAAAAACATTAGTGCCAAGTGGTGGTACGAAATAAAAAGTTCAAAATCGAGTTAAACTCCTTTGTGAAAGGCATGAATCTATCCCATCTCCCTCCACCAGCTATGGACAAATAATAGTAGTCATGACTCTCTAGCCTTTGAAATAGCAACCGGTCCAGGAGACGGTGAAAAAAATCTGATATTGTGTAAATTGGTTATCGTCGTATCCAGAGATGCTGATAGGTACGCGTCCTGCGTCCCTGACGCATAAAAAAATCTAAAAGGACTCAGTAAAATCGAATCCATGCGTCCCGGTGTTTTTCTTTTTTATTCTCAAACCATTTCGAGCTAACTCTAAATACATTTCAATAGTTTCTATTGAAACAAATTACACAGGTAGGAGTTACAAGGTAGGAGTTAGACAGCTTTAGTTGTTTCCTCATATCATAAATAAAAACCCTACAATCTATTAAGAAACTTTGGTTGGAACCCCTGAATTTTCCTGGGGTCTAATTCAAAGCAAATATGTGAGTCCCAGGACGCACTAAATTAAAAAAAGCTATCAGCATCACTGGTATGAAATGGAATCGGAGAACGGGACGAAGTTATTTCTGTTTTACTTCGCGCTAAAAGACATGAATCTATATGCTCTCCCTCCAGCTATGGATATATAGTAGGACAGACTGGGATTTTTTGCTTAGGTAAAGCAACCGGTCCAGTAGAACCTTTTTTTTCAAACCAACTGTACTCCACTTAAAACAATTGACCTTGTTTTGCATTTTTCCCATGACTGAGAGGTTGGGTAAATATAAACAGGAAGAGAGCTTATGTAACGGTTATCGTCGTAGGAAATCCTGGGCGAGGCTGTTTTCACTAATGCCCTTGAGAAAAGTATCTATCTATCTGTCCTTCCTCCAGTTATGGGTAAATAATAGGGCAGACTTAACTTGCTAACGTAGCCGGTTTTTTGAGGAGAAGAACTCTAAATTCAAAGAAGTTTTACTCTACTTAAAAATGACCTTGTGTGATATTCCGATTTTGAATAAATACAAACTTTCTGTGAAAAAGAGACTAAATCAGTTATTTTCAGCCACGTTCAGGGATCTGTGCGGTAAAGTGAGGAGCTGATGGTAGGTGTGGCGCTCCACATCAGATGCTAAAATAATCTCCTTGGTCTAGCGCTAGTGAAAAGGATGATAGACTCCGTTGCTGTCTGGCTGATACCGACATTAGGCCGCCCCGACGACTTTACATTTTTACGGCAAGTTGTGTGGCACTTTTCCTGTTCCCTGGATAAACATTAATAGAGTGAAGAGAGGAGATCTGCTGCATGAGCAATTACTGTTCATTCATACTTGCTCAGGCCTACGAGGTATGTCAGAAAAGTTCCATTATATCAGAAAACTTCCATGTGAGGGGCATCGTCCACTGTAAGTTCTTGCCACAGAGCCAGCCGATCAACCAGCATGTCTACAAAGAGATACTGCAGCGTTTGTTTCGTTCAGTGCGCGACAAGAGGCGAGAGATGTGGCAGGACAACTCGTGGGTGCTTCACTATGACAACGCACCTGCCTACACTGCCCTGAGTATCCCGAGAGTTCTTAGCCCAGAAGAACATCACTGAGCTGGAGCAACCTCCTTACTCGCCCGACCTGGCTCCATGTGATTTTTTCGTCTTCCCCAAGCTCAAGGGTGTCATCAAGGGAACCCGATTTGAAGATGTGCATGACATTAAAAAGGCCGTGACGACAGAGCTACAGAGAATCCCGGAAGAATATTTCCAGAAGTGCATGCAAGTATAGCAGAGAAGGATGGGAAAGTGCATTAGACTCCGGCGGGGGGGGGGGTATTTCGAAGGGGATAATTTGTACTTTATAGTTTGGATTTGAAATCAATTTTTGTGACACCAGTCCTTGAACTTTTCTGACATACCTCGTATGCCGAGATTTTCTACCAGTATAACACCCTTATTTTTTTTTCTTCTATTCATACCTTCGGTCTTTTGTCTTTTTATTTATACTGTAATTTGTTTCGAATTTATATAACACTACCGATATATTGCGCCCCAAAATTAAGGGAGGGTCAAAGTTAAGTGACCTGAAAAGTAAAACAAGAAAGTTTTGAAATAGAATAACTGATGCATTATAAAATTCATTCATTGATAAATCGCACTGAAAATTTCATTAGAATCGGATAATTCCCTGATTTTTTGGTAATTTTTTTTTTTTCAATCGGAGGGGTTAAATTTGTTTTGTAAACACGGATTTTACGGCAACTTTGGCAATACCTAGTATAGATTCTATAGACTTTATGGTTATTTCCTATAAGTCTAACATAAACAAAGGGGAACCACTCTTGACTGATAAATTATTTATCTATTTTCCCATTAAACTAACCCTAACCCCGTCTTCTTTTTTCCTAGTAGATCAATAAATAAAAAAATAATTTATCAGTCAAGAGTGGTTCCCCTTTGTTTATGTTTGACTTATAGGAAATAACCGACTTTATGTGCCTATTATTCTGCTGGAGATACGTTGCAGTTCTTTCTACCTTCGTTTTCTTATGGCATTCCCAGACTTTGTAAAAGCATGAATCATTCCTGACACAATTTACTCTAAGCAGATATGTGTGCTGTTCGGTCATATAATATAATGAATCTACTTTCTTCGTTCCTCACAGTCACTTATTAGTACATACCAGTTATGGGCTGTGGATATTCTACGCTTTCCCTTATTAGTAAATAATGACTGACTCAGCTGTTCTGCATTGCTGTCACCTGGAATTACGCAAATAATTGAACGTATTCCTCATCTACGTCATCAACACCTGGCTTTATCTAATGCACATAATTTTAATTCTGATGCTATCAGGTCTTCTTGATTGATAAGTGATTTATATCCTGAATTAATCGTTTATATTTTGCACAGTTCTCACAGATCATATTTCGCCTGAACGTGTCGGTCGATCGTGTAAAAAATCCTGGACAAGGCTGTTTGCATTTCACATAACGCTAATACGCTTGGGAAAGGTATGAATTCATATATTCTCCCTCCAGCTATGGATAAATAGTAGGGCATACTGGGCTCTTTAAACTTGGATAGGTGACTAGTCTAGGAGAAGGAAAACTCTGAATTCAAATTCCGTTTACTAAATTCAGAGTTCAAATCCTGAACAAAGCTGTTTGAATTTCACATTGTACTAATATCATTGGGAAAGGTATGAATCCAATACCTCCAGCTATGGGTAGGGCAGATTGGGCGCTTCAACCTTTGTTAGGCAACCTGTCTAGGAGAAGGAAAACTATGATTTTAAAAATTGTTAAACTTAAGAAATTGACCTTGTGTCGTATCCTGATCGTGCGGAGGGGTTGGTAAATATATAAAAAAAATGGAGGTAGGGTTCCCAGTGCTAGTGAGATTTTTTTTTTAAATTTTATATTCTAGATTTAGGGTCATTATTTGCTGGTCATTGCAGTTTTACCTGCAAAAAATAAAACTTTTTGGTTTGGTGTTCTTACTACTATTATATAGTTGCAACACTCGGACTTTAACAAAACTCTTGAAGAAAAGAACACAAGACGAAGACTACACAAAGATGCTGCAAATACGAGGGGGAGTCAAAAATTAATGCCATTTTGTTTAGGACAGGTATAATTACCAACACAGGAACATGTATCATACATCAAAATGAAGCTGGTCCTCTGTCGATCACATCCCTAATTTTCCACATAGTCACCGTTTCTCTCAATAGCAATGTTCCACCTTCGAATGAGAGCATGTATCCCTGTCCCGTAAAATTCTGTTGACTGTTCTTTGAGCTACTTCTTCACAACAGATTTCACTTCCTCGTCACTGGAATAATGTTTGCGTTTCAAGCCCTCTCTCATGGGACCGAAGAGAAGAGAAAGTCCAACGACAGAGCCCTGCAAAAGATTGCGGTCGATGAAGTAAGAAAGCAGAACTGAAGTAAGAAGTAAGAACCAAATCTATAATCCTCTCATCTATTCTCATACTCTCTCTCTCCTCTCTCCCCTCTCTCTCTCTCTCTCTCTCTCTCTCACACACACACACACACACACTCTCTCTCTCTCTCTCTCTCTCTCTCTCTCTCTCTCTCTCTTTCTCTCCCTCTCTCTATCTCCAATTATATACCCGACGTAATCTGAAGAAGTGGCTCAAAGAGCAGTCAACAGAATTTTACGGGGCAGGGATACATGCTCTAATTCGAAGGTGGGACATTGCTATTGAGAGAAACGGTGACTATGTAGAGAAGTAGGGACCAGAGGACCGGCTTCGTTTTGCTGTATGATACATGTTCCTGTGTTTGTAATTATACGTGTCCTAAACAAAATAGCATTAACACAATGAGTCCAACAGCAAATTTTATAAACGTGAGTTCATGGCAGAAATATGCTTGATTGACAAGTGACACGGTAAACAGGGATGTTTATGTTTAAAAGGAATGTCGAAACTCAAAATTGTTTGTTTTCTTTTTAATAAAAATAATCTTCAGTCACAGAGTAGAATGACTGCATTGGATATGAATAGAACGTCATCCAGTAAGTCAGAGAGAAGAGAGAGAGAGAGAGAGAGAGAGAGAGAGAGAGAGAGAGAGAGAGAGAGAGAGAATCTGTCACACCACTTTGCCCGAACAGAACTTCTAAAATTTTCTCTTCTTGCCACAAGTGACCTGAAATTTCTGTCCATCTTTCCAATGGTCTCCAAGAAAATTGTCATGGTAACTAAGCATTGGCTGTAATATTACGGGTGCGTCTTGCTGGCGCTTGATACTGGATAGGACTCAAAATTCCAAAGACGTTAATCGTCCCCCCACTCTCTCTCTCTCTCTCTCTCTCTCTCTCTCTCTCTCTCTCTCTATCTATCTATCTATCTATCTATCTATCTATCTATAGATAGATAGATAGATAGATAGATAGATATCTCTGTATATAATATATTAATCCTATAAGTAAACCTTGCATGAAATAGATTAGAAGGGGGGAGGTGAGAAATAAATTTCCCAAGTTTCCCCCTTGCGGTAAGAAAAAAAACGCCAAATAATTTGTTAGTAAAATATACTACAAAAGACCAAGAGAGTCACAGCAACCGAAAATAATCGATTAACACTATAAACCTTGGCCACACACACACACACACACACACACACACACACACACACATATATATATATATATATATATATATATATATATATATATATATATATATAAGCCGTTAGGATTGTCTAAAGCTAAAATGTAAAGAGTGTTCGATACCTAAGTAGAGCAAATAGCAATTTTAATCTTAATGAGTCAGATATACCTACTAATAGTTTCGTTTAGTAACTCATCAGGGCAAGAATCTGACAGTATCTCTCTCTCTCTCTCTCTCTCTATATATATATATATATATATATATATATATATATATATATATATATATATATATAATTAAAATTACTTTATCCTTTTTCTCTCTTTCTGCTCATGTGACTTCCTTCATCCTTATCAATTATCCGTGATTCGATATTGTTAGTTTTCCTATTTTATTCTGAAAATCTTTTTGATCTATCGAACAGCCAACAGCGCAGATGTTTGACTTACCTTGCTCTGTACTAGATGATGCATTACACTACAAGATCACAACCCAGGTGTATTGAGTTAGAATCGAACTCTGTACTCCTACGAGATTTTATTGGCCCAACAGACCTAAGGAAACCTAACAGACTGACTATCGACTGATCCCTTAATTACTGTATTACAGCATCCAATAACCGAATTACCTTTACCATAGGTAAAAGATATACATTTCTCGCTAATATAATGTATGCCTGATGCCATCTCCCCAACAGCATTCTGACAAGGGTGTATCTGATCTTCAAATTTGTGACACCACCCCTCACATGTCCCCCATCCAGAAGGATGTCAGTCAACATATAGTATTTTAACTTTGCTTCTGAAGTTGTTTTTTTTGTTTTTTTTTTTTGTTTTTTGAGGGGTGCTAGTTTTTTTTGGGGGGGTAGGGGGTGTTTTTTGTTTTTTTCACAAATTCCGAGATGTTATCAAGATGGTACGATGAAGATTCCTGAACAAGAATTACAAACCGAAAAAAAAAAAAGATTGGAATTAAAAATAAAATAAAATATTCTTCGTTTTAGGTGATGTTAACAATATGATGAATAACGTTACAAATACTTGACGTTTATTGCCGCTTCAAGCGTATTGTCATGCATCATATTCTTGACACGTTTCATTGAATCGCACCTCCCATCACTCTCTCTCTCTCTCTCTCTCTCTCTCTCTCTCTCTCTCTCTTCTCGTGCACCTCCATCACTCTCTCTCTCTCTCTCTCTCTTCATTCGTGCTTTCGCACCTACCATCTCTCCTTCTCTCTCTCTCTCTCTCTCTCTCTCTCTCCCTCTCTTCATTCGTGCTTCTCTTTCAGCCCCTCACTCTACACTCGTTCTTTCTTATCGATTCAAAATTTTCCTTACCCAGATCATAGTCTTAACTAAGCAATAGCCGTCTACATAGACAACATTTTCACAATCATTAGTATAGTTTTGGTTTGGTTTGTTTTGTTTTACGGCATATCAATCTCGGTGGGTCATTTAATGCCGATAAAGTTAGAAATAAATTCATTCTTAATGGATGCTCAATTTTTTTCATAAACACATTTTTCTATTTAACCCATAGATGGGGCCCTAACAGGTACTACCACTCCGGTCAAGTGGACCTAGGAGCAATGGTAGTGAAGGGGTGCTCCACATTCCCCAAACTTCCAAAACTGGAACCTCACCATCAGATAGAGTTTAACGTCATTCCCAGGACATGTAGACCCTCAGCCACGGCCTTCTAGCACCCATATGATAAAAAGGGTTGGGCTTACTATGAGGGCAATAGGGTTGGGGCAATCGTATAGGTGCTAGGGCTTGATATGACCAGCCGATTGATCGGAGGGGGCCTTTCTGACAGCCCGACTAGCCCAAGAAGGGCCAAAGTGGGGTATTGCAAGTCATGGACTGCTCAACACCTGGGTTCTATCCTTAAGCATCACGGGTCACCACCCACGGCCAACAGGTGGTCCCATTTGGGGAGTCTTGCCCCTCTGCAGAGGTGCCGTCGGTGCATTCTAATACCCCACCGACAGGGCGGTCATTAGTATAGATAAATCTAATAACTATGTAAATGCCCCATAAATGTGGCCTTAAGCCAAACTTGGGTTAGCGATTCCATCAATACAGTATTCAATTCCTTATGCATTTGCTATCAATTTGTGTAGTTTAGTTCGGAGCATGTATCAATCTTTCTTTTCTTTTTTTTTTTTTGTCCTCACCCCATCTCAGTTAATTACCCCAAAATGCAATTGTTTCACTTCGTTATCATTTTACAAAATATAACACGCTCTGAATTCAAACCTGTTAAAATCCGCTTAAGAAATTAACTTTGTGTCACACCCTGCTCGTGTGGAGGGGTTTGTAAATAAATATAACATGCCAGTTTGGTGCGTATTTCTCCATTGATCAACAATCACAACAACGGGAAATCTTCCGAGCAGTAGCCGCCTCAGGACTATTGTAACGAAACACCTGGAGAAAAGACTAGATGAGAACAAGGATGAAGTTTTGAATAAATCCTGGACGAATCGCCCGAAAAAATAGCACATGTTCGGCCACTTACCTCCCATCACACAAAACAACCAAGTAAAACGAGCATGTCATGCTAAACCCTGCTGGTGAAGTAAGAACGTTCTCATAAGTGAGATTCTACTATGGACTCTGACATGGACACACCAGTGTTGGCTGACCAGAAAAAGACTTACATTCACCAGCCCTGTACGGACACTAGATGCAGTATAGAAGACGTAAAGCCATGACTGATAGGGACGAACGGTGAGAGAGAGTTAGGGTAATCCGTGCTGTCAACACGCCTTCATGATGACGACACTGTTGATGATTCATTATCTGATTAACTAGAACAATTATTCATTGTTCAATGAGCAGAATGAGAGCAGAATTGTATAAATGCACAAAATCTCTCTCTCTCTCTCTCTCTCTCTCTCTCTCTCTCTCCTCTCTCTCATCCTCTCTTGTGTGTGTTTCCATCATTCATTGGCATCGGAAGACTATAATGTAGTTTTTGTGCCCCAGAAGTTACAGCGCCTCCTGTAAATGTGAAATAGCAGTTAAAATTTAATTCTAATTATATTTTAGGGGTTGAATTTTACTAATTTATTGTTTTTCATTGTTCTTTTTTGTATTTATCCTATTTAAAATTAATAACTATTTAAGAAAAAAATTATAATTCTAGGCCTCAGTAACATCTCCCCAAAAGCCAACTATAACTAAATTCTACGTGGGATGCACAAAGTCGGAGTTCAAAAGTAGATTACAAACCATAAGCTCTCATCTACTAATATTAATCTTAAAACGCAACAACTCTATTCAGATATATTTGGGATTTAAAAGAGGAAAATATAACACCAATTATTGAATGGAATATCCTACGAAAATGTGTGATCCATGCTACCTTTGTCTACAAGAAAAATTTACTATAATTAAATTCCCGGATAATAAAAATCTTTTAAATAGTAGATTTGAATCTGTGAATGAGATATTACTACCTAGGTATGTGAATTTTTTCTAGGTATGGTCGACTGATATTGCTTGTAATTTTACGCCAAATTGATTCTCACTAGTGGAACGACAATAAACAAATGCAAATGAATTTTTCTTTGATTCGCCAACAGAGCAAAAATCAGCACGAGTCAGTAATGAATTCAATTCAGATTTAGTTTATCTCTGGTCTTTATTGTTTTGTCGCTATAATTATCAAAGATAACCTTTGAACATGAAACTCACAGTCACGTTGTTGGTCTTTGCATGCTTTGCTGTATTCTGGCTAAGTAATACGTGGGTTAGTCAAAAAGTAATGCCATTTTGTTTTAGGACAGGTATAATTACCAACACAGAAACATGTATTATACATCAAAATGAAGCTGGTCCTCTGTCGATCGCATCCATACTTCTCCACATAGTCACCGTTTCTCTCAATAGCAATGTTCCACCTTCGAATGAGAGCATGTATGCCCTGTCCCGTAAAATTCTGTTGACTGTTCTTTGAACCACTTCTTCACTATAGATTTCACTTCCGCGTCACTGGAATAATGTTTGCCTCTCAAACCCTCTTTCATGGGACCGAAAGATAATAGTCTGAAGGCGCTAATCTGGGGAGTATGGAGATGCGGTAAAGTTGTCCAACCGAATGAGGCGATTTTCTTCCTTGTCTTGATGCTTGTGTGTGTTGGCATTGTCACGCAGAAGGAGGACATTGTCGATTGGCTTCACAAGAAAATGGCATTACTTTTTGACTCAGACTCGTACCTTGAATTATCATTACTCATAGACGTAATGGTGTGTGAGAGGATATTTACACGCGTATCTGTTTTTTGCGTGAGAGTCTTAGGGAGTCTCCGCTTTACTCTTGATTTAAACTGGGATACCTATATCACATCAATTGCAAAAGACACAACAAAAAATAGAAATATATATGGGCATATTTCTGGGGCCACAGAAATGCCTGTTGGATACAGAAGTCAGATTCGTTCTAAAAATGGAATACAGTTCCCATATCTGGAAGGTTCTTCTCAGTTTATTTTGTCGACATTTGATCGGATGCAAAGCCGGTTGTGTTGAATTGTGGGAGAGGATTGCTTTTCATCACTTCAACCACTTTCTCATCTCTGGAATGTAGGTCGCCCATCTCTCGCTTGGAAGTCTCTAGCGAGTAACATTATTTCGTTCTAAATCTTCACTACACCAAACGCATGTTCCATTCCTACAGTTTCTTTCCAATAAAATGTGCACTGTGGAACTCCCTCATGGATCTTCCCCACCGGCATCTAAAACCTTGGACTTTTAAAGTCCAGAATTCATAACTATCTTATCCTGTCTTAGTTTGGATTTCTACTTTGTTGTCTATTTTCTCTGATTCAATTGGCCTATTTTTATTCACTTAGACATTTAAACATCTATAATTTTAAACGTCTGGAAGGTGGCATGTTGTACACTATCTTTTTGTCATGAATAAGGATTTAATCTATCTACGAATGTATCATTTAAAAATGCACAATTTTGTGCAACATATTTTCTGTGATTTATATTAAAACTATTACTAATGATTGTTCTATATTGTTTATGGAAGATCAACAGTGTTAAAACACAAACATAGGGTTTTCCCCATTTTTAATTCAAAATACCCGTATATTCACTTTGGACATCAACAACTATTTCAGTGTGCGCGTCCTTGTATCATTTTGCTGATAGTGTCCAACTGGCATTCATTAGAATGACTTTAAAACAATAGGGATTTAAAATCTAATTTCATTATTATTATTATTATTATTATTATTATTATTATTATTATTATTATTATTATTATTTTCAACTCTACTTTCGGTTTCTTACAATCCTTCTCCTGGTTATTACCCATGTTGCGATTATCTTCTCTTGATTGGTTGGGGTCGAGAATGGCAAAGGATTATTTTCCTTTGCCGCCAGAGTTTGTCGCTAGGCGGCGTTGCAACCTAGCTATTTAAACACAGACCTAGAAATCTAACTCTCTCTTTCATCTGGGATCTACAGATACGCACTAGACAAGTTGTGTCTCCGTTCATGTGGACTTGAGACACCCCCCCCAACTACAGGCTTATACCTGTGTATGTACGAAGCCTCCTTCTACGCCCTATGACTCCACTGAAGTTACACGCACCAGTTGTGTCTTTACTGTGTACCTTTTACACTATAGTTTTTCTATCAAGTAAGTGACAACCTTTTCATTCAGGGCTTACATCCTTTCGATTAACTATTCATTCGTCAAGGACTCTTTTTCCCTTAGGACTTTCGTCTTAGCTTGTTTCATATTGTGTATACTGGATGTTGCTCAGACAATAAAGTTTGCATATGTTATATTCCTTTGTTGGAATTTGTTCTATAAGAATATGTAAATTCACCTGCTTTCAGTGGTTTTCTGAGGTCTCCTAACGCATTATAAGAAAGTGGTATTAGCTACTGAATTTAAAACCACCTTTAATTCTTATACCTATGACCTGGCAGGTAGTGATTTTAAAACTGTAAATGATATATGATATATATATATATAACTGATACAAACTTACCAGTCAGTTTATTAAAGACAGAACATATCCTTCTTCATGCAATACCTACCTGAATTATTAGAGGATAATTTTTAAAGCTTTTCTTTAAAGTGTGTTTGTGGGGGAGGGGGCAAAATAATGTAGACAATTCAAGATTTATAGGACATTGGCAGGATCTAAATTGTAGACGTAGCAATTTTTGTAAATCTTCCATAATTGGGGCATGGCAGTTATAGTGTTAAAAACCTTCAAATAACTTAATTTGAGATCATATTTGTTAAAAAGATGATTATTACTTAAAAAGGTAAGAAAAAATATTCAAAAATGACAGAAAAGAATTTAGCTCCTCATTTTACCGCACATATCCCTGTGCTACTCATACGGTGAGTTGGCGAGAGCCGGTAACAAACCAGGAACCTTGCGATTCCTCAGCAAGTGCTCTACTGACTGAACTAAACCGGATCTAATAAGTTAATAGGTTAATAAGTTGCTTTACTCTGTCTTTAAAAAGTGCGCTAAGCGTAACGGTTATCGGCGTAGGGAATGGAATCGGTGGACCTTAATTAATGGCAATAGAAGGGTACTCTACATTGCTCAGTTCCCTAGAACTGAAGCTTAACCATCAGATGCACTTTAGTGTCATAGCCAGGACACCCATTTTTAGTGTGTGCGGGGACTTTACACCTCTGCAGGGAACGCAGCGTATTCTAAGCTCCGCCGACAGGGTGTGTTAATAAAAATAAAAAATCAATGAAATCGTATTTATACAGCTCTTTAGTAAAATAGATATTGTAATAAGTAATTGAGAGTTACTTTCCCTGTTTTATTATTATCTCCCTTTTGTGTAAATCTTTAGCTTTCTGAAAGTATATAAACTCCCAAGAAAACTGCAACTGTATTCTAAGTAGAATAAAGCTTTCTCAAGTCCGACCGTGTGTGTTCATTTATTATTACAGATATGTATATAGATTTGTTAAAAGATAGTTTTTTTGGGTTTTTTTTTTTTAGTCTTTACAAAGTTTTATGTTATTATTTTTTTTGGGGGGGTCTCTTTTCTCTCGTTTATTTTTTTAGTTTATTTTTCCTAGCTAATTTCCTTCATGAGTGTGCATGCCACAGAGCAATCACAGGTGAACAAAGTCAATTTCAGTGTGAAGGGGGTGGAGACTCAACCCCCTCCCCCGCAAGACACACCTTACACAAGCAGAGTAATACGAATTAAGTGAAAACAACAACAACAACAATAACAAAAAGCAATATTCAGAAAAATAATAGGCAAAAGATTCTTCTTTTTTTTTTCTTTTTTTTTTTTTCAAAAAGGAAAATATATAAATTGATGGGGTTCCAAGTTTTCAACAGTAAAATTGTCGGCTCATCAGAGCCTCACTGGCCCCGCACCTCGTAGCCTTTTTTTTTTTTTTTTTTTTCCACCTATTCTTATGGACGTCATCTGTTCGCCTCGTGTCTACTGGGCGTCGGCCTCTCTCTCTCTCTCTCTCTCTCTCTCTCTCTCTCTCTCTCTTCTCTCTCTCTCTCTCTCTCTTCTGTACTCTAAGGAAGTGTCTGTTTGTGATAAGTCTGTCTGCTAATAAACAATTAACAGACAGACTTAATGACGTGACTAGTATCACTAGACCAACGAGCACCTGCAATCGGAGGGGAGGGGGGCGTTTCTATGGTGGTGGTAGTGGTGGCGGTGATGGTGCGACTGAAACTCTTTTTTTCATTCAAGTGCAAAAGGGTCACGACTCAACCTCGGATTCTTCTCTATACGCTGATATCTAGTTAACTTGAAAACAATGCCACGCTACGTTTTCATAAGATTGTGTTGCGCCAATGTTTAATTTCGCAATCAGCATCTCAATTCTTGAGTTGCTGCGCCTGTCAGAGAGATGCTGGTGCATTCCATCACTGGAGAAATTCTATGAGGCACGAGAGAAAAAAAATGGATAAATAATTTCCCGGTCAGAAAATTAAAGAGTATACAGTCGGGATATTTTAGGAGGTGCTTGTTGCGTAACGGTTCTCGTCGTAGATGATGGACACGGTGACTATGTAGCGATTGTCTACCTTGTGCAGATTGACTTGAGGGGGAAAGGGTTATCTTCCCTTGCCGCCAGGATTTGCCACGAGGTGACACTACTGCATGGCTATTTAAACACAGCCTGGAGGCTATTTGTCTCTCTTTGGTCTGGCATCCCTAAAGATGCACAAGATGAGCGGTGTATCTGTCCATTAATGTGGAGGGGGCTTGCCTAACTATAGGCTTCTATCCATGTGTGTACGTAGCCCTTTATAGACCTTACCACGTGGGTCATACACAGTAAGTGACTCTTCTATTCTATAAGAACTCTTTCTTACTTCCTAAAGACATTCGTCCTAACTGTTTGTATTTATGTTCTATATTTCATGTTACATGTGCTCAGACAATAAAGTCTGTATTGTTGTTATATGTACCTCTTTGTTGGATTTTTATTACACATATATTCACCCACGTTAGGAAGCTTTCCTGAAGCCTCCTAATGTATCATAAGAAACAGTTTTGGTCACTAAAGCTAAAACCACATTCAATTCTTAAAACTAGATTTCAAACCCTAGGATGAAGCTGATTGTATTTCATATAGTGCTTATACCCTTGGGAAAATCCAACTATATATGTTAGGTGTCCTGGGAAGTATATTCTTGTTATGATCACAGTCGTTTGAGCTTACGAGATGTGTGCAAAAAGGGACTGAAACTGTGTTGGTGGTTTATTTATTCATTTTTTTATTAATATCATCATAGTGATTATTATTCAAAAATTTGTGTTTTAATAAAAAAAGAATAAAGTGAGTTATTAAAATATGCCAGGAAATATAAAGAGACCTGCTGTTACATGTTTTTAGAGGGTAAATAGAAAATATTATTTTAGTGGGGCAAAGCCGACGACAATGACAACGGCAAGATAAATAAAGTAAATAGTCAAATATAATTTATATAAATTGTAGAAAGTTTTTAGCTCAAGAGTAAAAGAAAATAGGAGGTGTACAGGCATGCGGGGGTGGTTTATATAGTTTAGAAGTGATTTGGAATTTAAATTTGGGTTAAATTTTGAAATTTAGTGTTGTATATTGAAGTCTTTTAATATAATTTTAGCAAGGAACGGTGATATTTTATGAAAAGCCAGAGATCAACAATGAATAAAATGTTGTGGTCTTTTTTTTTTTTTTTTTTTAAATAGTTCTCTTGACATTTTAACACATTCATTTCAGTGAAGCATTTCAGAGGTGCTTCGACCTCTGAAACAACACGTGAAGGTGTGCTATCGTATTTCTTCAAATCCATTGGCCTCAAATCTTACTCTTGAGACGAATTTTCAGTTGAGGAAACAAGACAATGTCACATGGAGTTAGGGTGTTACACTTACTCAATCCTGTGTTTTGCATAAAAGAGCCAAGCAAAAACAATCAAGACTGGCTTCATTTTATTTATTTATTTATACTTTAACTAGTACTGGTTCGTCTAAACAACAGCTGAGACATCATCATTTTACTAAATAAATGGAGGCGCGTGGCATAATGATTAGAGTCGTAGGAAATCGACTCGTCGACCAGAGTTCAAATCCTGGACAAGGCTGTTTGAATTTCACATTGCGCTAATATCATTGGGAAAGGTATGAATCCAACTCCCTCCAGCTATGGGTAAATAGTAGGGCAGACTGGGCTCTTCAACCTTGGTTAGGCAACCTGTCTAGGAGAAGGAAAACTATGATTTTAAAAATTGTTAAACTCCGCTTAAGAAATTGACCTTGTGTTGCATCGTGCTCGTGCGGAGGGGTTGATAAATATATACATTTTACTAAATAAGTTGCTCGATTGTAGATAGATATTTAATTTAATTTTAAATTGAAAATATATTTTAAAATATTAAGCTTCAGTCTCGATAAGGTTGGGGTTTTTTTATCGGGTCGCGTATAAATCTAAATCTTATAATTTTTTTTCAAGCCAAAACCTTCTTGAAAGACTAATTTTAAGTTATCCTTTTTCATACGAACGACTCGTAAGACTTACAGATTCCGAAAGGAACACTGCAACTTGTATTCTAACATGCCATGAAAAAGCACAACGCGCCTATACCCCTCCCCAGATTTCTTACACACAAAAATCCTCTCTTCCTAAGCAACAACTAGTGCTAAACTTACAGACTTTGAAAGTGACGATGCGGATTAGTAATGGCGTTGCTTGGGTCAACACAGACGAACACGTGAAAAAACAGAGTTTCCCTCGCTCGGCTTTTGGCGCGGTGTGTACAGAGACGCGCGCTCTTAAGTGGTGTCTGTTCATAATGATCGACGTAGCCAAATAGCAACGTCGGCTGGCAAATAGACAGACGAGGTCTGCAGATTATCACGTTAGAGGTCGTTGCGTACAAAGGGGGGGGGCTACTAGGTGTTACTTGCTTTTCTTTTTCTTTTTTCTTTTTTTGTCTTATTTTGTTACGTTTTTATTTTTATTGCATTTACAGACGCCTTTTTTTATTTTATTGTATTTTGTTTTATTTTTGTTTCTAAACGTCGTTTCGAACCGATATGCGGGTTTTTTTCTGGTTGTTTGTTTGTTTGTTTGTTTTTTGTTTTTGTTTTTTTTTGTATTTTTGTTTTTTGTTTTTTAAAGATGTGTTTTTCTTTTGTTTGATAGTGGCGCCACTATGGCACGCTTTCTGATTCTGGGTGAAACATCTCTCTCTCTCTCTCTCTCTCTCTCTCTCTCTCTCTCTCTCTCTCTCTCTCTCTCTCTCTCTCTCTCACACACACACACACACACACACACACACACACACAACACACCAATCTTTCTCTTTCCTCTCTCTTTTCCATCTCTATCCTATCTGTATCTCTCTTCTTTTTTTTTTTCTCTCTCTCTCTCTCTCTCTCTCTCTCTCTCACACACACACACACACCACACCACACACACACACACACACACTCTCTCTCCCTTTATCTTTCTTATCCTTATCTTGTCTTTCTGACTCTCTCTCTCTCTCTCTCTCTCTCTCTCTCTCTCTCTCTCTCTCTCTCTCTCTCTCTCTCTCTCTCTCTCTCACACACACACACACACACATGCACGCACATGTCGGCTTTGCACACGTAAGCAAATGCAAACCATACCAATACCCATAGACACTGACATATCTGTATATATTCTGTTCTAAAGAGACACATAGCTAAGCACCAATTGAGGTAAGAGTAATTGGTTCTTGCCGTGTCGAAATGATTACGGTTGTTTGTATGTTAACTTTATTGGTGATGGTGGGTCAATGTTTGTCCTATGCCAATAACAATCAGGTCAGTTGGGTTCTCAAAGGACTTGAATCATGTTTACCTATAAACGCAAAATAAACATATACAAATACACAGACGGTTGCTTATATAAGTTATAACAGAAGCAATCCACGTCTTTTTCTTTCTTTCAGAATAGATTATAGATAGATAGATAGATAGATAGATAGATAGATAGATAGAATAGGATAGATAGAGATAGATAGATGAATAGGCTGAGATGATAGAATAGGATAGATAGATAGATAGATAGAATAGGCCGAGATAGATAGATAGATAGATAGATAGGCTGAATAGATGGATATAGATAGATATGATATAGATAGATAGATAGATAGATAGATAGATAGATAAGAATATAGATAGATAGATAGATAGATAGAAATAGGGATTATTGGATGATTCATATTGACCTTCTTCAGACTTGAATATAGCTTCAATGATGGACATTCAAATGGTGAAAACAGTAGGCTGTCAGTAGGGGCAGGGATGAGATGGGTGTTAAGAATGTTAGTAATATAGATAGATATGAATGCTGAAATTGATATAAGATATCCGAGATAGATCGATAGATAGATATGAATAGGCTGAGATATATATAGAATAGGCTGAGATAGATAGATAGATAGATATAGATAGATATGATAGGCTGAGATGGATATATAAGAATAGGCCGAGATAGATAAATAGATAGATAGATAGATAGATATGAATAGGCTGAGATGGATATATAAGAATAGGCCGAGATAGATAGATAGATAGATAGATAGATAGATATGAACAGGCTAAAATGGATATATATGAATAGGCTGATATACATAGAGAGATTTTAATTACGTATTCGGAAGTTATTCATTAAATGAATTAAAAATTAATTTTAAACATTTTTTAAACTTCAAGCCTCAGCCTGGGAAAAATAATGAATTAAAACTTGCAATATATAAATTATTTATTAATTACTGTTAAAAAATCAAAATACAAATATATCAAATTACTTTGTGAGAAAAGACTTCCTCAAGTGTATAAGTTAATCTTAAAGCTGTGTAAGAAAATAGAATACAATGTATCTATCTTATCATTTCTAATAAATAAATAGAATTGGTGGCGCGTGGTCTAATGGTTAGAGTCGTAGGAAATGGACTCGTCGACCCGAGTTCAAATCTTGGTCAAGGCTGTTTACATTTCACATAGCACTAATACCCTAGTGAAAGGTGTGCATCTAACTACTCTCCCTTCAACTAGGAGTAAATAGTAGGGCAGACTGGGCTCTTTAACCTTGGTCAAGTAACCAGTCTAGGAAAAGGAAAACTCTGAATTCATACCCGTTAAACTCTACTTAAGAAATTGATCTTGTGTCACATCCTGTTCGTGCGGAGGGGTTGGTATATATATATATATATATATATATAAGAAATGCATGTATTCATATTTTTCATATGAAAAAATACAGGAATTTATGTGGAGGGTTGCTTTACATAACGGTTATCACTATAGGAAATGGAATCGGCTACCCGAGTTCAAATCCTGTACAAGGCTGTTTACGTTTCACTAAATGCCACTCCTCTGAGCTAAGAAAGGCTGAACGGTTTCTTTATTAGGTTTTGTTTTATTTTCCTGCCTTAAATGTTGATTTAAATAAATTTTGCTGACATTGTTACACAAAGAAAAAAATAGGCTGTTTTTTTTTTTAAATAAATAACCTTTAAATGTGTTTTACTTCTCGTTTTTCAAAGAATATATTTTTGTTTCAACTTCACAGTTAAATTTTGACAGTACATTTTTTCTGTTTATTATACGAAGAACATTTAATAATACGACATCTAGCTTTCTTTTTTTTAAATCGAGCCTCGTCTAAGTTTTGTGAATACTTGAGAAATTCTTTGAAATAACCATTCAACTTCAATGAGGACCGCTCTTAAATTAAATCAGCCATCTTAGAATAAATCTGGAGGCTGTTCTAGAACTTTGGACACCGGACGTTTCAACTGGTTTGGTTTAGTTTGTTTGGTTTTACGGCATATCAACCTCGTTGGGTCATTTAATGCCGACAAAGTTTTGAAATAAATTCATTCTCAATGGATACTCAATTCTTTTTATGAATATATTTTTCTATTTAACCCATAGATGGGATCCTAACAGGTACTACCACCCCGGGTCAGAGTGGACCTGGGAGCAATGGTGATTAACAGGTGCTCCACATTATCCAGACCTCCAGAACTGGAACCTCACCATCAGATAGAGTTAAACGTCATTCCCAGGACATGAAGACCCTTAGCCACCACCTTCTAGCATATATATGATAAAAAGGGCTTGACATGGCCAGCCGATTAATCGGAGGGGGGCTCTCCGACCGCCCGTCTAGCCTAAGTAAGAGTCTAAGTGGAGTGTTGCATCTCATGGACTGCTCATCTACCAGGATTCCGTCCTTAAGCATCACGGATCGCCACGTCCAACAGGTGGCCCCAATAGGTGTTCTTACCCCTCTGCAGAGGTGCAGTCGGTGTATTTTAAAGCAGCAGTCGACAGGGCTCGTTTCAACGGGAATCAGTAAAACAACAAAAATCAGTCGGAAAATGACAGATACCGAACCAATTTTCAATCTGTATGTAACTGTTTACCACAAGCTATGCCACAAATTGGGGAGATGACTCAACTGAATATATGGTTATTTCCTATAACTCCAACATAAACAAAGGGGGACCACTCTTGACTGATAAATTATTTATTTATTCATTGATCTACTAGGAAAAAAGAAGACTGGGTTAGGGTTAGGGTTAGGGTTAGGGCTTAGGGTTAGGGTTAGGGCTAGGGTTAGTTTAATGGGAAAATAAATAAATAATTTATCAGTCAAGAGTGGTTCCCCTTTGTTTATGGAGTTATAGGAAATAACCGAATATATTATCTACCTCTAAGAAACCCAGTACTCGAGTCTTTTTATCCAGGTTCCTGTGTATTTCTACTCAATCGTGATTAGATTTCCATTTTTTTCTAAATTAATTCGTGTTTTTTTTGTTTGTTTTTTTATGATTTGCTCTTTAAAAAATAATCATATACAGAAGTTTGTGGTTTCTTCGCCAAACCCTTTATCGCTTTTTTGATTGAAAGACTAAATTCTTGTACTTACCAAAATTTGGTGATATTCGGATATCAGCCGCCCTTATACTAAAAGGACATTTTACTTTTTATTAAAGCCAGAAGAGTTGTTTTTCAAAGCAAATGTTTGTTTTTCGCTTGATACTTAACTAAAGAATGTTGTTACAAATATAAAGGTCGGTAAGTTCATTTTCTGTACAAGCAAGTTTCGATAAGAAACTGCTTATTGAAAAAAAAAATAATTAAAAAAAACAACAAAAAACAACTTTGAATTCGCGTCGAATAAACAAATTTTGTTTTTCGCTTTTGCATTCCGATGCAAACGAAAAGAAAATGATTTTTTGTGGCTTATTAACATACCTCTGGTCTTGTCTCATATTAAAATGTCCACTATCGTTTCAATCAATTAAAACAGCTTTAAGTTGGTCTGAGACTAAAGGGATAGTGTTGAAGATGCATGTATGGTTGTTTGTATGTGTGTTTATATATGCATATAGATTTAAATCACCCCACTGGGGTGTAATGGCTCACAGGCTTGTCTCACAAACCCAGTAATAGAATTACCTATTAGTTAAATAAGCTATAGCTTAGGGCCACACACCCTCAGGGACTCGTTTTTTTTAAATATGCTTTTATTTTATCATTAGTTTTAATACTAACATTAATTCATCAAAATAATATATATATATATATATATATATATATATATATATAGAGAGAGAGAGAGAGAGTCATCCACAGACTCCATGTTTCGATGTATCTTATGTGTGGCTAGACATTTGTAATATATATATATATATATATATATATATATATATATATATATATATATATATAAGTAAGTCGACGGGGCGGCCTAAAGTCGGTATCAGCCAGTCAGCGATGGAGTCTATCCTCTTTTCAATAGCGCTAGACCAAAGAGATTGTTTTAGCATCTGAGGTGGAGCGCCATACCTACCATCAGCTCTTTACTTTACCGCACAGATCCCTGTGCTACTCATACGCTGAGTTGGAGAGAACCGGTATCGAACTAGGAACCTTGTGGTTTCTAGCCGAATGTGGTTTATATATATATATATAATGTATAATATATATATATACACAATGTATATATATATGTATATTGTACATCCACAATGTAGGTGTGGCGCTCCGTTTCAGACGCCAAAAACAATCTCCTTGGTCTAACGCTAGTGAAAAGGAGATAGACTCCCTCGCTGTCTGGCTAATACCGACTTTAGGTCACCCGATAACTTTTTTTAAAAAACTTTTATAACAGTTGCTCAGCTGTGTACACATCTTCATTTAAATTTTAAATTTTAAAATTATAAAAACATACAAGTATTAATGGAAAAGGAAACAAGTAACCGGAATTTGAATTCGATTTGTCGATTCCATATTCCGCGCTGGTGACTGTTTTGTGTTTCGAAAGTCGTTAACGAAAAAAGTGTCTAAGGAAATTAAAAACTCATTAAAGTTTGATCCTAATTATCGCAGACATTGCATCTCTGCAGGAGGAATGGCAGACATTTTGACCGCTGGAATTACAGTCGTTTCAAGTGTCTGTTGGTTCCTTTTTTTCTCTTTGAGAAGTCTTCATATCGCCTAGAAGTAATTTCTTCAATCCATGTATATGCTCTATAAACAAGAAAAGAAAAAAAATCCAATAAGTTCTTAGACGAAGCCAGTCTTTATCTGACTAAAATTAAAATTGTTAAAATACAGATTTGTTCATCTTTTTTCTTTCTTTCTTTCTCTTTGTAGCGAGAATGCATCTCTATTCATGTTGGTCAGGCTGGAGTACAAATGGGCAATGCATGCTGGGAATTATACTGCCTGGAACACGGGATTCACCCAAGCGGTTACCTAAAAGAAGAAACTCAGGGAACGTTGCTGTCTTGTGCCAGTGCCGCCTCGCCCTCCCTTGTTGATGGTGATGAAACATCGTTTAATGCTTTCTTTAGAGAGACCAGCGCTGGAAAACATGTGCCAAGGGCTGTCTATGTCGATTTGGAGCCGAGTGTCGTTGGTAAGTGGAAATCACCATCTCAAACAAACTGTTTGTTTACTCTCATACTGTCGTGCAGTAAGTCTCCAAAAAATAATGTAGGATATATCAGTTTAAAAACAAAACGAGAAATCTGGAAAAAAACAGCTAGTGTAATGGTTAGAATCCCCGCC
This sequence comes from Doryteuthis pealeii, assembly GCA_023376005.1. Taxonomy (NCBI): domain Eukaryota; kingdom Metazoa; phylum Mollusca; class Cephalopoda; order Myopsida; family Loliginidae; genus Doryteuthis; species Doryteuthis pealeii. Next base: position 107,806,023 of record CM042138.1, on the reverse strand, counting down.
TGTCAGCCTGTCAGCCTGGCAGTTAGGGTTCGAATCATACACAAAGCAGCTTCCTGTCTATAACTCTGCTGATGAGGCATAATATGCCGAAATGTACATACAGAGATTGACTTTTTCTCGATTTGTTTACGCCTTACATTTGAACAAGATATATTCGCCTAATTCATTAATTATCAACTAATTAATTTTCAAATTAGGTATGACTTCAATTAAGCACATATTCTCCCAAAAATTGTCGGCTATCGCCATCTCAAACAAACTGTTTATTTACTCTCATACACGTATATATATATATATATATATATATATATATATATATATATATATATATTGTTACAATCTTTTGGGTCATCCTATAGACTGTAAGCAAGAGCGCTTGTCCAGTGGAATTGGATCCTTAGTAGTCCTCTGATAATGAATCCTTTGGTTCTTTTGGTAAAGAGGCCTCAGTTCCTTCGTCAATTATCGTAAGTTCAAGTATCAGTGTTCAAGTAGTGAATCAGCCACGCATTATGGTTGTTGATTGGTCGGAGGAGTAAACCACGTGACGGCTAGTCTATAAATCCAGGTGGGGAATTGGAGCACACCTTATATACCACAATAATTACAACATATGTGTGTGTGTGTGTGCGCGCACGCGTGTGTGTGGGAATCTGAGTAAAAAAGTAATGCATTTTCTTTATTTCATGTGAAGTTTGTTTTAATAAAATTATGGCCTACATTGAGACCCTAACGAGGCTCAAAGAAAGAATCCGACGAGTAAGACCCAACTTGCCAATCGACACTGTCATCCTTCTGCATGACAATGCTCGACCACACACAAGGATTAGGACAAGGGAGAAAATCTCCTCATTCGGGTGATCAATTTTACCGAATCCTCCATACTCACCAGATTTAGTGCCTTCAGACTATTATCTCTTCGGACCCATGAAAGAGGGTTTGAAAGGCAAATATTACTAAGGAATGAAAATTTTGCAATGACGAAGAAGTGAAATCTGTAGTGAAGAAGTGTCTCAAAGAGAATTTTACGGGCACGGATACATGCTCTCATTCAAAGGTGGAACGTTGCTACTAAGAGAAACGGTGCCTATGTGGAGAGCTAGGGATGTGATCCACAGAGGACCAGCTTCATTTTGATGAATGATACATGTTCCTATGTTAGTAATTATACCTGTCCTAACCAAAATGGCATTACTTTTTTACTCTCCCTTATATATATATATATATATATATATATATATATATATATAAAATAGTTATGCCAAGTCATTCTTAAGTTTGAAGATGGTAGTTGACATGTGGTTCTTAAAAGATAAGTCTACTTTTTCCTCTTTTGTCTTATCGTTTTTATTCTTTAGTATTTTTTATTAATGCAATTACTTTCAGTGACTTGTAAAATTATTAATTTTATTTCATGGTTTGGTTTGGGTTTGGTTTTGGTTTGGTTTGGTTTTACGGCATATCAGCCTCAGTGGGTCATTTAATGCCGATAAAGTTTTGAAATAAATCAATTCTTAATGGATAATACAATTTTGTTTATCAACTCATGTTTTTCTATTTAACACATAGATGGGACCCTAACAGGTATTACCACTCCGGGTCAGAGTGGACCTGGGAGCAATGGTGATGAAGGGGTGCTCCACATTCCCCAAACCTCCAAAACTGGAACTTCACCATCAGATAGAGTTTAACGTCATTCCCAGGACATGTAGACCCTCAGTTACCGCCTTCTAGCACCCATATGATAAAAAGAGGTTGGGGCTTGCCATAAGGGCAATAAGGTTGGTAAAATCATATAGGTGCTAGGGCTTGACATGACCAGCCGATTGAATTTATTTCATGTTTTTCGTTTTTCGTTTTTCGTTTTAAATAAGCTAACATTATCCCCAAATTTCAGCTTTACCCTCCTCTTCCTGTGATCACTATCGCTAAAGCCAAAAAGAGAGAGAAGAGAGAGAGAGAGAGAGAGAGAAAGAGAGGGGAAAAGACAGACAGAGACAGAGAGATAAAGAGAGTGATGGACACAGAGAGAGAGAGAAAGAGAGAGAAAGAGAGAGAAAGAGAGGGGGAAAGACAGAGACAGAGAGATAAAGAGAGTGATGGACACAGAGAGAGAGAGAGAGAGTTGTTTTATTATTGTGATATTTGCCCTGCACTTTTGTGCATATAATTTTGCTGGTTTTACGACCGTTTCAGAGTTTATCTAACGTTTTAGATTTGATATTTGAGTTTACCGATTTTAATTATAGATATATATGCGAACGAGAAAAGTGTGTTAGAAAAAGGACTTGACGCCACTACGTAGGAGCAGGTATACAACCCAGAAAAACATCAAATTATAAACACGTTACTTTAGGTTTCATGTTCTCAATCATCAGACATAAAAGTGAGAAAATGGCCAAGCAATCGTAATTATAGATATTCACCAACCCCTCTGCACGAGCAGGATGTGACACACGGTCAATTTCTTACGCGGAGTTCAACAGGTTTGAATTCAGAGTTTTCCTTCTCCTAGACCGGTTGCCTAACCAAGGTTAAAGAGCCCAGTCTGCCCTACTATTTATCCATAGCTGGAGGGAGAGTAGGATTCATACAATTCCCAAGGCTATTAGCGCTAAGTGAAATGCAATTATCACATCCAGGATTTGAACCCGGGGCGACGAGTCCATTTCCCATGGCTCTAACCATTACACCACGCGCTTCCTTAAATCGTAATTATATAGTGGTGTAAAGTCACGTGTTAAGGTAGAAGTATACGTGACACTTACACGTAAAAAATGTCACTTATAAAAAGGAACATATAGGAATAGTTATAAAACACACGCACACATATACATACACACAGATAGATAGATAGATAGATAGATAGATATGACAGTCGGTAAATGCCCCTTTAAAATGTATTAATATATCTACACTTTGATATCAATTCGTTTCTTTTGTTCAGCAATTTGTATTCAGCATGTTCTGGGATATATAATTTGTCTTCTAGATACAATCTGCTGTTATCATTAACTCCTTTGTAAGCTTGTGCTTTTTTTTCACTATCTTATTTTATTCAGTAGATTTGCCTGTTTTATATTTTACTAAACATACATGTTTTCACAATTTTGTAATGTTGGCGCATTATCTGTTGTTAAAGACCGTCTATTTGTCCAACTCAGTTCTCTGGCACCAATGTATGACTTTTTATTATATATATATATATATATGCTCTCGTAAAACCCGATAGTGCTCTCTAGGGGCGATTGTAATTGACTTTCATCGCCAGCATAAAGCAATGATCGTCTGTTATTTACAGATTTTTATCTCTCTGGTGATCGTAAAATATATATACAGATGTATGTATTTAACAGTTAAAACACCTCTCCTTAAAGGCAGCTGTCGATGGCCGAGAGGTTAATGAATCGAGCTGATGAAGTCAGTCGGTTTTTCGCTCCTGTACGGGGGTAGTTGCTGTGTCTAGCCACACCGATGAGACGTGAAACATCGAAACACGGTGTCTGTGGATGACTTCGTTGTTCATTATCAAGTATGCAAGTACCGCAGTGTTGTTTTTGGAATACAGAAAATTGTAGTGTTATCAAGGATTTTTAAATGGACATTTTTACCGCAACGTGCTGACTGTGGGACGTTATGGAGTTTGACGACGTCAGTGGTACACATAGTACCATGATAGAATGATGATAGACCATGATTTTAGCATCCCGGTGGAATTCAGATCATAAACGAAGCTGATTAGGCTTCATTTCACGCTAATATCCTTGAGAAAGGCCTGAATTCATCTCTATCTCTCCACTCCCAGCTATGGTAGGCAACTAGTCTAGGAGAAAGGAAACCAAAGGAGAATTCAAACCAACTTTACTTCGTATTATTTGGATTGTTAGGACTATTGTCCTCATCTTTATTATTATCTGTACAATGTTTCGGCCGATCTGCCCTCCGGCCTTCTTCAAGTATTTCTTGTCGGACTCGGGAACCTTCTTGTTGTAATTGGGAGCCATCGCAGAACTTTGAATCCAACCCTTTATTCAATCCACTGGGGTATCTTGTTCTCATTCCGTTAACCATAGCTGGGTACAAGTGTTAAGCTGTGTTAATTATTATTTTATGTTACTGTCGCCCTTGACTGGGATTGAACTTACAGCCGAGAGATAACTGTCATATAGAACTGTATTAACCCAACGCCTATGACCACTACGCTATGTGTCCAATTGGACAACTTTACTTCGTTGAAAAATTGACCATGTGTTACATTCTACAAATGGCGTAGAGGTTGCATAGATACATATATCAGGATTGCTTTTCTTTAACTATGAAAACATGCTTGATTCTGTAAAAGTTCCAAGCATTCTTTTTTTGAAAACTAAACTGAATACACAGTAGAGAAATGCTGAAAACTTTTGCACATATCTAGTAAATGAAGCGATTTGCTTGCCACATGGGGTGGGGGAGTAGCATTCAAAGAAGAGAAAATTCTGCTATACCATCTTTCCATGCAGTCGGGTATTATCAGATGATTCTAAAATAAGAACCTCTTCCTCCCTTGTTCAGCCCCCTCTCTCTCTCTCTCTCTCTCTCTCTCTCTCTCTCTCTCTCTCTCTCTCTCTTCTACACTTGAACAAAGCAATAATTTACAACCACAATGACAGAAGTCCGAGTCGTATTTCGACATTCTCTCCACTAAAATGCAAATCACCGCTTTCGTGAAATAAAGATTTTTATTACATTGACGCAGTTAAATCATTTATATCACAGCAGTCACTTACTAAGTTTAGCTTAGTTTAGCATAAAATCAAAAGTATGAGGCACCCAGTGAGAATCGAACTCCCTAACAATGGTCTTAGTTTGTTTTTGTTTTTTTGGGTTTTTTATTTTTTTTATTGAGATAGATCACTAAGTAGGCCTGACCAGATTTGAGTTTTTCTTCTCCTAGACTGGTTGCCAAACCAAGGTTAAAGAGCCCAATCCGTCCTACTATTTACTCATAGCTGGAGGGAGAATAGTTGGATTCATACCTTTTGAACATTGGCAACAATGATAGATCTCAAGTTCAAAAATGCGCTTAATACATTAAGGAGAAAAGAAGAGTTAGTTTTAACTAATGAGAAGATAGTTCCTTTGGTTTAAATTCAAGCTTTTCCTTCTCCTAGACCGGTTGCTATAAAAGATTCCAGTCTGCCTTATTAACGCTAGGTGAAATGCAAACAGCTGTGTCCAGGTTTTAAACTCGTCTCGCCGTGTCCATTTTCTATGACGGTAACCATTACACCACACGCCACCATTTTGTGTGTTATCGTGCTCCTAAAATATGAGTCAAATACAGAGACATTTTACAATGTTCTTTATTTGTTCTCAAAACGTCTCATAGGATTTATGTACACATTTTATACATCATTTAGATTGTCTTTAGTTTCCTGAAATAAAATTATATTTCGTTCTTTTGACATTTTAATGCCGACTTCTTTTTCCTTAATTATAAATAAATGAATACAGAGTAGAAAACGATATTTTTAAAAATTAAAACGCCGAAAACTTTTGCACACACACACACACACACACACACACACACACACATATATATATATATATATATATATATATATATGGAAAGAGGATTGGAATGAATCCGACAGAATGTGGTGGAGATGTGAGGAACAAAAGAACAAAACTCAGTTTTTTTAAACGACTGATGATGCCAAGCTCAAGCTCTAGCGAAATATATCCGACACACTTTTGTCTGAGTTTTGTTCTTTTGTTCCTCACATCTCTACCATATATATTATATATATATATATATATATATTATATATATATCAGTCATCCACGAGTTTCGACGTTTACGTCTCATCAGTACGGCTTGACTTTTTTTTAACAGCTACCTCCAGCCGGGAGCGAAACCCGACAGAACTTTCGTCTGTCAAGCTCCTTACCCTCACGGCTGCAGGGACTGTCAGTCAGAGGCGAACAATTAATTAATACATACTTACAGGATGTATGTTTTTACCATCACCAGAGAACTCAAGTCTGTAAACAACAAGCGAGTAAATGCCTTACGCTTTCCGGTGAAACTTCAACTAATGTCTCCCCTACAGTAATTTACCCGGATATTGGGAGCACACACACATACACACACACACACATATATATATATATATATATATATATATATATATATATATATATATATAGAGAGAGAGAGAGAGAGAGATAGTTGGTTATATATATCAGTGTATACCGTAGATGGGTTACCAAGTCAGTTGACCATGTGTCACATCCTGCGAATGATTCTAACGATGCTGCAACCAATTATTTTAATTTTCCTTAACCAAAAGAATTTTCTCCTTCTTTGCATCTTAGAGATGTGAGTATTTTGTTGAGTGAGGTGTTTTGTATAGAACCGATTTTATTCGGTATCATACTTTGAACCGCCTTCAGTAGATGGCGGGGAGTAAAGAAACAAAACAACAATGAATAGGATATTCGTCTCATATAAAGCGACCCTGAACTATATAAAACATATCATAGGAAAGTAATGATACCAATTCAGTTTGGCTTTGTGCGACTAAAGAAGAAATATAAAGAAGGAAGACTGTGATGTGTTAATCTTCCTAAGCCTTCAAGTTTTGAACATCACCATTCAAATTCCTGGTTTAATCCTATCTGGAACAACGACTTCCACTTCCGGTTAACCGGAAGTTGACTAATTCAACTACGATGCCGGGCATTAAGTTTTCTTTATAAAAGTTAATTTCTTTTACCCAACCCGTCCGCAACGGACAGGATGCGGCATAAGGTCATTTTTTAAGCGGAAGGGCCGGTTTAGCTCAGTTAGTAGTGCGTCTGACTGGGAACCACGTGGTTCCTGACCCTCGCCAACTCTGCGTATGAGTAGCACAGGGATCTGTGTGGGAACGTGAGGAGCTGATGGTTGGCGTGGCGCTCCACCTCAATACTAAAAGCAATCTCCTTGGTCAAGCGCAAGTGAAAATGGAATAGACTCCCTCGATGTCTGCCTGATTCCGATTTTAGGCCACGACTTTACTTTTTTACTTACAGCTGATTTGAGTTTTTCTGAATTTGTTCTCTATCCAACGGTGTTATTGTATTCTGTAATGACAAACAATAACACCAATAGACTTTATTCTACTTAGAATAATTGGTACACTTATTGAGAGTTTATATAATCTAGTATTCACTAGAGAGTTCTCCAAATGGGAGGTAATCATAAAATACGGGAGGTAGCTCTCAATTACTTATTACAGTTTCCATAAACAAAATAGGAGGCACTAATTCTCGAGTGACCGTTGTAAAATAATTTTCTTCTATTTGTCATTTATTTTTTACATCAGCAATTTAATACGAAGCAGCCTTGGAATTTTTTTCCTTCTTCTTTTTCTTAAAATGACGACCTTTGTCCGTTCCAGATGTATATAGTAATCCTGCAATAAAATTTTACTAATTTTAAAACGAAACTAACTTTTCTTCCTTTAATATCAAAGACTTACAGTTGTCAAACAGGACAATTCTTTCAACTGTTCAGCTGATTAACTCGTGCATACTTACATCTCTGTTTACGTTCAGCATATTTACAAATAACTTCCACTTTGGTAAATATCAAAAACATTGAAATGGGATCTTGTATTTCACTGAGGCGGCCTCACATATGCTAAACACATTGAATAACGAAGTTAATTGAATTTTAAAAGCAGTAGTAACGCCGCTAACGGTTGGTGATCGTCCAACGTGTTTTTCTCATGAAAAATTATAAGTGCCTATTTTTTTTTTTACTTATTAGATTCACAACGTTACACGATCATTCGGAGATAAAAACCAGAAATGTTAGTAGAAATTATCGGAGAAAAGAGAATTAATCTACGAATAAAAACACACACAATGTGAATGTGCTAAAACAAATATCATAAATCAAAAATTAAAGTAAATATAAAATAAGCTGTGAAGAATACGAAACTATATCGCATATGGTTTGCGAATGCTAAAATGAACTCGTCCAGAAATACGAGACTTGATTAAACAAGATGTTTTCTTTTTAATTAAACTACATTGGAAATAGCACAGAGCACAAAATCTTCCGATAATGGAGATTGTGTGTTTGTTTGTCTGTAACCGAAACTATATCACTACTCAAGTCACAATTCCCTTTGTTATTTACATCCCATTATCCATGATTTTCAGTTTTATTTAAACCTCAATTACTAATAAAATTGTTTTATATTATTAATACTGATACATACTAATAATATGCAATTGTATCTATATATGTAACAAAATAGCAGTTTACGGTGTGAACGGGAAGGCTAATTTGTATATTGATATTAAAAATTTCATTTTAATAAATATGTGCTTCGTATTATTGATTTCTAATTGTATAGTTTTATCTTAATGAATATGAGCAAACGTCTCAGATATAAATCATAAAAGAAATCCATTAACAAGAAGAAATAACTGTAATCTTATTCTTTACTTCCTATCTTAACTAATAGTTAAATTAGGAAAATTTAGCAATGAAAGACGGGAGTGATGGAAGAGTAAGTTTCAGTTGTTCTATTTTTCAATTATACCCACCCCCCTCTGTTTCAAATTTTTTAATCTGCATTCTTATTTTGTTTCATTTCCAAGTTAATGTAATATTTTATTACATTAAAACTTAAAAATACTTACATCCGGAGGGGGGCATATATTTGCTAGTGAATATAATACTACTTTAAAGTAACAATGCACTATCAGACAATATCTCAATATCATCGACAATATGTGCTACTACTTCTGGTAAAAACATAAATTAGAAACAATTAGAGGATGTTCATTTAGTGGTTTTGTTTATTTAACAGTATGTATACTGATAACAGAAAATACTGGATCCTTCTTTTATTTTGTTGACATCCGTCCGTCTACTAAAGACAATGGCGTAATGTCCGTTTTTATCTGCAACTGCGTGAGTCGCTGAACAATCCAATTTTTGAATGGCAATCTCTGGTACAGTGATTGCAAACAAAAAGTGATGCTTGCTGGATTTGTTGTTGTCTCTCCTTCATTTTAGCTCTCTTTTCTGCGACGGCTTCTTTCCTCTCTTTTTCACTCCTTTTCGTTCCTTGTTTGACGAGGAGGCACCAGGTCGCACGGTCTTCTGCACAAGCCTCCCATGTGTTGGTGTCGATGAAGCATGTCTTCATGTCCCTCTTGCAGACATCTTTAAAGCGCAGGCGCGGTCTCCCTACCGGTCGGGTGCCCTTTACTAACTCACCATACAGTAGGTCTTTGGGGATGCGGCCTTTGTCCATCCCCCTGACGTGACCAAGCCAACGCAGGCGTCTCTCGTAGATAATAGTGGGCATTCTGTTCATGTTTGTTCTTTTATTTTATCGATAGAAAATTGATTTGATGAAAATTAAACTATTTTTCAAGACAATAATGCATTTTGTCACAAATTTTGCGAAAATACAAATAAATCATGATCTAAAAACCAATTCAACATTTATGGTAGAATTTTAGGACCATATGATTTTTAGGCACCCCTTTTTGATCTCGATTCAGAAGGACATGTTTTCATTTACACCATCAATATCAGGTAGAGATTTTTAATTATAAAACTAACCTCTAACCCTCACCCCTAACCCTCACCCTTAACCCCTAACCCTAACCCTTAACAAAAAACGGATATTGACGGTGTAAAGGAAAAACATGTCCTTCTGAATCGAGATTAAAATGGGGTGCCTAAAGGTCATATGGTCCGAATTTAAAAATAAAATGCTCCATGAGAAAGCTCTATCCACCAAAGAAGTTCTGTTAACTGCCATTAATTGAAACTTCAATATCTCAAAAATTCAAGTCTAATTATTCTGTAATTTTCATTTACTGTAGATAATTGGCAGTTCAGTTGTGCTTAAAATCTGCAAGTTATTTAGAATGATACAGAGAGAGAGAAAGAGGGGGTGACTTATTTATTTTTTTATTCAAATATCAAGTGTCCAAAATTAAGGAACAAAATATTTTTCTTAAAAATAATTTTCATGTTGATGTAAATAGTTAACTAAAAAGGGCTAAACTTGCAAATCGGTCGGAAATTTAAAACATATTACAGGGTGAACCAGAAAAAAACAGAACCCAAATTATTTATTTATTTTCCCATTAAACTAACCCTAAACCCCAACCCCAACCCTAACCCTAACCCCAAACCCTAGCCCTAAACCCCCTAGTTAAAATTAACAGTTTTATTACAAAATTTGTGGGTTCTGTTTTTCTGGGTCACCCTAATTTTCCGACCGCTTTGCAAGTTTGGCCCTAAAAAGTTCCATCCACCAAAGAAAAACTATTAATTACAATTCGGGAAAGTTTGAACCATTTTGATAATGGCTATTGCTTTAAATTAATGAAATTCATACCTGAGCGTGTTAAGGTTGTCATAAAAGCTCCAGAAGTATCAATTCTTTTTTTTTTTTTTATTTTGATGCAATAAATCCCAATTTTTGTCCTCAGTATTGGGCTATTCCATATGTTCTACAAGGCTTAGAAAAAAATATACCATTGATTTAGATAATTCAATCTAGTTTGTTTAAGGAATATTTTAAGAAGCCATACTTTTCAACTATTAAATAAAAAATGTTTTGCCCCTGTCAATGGGCTGGGTTAGCTCAGTCGGTAGAGCGTTCGGCTAGAAATCACAAGGTTCCTAGTTCGATACCGGCCCTCGCCACCTCAGCGTTATGAGTAGCACAGGGATCTGTGCTGTAAAGTAAGGAGCTGAAGGTAGGTGTGGTGCTCCACCTCAGACGCTAAAATAATCTCCTTGGTCTAGCGCAAGTGAGAAGAGGATAGACTCCCTCGCTGATTGGCTTATACCGACTTTAGGCCGCCCCGACTACTTTTACTTTTTTATAAGTTTATTTAATACTAAATAAATAAATTAAAAAAACAACAACAAAGTGAACATATATTTATTAACCCCTACGCACAGGTAGGATGTGACACAAGGTCTTAAGCGGAGTTTAACGGATTTGAATTCAGAGTTTTCCTTCTCCTAGACTTAACGAAGGTTAAAGAGCCCAGTCTGTCCTACTATTTCATAGCTGGAGAGAGAGTAGGTGAATGCATAGCTTTCCCAAGGGGTATTAGCGCTATGTGAAATGCAAACATCCTCATCCAGGATTTAAACTCGCGTTGACGAGTCCATTTCTTACGACTCTAACCATTACACAACGCACCATATATATATATATATATATATATATATATATATATATATATATATAACGTAAACATCCTCTGAGTGTGCTAATTCTGTCATTTGGGCCCGGGATAGTAGTTGTCGAATATCTCACAAAGTATCACGGCTCGCAAACTAGGCGAAATAAACAATAGCAAAATATTAATTACTCTTGTGTTTATTCACTTCTACATTTTAAAATGCATAAAAATACCGTTTCTGTGTCGTCTGTATGGCACTAAACTGTATCTGGTGGTAATACTAATACCTCTTCGTTAACATTACTTCCAGGTCCACTCCAACCCGGAGTGGTAGTACCTGTTAGGGGCCTATATATGGATCAATCAGATATGTTTGAAAATTATCAATACCAGTAAACCAGTAAAAGAAACGCCCGCCGGGCGGTGTAAATATTGATTTTTGACATATATTGCCTGAGGGGATGGGAGTTGAAAATTCAATGTCAGATAGTTTGTACTATAAGTAATTAAAATCATAAAATTTATCAAAGGAGTAAAAAAGAAATAATAGAACAATTTTAAATGGAAACTTAGTTCTGATAACTTTAAATATATATTAAAATAAAACAAACTATATATAAATGTATACTGGGCGTGTATTTATTAAAACTTGTTTTAAAAAACAATGAGGAACGTCTAAGGTTGCATGCTCAAATTTTGAGTGTATTTATTCTATGTTATGACGGTTTTGGGTAATGAGACGTAAGCAGTGACGTAGTTTCGCTTACAGACAAATAGAGACCTATTCTCCATTATCAATACTAGAGATAATTGTTTTAAATCTATCTATACATATATGAAAGGCAGTTGTGTGTATGTATGTATGTATGTCCGTTACTAAATGGTCACTCATCCAAGCAGTGAGTATGCTTAACTTGTTCTTTTCTTTTATTTGTTATTTCTTAAGCTTTCCTTAATCTGACACACAAGCCTTAGATCTTTTAGGTTGGAACCGCCTTGCTGTTACTAGGTGGTAACTCATCTAAATACTGAACGTGTTTATCATTGCTTAACTTTTTTTGATCTGGTGGCGGAAACCGGTACTTTCAGTTTGACTAGAGCGTAAGTCAACCCTGACACTTTATTGCTCGTCTCTAAATGTCATTTTCATTGCTGTGTTCCTCGTTCGGTTTCTCCTTGTTTGAATGGATGCGCGAACATTAACAGCTGTTCTTCAGGATCAAAATTCAGAATATGATCTTCATATTTAGAAAATGCTTATGTCAGGGAAAATGTCAGCGATTTTAGTTGCCATCTTGAATTTCTTGTCAGTATTCAATTAGGGTTGATTAGAAAAACAAACATGGTCGCCGCTGACACGAGGAAGTTACAGACTTTGATTTGCAAAATCGCCGACGTCGAAAGGGTCGACAATTCAAGTTGAGTCTATCCAGTACGCGTTCATGGGCGGAAGTGTGGGTGGGGTGGTGATGGGGGTGGGGTTTGCTACATTTGTCTCTTGCAGTTCTTTGCTGATGCACTTGCCCTAAGTCTCAAATTGCAGAACATAGGAACAAGTTCCATTTCAAGATCCCAGCATCCGAATTTGTAACTATTAAAAACTAATTAAAAAAAGTTTTACGAGTTAAAGCAATGGACACCCACTCGCTATCACTTTGCTCTCTCTCTCTCTCTCTCTCTCTCTCTCTCTCTCTCTCTCTCTCTCTCTCTCTCTCTCTCTCTCTCTCTCTTTCGGTCGGTCGGTGTGCATAGAATACACTTATAAGAATTAAACGTTTAGTTTTGGCCTTCATGGCCAAAACTGGTTCTTATAATAGGTTAGAAAGGCTTCAGAGCAACCCCCAACATAGATAAACATATATTTAAAAAATCCAGACAAAAAGTTCAATATAACAACAATACAGGCTTTATTGTCTGAGCACATGGAACATGACATATATAACAAGATACAACAGTTAGGACGAAAGTCTTTGGGAAGTAAGAAATGGTTCTTACTGAATATAAGAGTCACTTACTTGTGTATGACACACGTGGTAGGTCTATACAGGGCAACGTACACACATGGATACGAGTCTAAAAGTGGGGACAATGCCACCCACGTTAATGGACAGAGAACCACTCGTCTAGTCCATCTTAGTGGATGCCAGCCAAAGAGAGGAGAGAGAGAGAGGGGAGAGAGAGAGGGGGGGAGATTCCCGGGCTGAGTTTAAATACTCAGCTAGTAGTGCCACTAGTCACAGATCCCCTCGGCAAGAGAAGATAACCCTTTTGGACTCTAGTCCATCCCAGCAAGAGCAGACAATCGCTACACGCTGACTGTATCCCTTGCAGATGGCTAAGACGTCCGTAAAAAAAAGATGTCGTAGGTATTATCTGCATACGATAGTGAAACTCCAGTTCCGGAGATCTGGGGAATGTGGAGTGTCATTTCTCCCAAGTCCACTGGCCAGGTGTGGTTCATTAGGTTCCCGTCTATGGGTAAAATAAATGTTTAAATATTCGAACGCGTGCAAAAATATTCAAGAACACTTACACATAAAATGTAAACATGATCGTGCAATGATTCTCTAAACTTTAGACATAAAATGATCCTAGATGGTTTGACATGCCATTAAAATCGGTCAATCAATCACAAGGCACATCGAGCCGTCACTACGGATGACCTGTATTATTACAGTGGAACCCCGCATGAAATTATCATCACCAAATATATCTATATATATATATATATAGTAAGAAATAACAAAAGACTTAGGGATTTAGCATTATAGTCTATGTCTAAGCTCCCTGAAATAGACTGTAATGCTAATCTCTAGTCTTTTGTCATTTTTCTTACTCATATATTTGCTCTGTGATCTAAATTAAGAACACATTGAGCTCTAAACTGCGACTTGGTTTTTTAAATAAACTCTTGTGTCGGATTTCTTCTCTGGACTTTTATTATATATATATATATATATATATATATATATATATATATATATAAGTCATCCACAGACACCGTGTCTCGACGTTTCACGTCTCATCGGTGTGGCTAGACACAACAACTAACTCCGACCAGAAGCGAAATCCGACTGACTTTACGCCTGTCCGATCCGTTAACCTCTAGGCCATTGCCAGCTGTCATTTAAGGAGTGGTGTTTTAACTGTTTGAAATACATACATCTGTGCATATACTTTACGATCATCAGAGAGATCAAATCTGTAAACAGATTATCATTGCGTTATGCTGGCGGTGAATGTTTAATTAAAGTCGCTCCTAAGAGCTCTACCGGATTACGGGAGCATATATATAATATATATATATATATATATATATATATACTAATCCAATTAGTACAAAGAAAAAATAATTTTTAGTAATAATATACTACAAAACTTCACCTTGGATAAAAATGAGAAAAAGACCAAGAGAGTTACATCAACCGAAAATAATCGATTAACACTATAATACTTGGCCAAAAGATATATATATATATATATATATATATATATAATATATATATGAGAGGTAAATACACAAACGATGTGTTTTGATATGGCTTTTTTTAGCCGACAATTTTTGGGAGAATATGTGCTTAATTGAAGTCGTACCTAATTTTGAAAGTCAATTAATCAATAATTAATTAATTAAGCGGGAATACCTATTCAAATGTAAGGCTAAACAAATCGAGAAAAATCAATCTCCGTATGTACATTTCGGCCTATTAGGCCTCATCAGCAGTGCTATAGATAGGAAGACTGCCTTGTGCGTGATTCGGTACGACTTCAATTAAGCACATATTCTCCAATATATATATATATATATATATATATATGAATAAGATATAATGAAAAAACAAACGATGTTTACAACTGAAATAGGCTCATCAGAAGAGAAAGTGTGCAAACCGTTTCGGGGCCTAATTCTCTTGACGGTTTAAAAAGCAACACTCGGCCATCCTCAACTAATATGAGGACCCTATTGCATTATAATGTATCAACCGCACTGGGTCGGTCATCAACAAAAATATAAGACGGAAAAAGACCGTTAGTAAAAACAGAACGCTGCTAGTCAAACGTTGGAATTAATAAAAAAAAAAAATATATATATATATATATAAGACGCTAGTATTGTCTAAAAATGTAAAGAGTGCTTGATACCTAAGTATAGCGAATAGTTATTATAAACCTAATGAGTCATTTATAACTACTAATAGTTTCTCTTAGTAGTTCATCAGGGCAAGATTCTTGCCCTGGTAAGCTACTAAGCGAAACTAGGTACCAGGCTATTTAGGAATGCACGCTATATATATATATATATATATATATATGCATATATATATATGTATATATATATGCATGCGTATTCAATTATATATACACATATACACACACGCGCGTATTCAATCATATATACACATATACACACATGCGTGTATTCAATCATACAATATATATATACTATAATGCTATATATATATATGGTGATTGCCACTTCTTGACAGAATAAGGCCATTTCTACAAGTTCAGCGGTGATTGCGCGGTGCCCAGGCGTTCAGCTTTGTTTTTATTTGCTGTTATACATATGAGCCTCTTCCCCGGTTTCCTCTCGTGTGCGACCGTACACACCCAGCCTTTGTCAGGCAGGCCCTGCCACACGCATCACATATATAGTATGTATCCATGACGTTTGTCATGTGCCATTCGCGTAGGGACCGCTTCAGGATGGAGTGTTCGATACCTCAAAGCCCTTGCAGCTATCATAGACAAGTTTCTCCATGCGCGATTCATAGCTATTTTCTCCCATTCATGAACGTTTATGTTGAGAGTTTTGATGTTGTTTTTGATAGCATCCCTAAACGCTTTTTGGGATATATATATATATATATATATATATATATATATATATATATATATATATATATAGCATTAATACTCGATTTCGCCATACATATCTTCCGGGTTAAATCCAGTGAATTAATCAAGATATTGATTAATTACAGTTAACTGCGGGTGCTAATATTGTAATTCTAATTACATATTGAGTACTTTATATTTCTTATAACGCTGACTTATCCGAGTAACCGTTATACCAACTAAATATTGATACCAACCAATATTCTTACCGGTAAGACATTCCCTTTACATACATACATATATACATATACATATATATATCGTGTATTCCTAAATAGCCTGGTACGTATAACCAATAAAAATTATTCATACAACATTAAAGATATCTTTATTTGTTAAGTTTACTATTTTTCTGAATGTTTGAGATGAGGCTTGAAGATTAGTATTATCTGCGTTATTCGGACTATTGTCCCCATCTTCATTGTTACTTGTACAACGTTTCGGCCGTCGACTAAATAAAGGGTTAGATTCAAAGTTCCGTGATGGCTCCCGAATACGACAAGAAAGTTCCCGAGTTCGAAAAGAAGGTTCCCGAGCCCGAGAAGGTTCCCGAGTCCGACAAGAAATACCTGAAGAAGGCCGGAGGGCATATCGGCCGAAACGTTGTACAAGTAACAATGAAGATGGAGACAATAGTCCGAATAACGCAGATAATATTGTTAAGTTTACTGTATTATTTATTTCAATTTTATTGTAAAGAACTTTATGGGGCCTAGAGTTATAATTTATATCTATTTTTGATGGCCACTTGAAACCTTAAGCAGACATTTGCCTTTGAAATCATTACCTCGGATATGACAAATTCAATTTGCTGTAATCAATAAAATATGTGACACAAATATGGAGTGAATTTTTATATTGACTTTAGTCGGGGAGTGCGCACAACGTTCAGCTGTTCCTGATTTGGCGAAAATAGAAAGTGGGTCTTTCAAAATCTTTGTCCAATATTTAATTTTTTTATTCATTTATGTTTCAGTTGAATTAATTACTTATAATCATAGTTCTTGAAAAATAACATTAACATAATTAATAATGTAAATATATTTGGTATAATTCAAATTTTTTTCTATTTATTAAATTCTTTTTTAAAATTAATAATTGTAAGCAGAAACATTTGTTCTTGTTCTCCTTTTGCCCCAGTTTGCTGCATTCGCTGATGTAGTGATTGTTTCATCTCTCTCTCTCTCTCTCTCTCTCTCTCTCTCTCTCTCTCTCTCTCTCTCTCTCTCTCTCACACACACACACACACACACACACACACACACACACACAGAGACACACACACACCCTCTCTCTCTCACTCTCTTTCTCTCTCTCCCTCTCTCTCTTTCTCTCTCTCTCACATACACACACACAGACACTCTCTCTCTCTCTCTTTCTCTCTCCCTCTCTCTCTCTTACGCACTCTCTGACATACTCACGCACATACACACATACACACAAACACACACTCTCTCTCATCTCTCTCTCTCTCTCTCTCTCTCTCTCTCTCTCTCTCTCTCTCTCTCTCACACACACACACACACACACACACACACACACAGACTCTCAATCTCTCACAGACACTCACTCCCTCACATACACACAAACTCTCTCTCTCTCTCTCTCTCTCTCTCTCTCTCTCTCTCTCTCTCTCTCTCTCTCTCTCTCTCTCTCTCCACATAGCCTACATTTGCTATTCTAATCTATTCATCTATTCTATTTTATCTATTCTAACATTTATTTAATTATTTCTAATGGCATTTTCGGGGTTGTTTTTAAGTGCGATTTGTTTTTTCTCTTTCTGGCTTTTCTCTGCGTAAATAAGTAAAGTTGTCGGGGTGGCGTAAAGTCGGTATCGGCCAGACAACGAGAAAATCTATCCCCTTTTCACTAGTCGGTTGGTCGTCTGAGATGGAGCGCCTCACCTACCATCAGCTCCTCACTTTACTGCACAGATCCCTGTGCTACTCATACACTGAGTTGGCGAGGGCCGCTATCGAACCCGGAAACTTGTGGTTCCATGTCAGATGCTCTACCGACTGAGAAGTCAACTTATTCACAATTTCTTTAGTTTGTCTTCTGAGATATCAATGTTGTTGTTTTTCTTCATTTTTTTGTTTTCTCGGTAATTCAAGTCTTGTTTTTCTATTTATCTCTTTCTTGGAGTTTTTGGCTATTATAAATAACTAGCAGCGGCTACCCGGCGTATCCTGGGTAGAGAAAGTTAGTCCCGAATCGTGACTGAATCGTGAGTTGAATCCTCGTGGGATGCCCCATTTAAATCCCTATGTAAAAAAAAGACCTTTCATTGATCCAGCTACTCTGAAATGAAATGTTAATGCCTACTATCTAAAATATCAAATGAAAAAAAAATCCATGCTGTTACCATTTAAATTTTATCTTTTAATTATCTTCACGAATATAAATCAAATCTTCATTATTTTTGCTCAAAAACCAAGCCCTGGTGATATTTAAAGTATATATATATATATATATATATATATATATATATATATATATATATATATATATATATTTACTTTGTCGTTAATTGTTTTATTTTCGAAGTTTCCTCCAAACATACATATACACACAGCTGCCCTTACATATGTATAGAAGTCTATTATTATTATGTGATTTTTTTCACATCAGCGTTAGCTGATGGTCTTTCACTGGATTCTGAGTGACAACAAGTTTCCTCAGGTCTCCCAGTCTCTTCTGGGTATTCTAACCGATTGCAGCAATGCATGGTCTCAATTTTTCCTCTGATTTCCAGTTCCTCAACTCTTTTTTCCATGCTTTTTGGGACCATTCCAAGTGCACCAACTACAATTGATATCACTTTGACCCTCATATTCCATAGCTTTTTCAATTCTCTGGCAAGGTCCAGGTATTTGTCTTTCTTTTCTGTGATCTGTTCTGCAAAGTCTAGCAGACACTCTTCTTTTCTTTTTTTTTTTTTTTTTTTTTTTTTTTTTTTTTTTGTTAATCAATACCAGGTATGGTCTCCTGGCTGAAATAAGGTGATCCGTCTTTATCTTGAAATCTCAGGGAATTTTATGCGTTACATTCTCAAGAACAAAATCTGGTTCATGCATATACTATTTTGTTGTATGGTCAAAATTTAATTTTTTGCATAATTCCCAGTGGATCACCTTCCCAAACCAGTCATGCCTAGCTTTATATTCTTGGTGTGCTAGTTTGCTGCATTCACTTAATACATGGTTTATGGTCTCATCTCTGTCACCACACAGTCTATATTTACTGTTTAATGTGTCTTGTCAATTTTTACTTTGATATAATGTGTTCTTATGGCATTATTTTGTGCAGCAATTATTAGTGATTCAGTTTCTCTCTTGAGGTTTATTTATGAAATATAATTTATCGTTTATTACAGAAACCTACAGTGGATTTGGCCACGGGGTCAACACCTTCAAATGCGATAAATGACGACTGAGAGTGCATGGGTCATTTGACTTCCAATATAAGAATCTAGGTACCACGGTGAAATAAGATTTTATAAAAAGCTGAACATTGATTGGGTAAAATATGTCACATATTTTATTGGGTTTCCGGCAAAGTCCAGATACAAAACTATTTCGGAGGTTTAGCATTTAGATCTACTCATGAATCTCAATTATGAATTTGCTAGAGAATTTTTTTCTCTTTCCGGATGTGATAGTATAAAACAAACCCACTTTTCAGAGACGGCCTAAAAATACGAACATCTAAATAAAGTGGTAAAAAAATTAATAAAATAGATCACTAATTATGACTGAGCCTATTCTAGTAGTGACCACCCCAAGCGGTGTTTAACAGGTTTGAATTCAGAGTTTTCCTTCTCCTAGACTGATTTCCTAACCAAGGTAACAGATGCCAGTCTGCCCTACTATTTACCCATAGTTGGAGGGAGAGTAGTTGGATTCATACCTTTCGCAAGGGTATTAGCGTTATGTGAACTATAGCTTCGTCTAGGATTTGAACTTGGGTTGACGAGTCCATTCCCTACGACTCTAACCATTAGACCATGCACCTCCAACTAGTTGTTTGTTACAACCATTGATGTTTTATTTTGCCAAACGAACGGCTTTCGAGCACTGTCCGGGAGTGAACGCCATTTATACTTTTCACCATTTTATTTTTGGCTTCTTATCTTGACAAAAAACACCCGACAAGGAAGCAGCTGTATGGCCACCTCCCCCCCACCACCACCACCACCATCTCACAAACCATCCTAGTAAGACGGACAAGACATGCTGGACACTGTTGGAGAAGCAACGACGAACTCATAAACGATGTTCTCCTGTGAAAGCCAAGACATGGACATGCTAGTGTGGCCGCCCAGCAAGGACCTACATTGACCAGCTTTGCGAGGACCTCCCAGGGACAATGAATGATAGAGAGAAAGGTTGGCGAGAGATCGTCATGGATATCCGTGCTAATTGCGCGACTTGATGATGATGATGATGATGATGATGATCTCAACATTCTAAACTGATATATTTTAAAGGAATCATCAATCTATGAAAAAGGGATTTCCAAAAGTGAGATATGCTGATTCAAATCTTTACAACAGCTAATTTTTTTGTTATGATTTCTTTCTGTTTACTTTAACGTTCAGAAAATGTTTAGTTCCAAATTCTATGAAATTTACCAAAACCCTCTAATTATAATAAACAGTTTATATACATTATTACATAATTTTTATTTTTTACGATAAACGTTTTGATTTGTTTATTTCATATCATAAGTGGGTTTTTTTATCGTAACTTTTCTTAAATATTTAAACTGCTAAAAATATCCATTTGTTTTCTAATATTATTAATACATATTTTTAATTGACAAATATCTTTGCTTATAAAAAAACTTTACCATGATAATTATTTTATTAACATCTACCTTGGTTATACAAGATCAGTTTGTATTTGGCTTTTGATAGCCAAGTTTCGTAGTTTTTTGTTTTTTGTTTGTGTTTTTTGTTTTTTGGTAGTCCAGTGTCGTAGTTTGTTTGGGGTTTTTTTTGTTATTTTTTGTTTGTTTGCTTTTGTTTTTTGTTTTGGTTTGTTTTTGTTTTGTTTTTTTGTTTTTTGTTTTTTTTGGTAGGCAAGTGTTGTAGTCTTTTTAGTTCTAACCAGACAGACCCACCAACCTAGAAACGTTTCACCTTTTTATTATTATTGTATCACACAATTCATAAATTTCAAGACAAGTATACACTTTGCGTGGTGTATTGGTTGGCAAGCCCGACTAAAAGATGGTTATATTATTGTAGAACGGACAGGACCTGTGGAAATTAACAATATTTTTAAGACATCATCGACCAGCTGATATTTTCACATAGACCGACAGACTGACACTATTTTGAGTTTGCTTTGCCCTACAGATTAAAGCCGTATAACTAAATGGTGCCACACCAAAATATTGTTTAGTCTGCGACTTTTACTTCCTGTATTTGATTCCGCTGGTGGTAATCATCTGGTACGAGGCAAATGCGGACACCTCTCATATGCAGCCAACAACAACCCCCGGGTCTAATAATCAAATCTGTCTACAAGGGTGCAATGTCTGGGTAGAAGTTACCCCTGCTGATTTTTCATAACTTATAGACTTCAAGTACTTTACTCTTCTAAAGGCACGCTAATAACCTTTCATACTCATCATAACATAATTTAAAACCATAACTTTCTCTGTGGTTCTACTTATGTTGTTGTTGGCATCCGTCCGTCTACTAAAGACGATGGCGTAGTGTCCACTTTTTTTAAAAATCTGCAACTGCGTGAGTGGCTGAACAATCCAATTTTTGAATAGCAATCTTTGGTGCAGTGATTGCAAGCAAACAGTGATGCTTGGTGGAGTTGTTGTTGTCTCTCCTGCCTTTTGGCTCTCTTTTCTGCGGCGGCTACTTTCCTCTCTTTTTCACTCCTTTTCATTTCTTGTTTGACGAGGAGGTGCCAGCTCGCACGGTCTTTTGCACAAGCCTCCCATATGTTGGTGTCGATGAGGCATGTCTTCATGTCCCTCTTGCAGACATCTTTAAAGCGCTGGCGCGATCTCCATACCGGTGGGGTGTCCTCTACTAACTCACCATACAGTAGGTCTTTGGGGATGCGGCCTTTGCCCATCCTCCTGGCGTGACCAAACCAACACAGGCGTTTCTCGCAAATAATGGCGGGCATGCTGTTCGTGTTTGCTCGTTCCTGCACGTTTGTGTTGGACACTTGGGGCACTTATACAACGTAGATTCTGTTTTGTTTTACGGCATATCAAACTCAGTGGGTCATTTACTACCGATAAAGTTTTGAATTAAATTCATTCTTAATGGATACTCTATTTTTTTATAAAACATTTTTCTATTATCCCATAGATGGGACCCTAACAGGTACTACTACTCCGGGTCAGAGTGGACCAGGGAACAATGGGGATAAAAGGGTGCTCCACATTCCCCAAACCTCCAGAACTGGAACCTCATCTTTAGAGAATTTAATGTCATTCCCAGGACATAAAGACCCTCAGCCACCACCTTCTAGCATATATATGATGAAGAGAGTGGGGGGTTGCCATAAGGACATATAGGTGCTAGAGCTTGACATGACCAGCCGATTCATCAAAGGGGACCTCTCCGACCGCCCGTCTAGCTTAAGTAAGGGCCAAAATGGGGTGTTGCATGTCACGGACTGCTCATCCACAAGGATTCCGTCTTTAAACATCACGGGTCGCCACCCACGGCCAACAGATGACCCCAATTGGAGGTGGGGGTCTTACCCCTCTGCAGAGGTGCAGTCGGTGTATTCTAACATCTCAGCCGACAGAGCGGCGTTGATTATGTAGTTTGATTTACGTCCGAGGTTTTACGATATATCCATATTATTCACCAGATTTATCCGCATAGAATGTGGAATACTAAAAGATATAAACAACAAAAATAGATAAACCTAACGTTTTGTAAAAGTTATTATCATTCTCTTCGTTTTATGTGAATTCATTTTTGGCAACAAAAAAAAAATAATAATAAATATTTAGAATTGCATTCTGATGACGCTAAGTCTCTAGCGAAACATGTCGCTCTGGTTTTACGATCGGTCTTTTTCTTTGTCATTTTTGTATCAGAAAATTCATAAAATTCAAGATGCGTGGTGTTAATGGTTAGAAAGATAAGCTAAGAGATCCTTGTAAGTTCAATTCTCACTGGATGCTCCATTCTTTCTGATCTTGTGCCAAACTAAGTTGAACCTAGTAAAAGCTTACAAATAATCCAGCCTTACCTTTTACGTGGTTCGATTTGAAAATCAAACTTAATATATTTCGGTCCAAGATTCACTCATTATTCTAAAAATATAGAATGTATAAATGGTTTTCGCGTCCTATACAATTTTTAAGGTTCAAACATTGAATAACCTTCTTTCTTCTTTATATATAAAGATCAGAAAGCATTATAAAAATCAGAAGCATTATAATCCATAATTTGTCAACAATACAAATTCTTTGAAACTTTACACCTTTCTTCAATTGTGCTGTGGACTTTTAACTTACTTTTTCTAGCTGGAATATATCATGAACATTTTTGATACATATTATACACTTTTTTATATATTTTTACATCAAACTCTTTTGAGTTTTATTATGGATTATAATGCTTCTGATTTTTAAAAATAAAATTTATTTTATTTTTAACACAGAATACGCATTTTTTAAAATTCTAATATCGAAAACCAGCGTTCGTTTTACCTCCTTCTAACGGTTATTTATTCTTGGTTATGCAACTAGTCTAGGAGAAGGAAAATTATGAATTCAAGCTTTACTCCGCTAAAACATGACCTTGTGTCGCATCCGGTCCGTGCGGGGTATCGGGTAAATATATGCATTAACATAAAGCAAATATACATGCCTAAAGTTGTAAAGATTCTCTAGGGAAACATCACAAACAAAAAAGTTACGAAGTCAAGGCAATACTATCAAAGAAATATTGCCATTCTATACATATATAAAGGACTGTTGGTGTGTATGTATATATGTATGTATGTATGTATGTCCGGAGGAAACTTAAAAAATTAATTAATGACTGTAAATATATATACGCATTCACTATTACCAGAGCTTGCTTTTTGAGCAAAAATAATGAAGATTTTATTTGTATCTGGAAGTCATTGGCTGCATTCATGATTAGAATATAAACCAATTATGTAAGACTAAAAAAAATCTGCGAGACTAACTTTTTATTATACCCCTCTAACCAGGCAACGCCGGGTAGCCGATTTTAGACCTATATAAAGGATGGAACCGCATTTAATGTCATGGTTCACTTTGCACAAACAGACTTGTGAAAGCCATGAATCCACCTCTTCTCCGTCCTAAGTTATGAATGAATAGCAGACTGGAATCTCCAAGATTTTGTAAAGGCAACCTGATTATTAGATTGAGAAAAAACTCCAGTAGCTACTTTGGTGGAGTGAAAACATCACAGACTAGAGTCCCTAATGCAGTCTGTCGTTGTATTCACTTTCGTTCTGACTTGTGAAAACACTCATGCCAAATCGTATAGCAACATTGGTGTCGTGATGATTTATGAGTCATCAAAATCTTTCTGTTTTAGTTTCTTTTATAACTATTTCATTTCAGACGAAGTGCGTACCGGCAAATACAGCCAGCTTTTTCATCCGGAACAGTTGATCAGTGGTAAAGAAGATGCTGCCAATAATTACGCCCGGGGACATTACACAGTCGGAAGAGAGATTATTGAACTGGTCCTCAACTCCATCAGGAAATTGGTCAGTCAATCAACATTGATTTATTTTTATTTATTTTTTTCATTTATTTATCCTTCTTTTTCGGTCGCATTTGTTCATCTATAATACACGCATCTAAACTAAAACTATCTCACGCCTGTAATCGCGCACATCCGGAGGGGTCAAGTCGGGGTCATCATAAATCAATCATAACCCTAACGGTTATGCAAATTCACCATTTAACCGCCTCTGATTTTAAATCTAACGAATTCTTATTCAAAATATGCTTACCACAGTACGCACATAATTCATTGACTATCCATGAATTACGAAACATAGCGACACGTGATGCTTAAGGATCTTCGAGCTTTGATATTGCCGCCACATAGGCGCTAGTAGCGGTGGCTGGTATGTCTTTAAGCAATTGCAGCCATGTTATTTCAGTTGCCATTAATTAAAACTTTTTTTTTTCAAATACGGCGACACTGTCATTGCAGCACAGCGATTATTTCGTAAGTATCGTGGCCAACTCGTTTATCATATCTATTCCTCTTGAGATTATTTCCATTTTTGGATGCTTGATGGCTCAACTCTTTAACATAGACCACAGATAATTGACGAACTAAATCGCCATGAAATCACGGCAATATCAGACGCAATGACTAGGCGAGTGTGCAGCTCATTAGGGTGAGGCTTCACGACTTGTATAGCTGGTGAGGGTGAGCATTTGAACGGTATAATTTTGAAAAGTGATGATAATAACAAAACAAAATGTCAAATTTATCTGAATTTTTAGATGAGGCTTGATAATTTGGATTATTTGGATTATTCGGACTATTGTCCTCATCTACGTGTCCAATTTGACACATGGCGTAGTGGACATAGGTATTGAGTTAATACAGTTCTAAGTGACAGTTATCTCTAAGCTGCAAGTTCAATCCTAGTCAAGAGCGACAGTAACATAGAATAATAATTAACACAGCTTAACATTTGTACCCGTAACATTATGGTTAACGGAATGAAAACAGGATACCCCCGTGGATTAAATAAAGGGTTGGATTCAAAGTTCTGCGATGGCTCCTGATTACGACAAGAAAGTTTCCGAGTTCGAAAAGAAGGTTCCCGAGTTCGAGAAGGCTTCCGAGTTCGACAAGAAATACATGAAGAAGGCCGGAGGGTACATTGGCCGAAATGTTGTACAAATAACAATAAAGATGGGGACAATAGTCCTAATAGTCCAAATAATACAAAAAATGCCAAATGTTGTTCTTTATTAAAGTAAAATTAAATTTTGATTGGATCTATGTCGTTATTTTATTTACATTCCAAACTCGAGAAAAGATTCTACCGGATCCTATACTATGCTGACATTTCAAATTCTCTCTCTCTCTCTCTCTCTCTCTCTCTCTCTCTCTCTCTCTCTCTCTCTCTGTGTGTGTGTGTGTGTGTGAAAGTCTCAGAGACTTGATATTTGTATGAATATTGACTTGGCTCCGATATAGATTATATATGGTTGACCTCCGAGGCCATCAGATATCAGAATATGCCATTTTTGACCCAAGTAATATTTAAACTGTTATGCATCTATATATAACGGAAATTCGGTGTCTATTTTTCTGTAACCGAAATTACGCCACTACTTACGTCACAGTACACTCAGGAACTGCGTAAGTGTACCAATTAAGTATTTAATTTATAGTTAAAATCATTAATACATAGAATAAAGAATAACCCATGTATTATATATACCCAGAAATTAAGTGTACAAAATTAAACGGTCCACATTGTTTGTTAAAACAAGTTCTAATAAATACAAGCCCGGTATTATTGAATTATATATAGTTTTTTTTATTCTAATATTTATTAGTCATCTAACGTATCGAGTTTTACGAGAAAATTATTTACAAACAAGAAATAGTCACATAACCTTCTTCTACATTAATTTCGGCGTCAGTTGTAAAATAAAACCTTCATCTGAGTGGAGTGGAGTGAATATGATGCTTTTAGGTAAGTAATTGATTTTATTTAAATATTAAATATTAGATATTTTATTTTATTTATATAATTTTTCCCACCCACCTCAAGCAATATCTTATAAAAATGTTTGCTAGTATATCTTAATACAGTACATCAAATTATAATTCATACAATTGTGATAGGATCTGGACCCTGAGGCCATGCTCTTAGACCGTGATAATCATGCTCTCCGTCCGTGCTTTCAGTCTACTAGTGCGTCTTCAATTGGTCTACGCTCTTTTGGGGTACTTTCCAATGTAGTACTTTGACACATCTCTCTCTCTCTCTCTCTCTCTCTCTCTCTCTCTCTCTCTCTCTCTCTCTCTCTCTCTATCTATCTATCTATCTATCTATCTCATATTTTTTCTTGGCTGAAAATAATTCCATCTTCTCTTACTCCAGGCGGATCAGTGTTCCGGGCTGCAAGGCTTTCTGGTCTTCCATAGTTTTGGTGGTGGTACCGGAAGTGGATTTTCATCCCTTCTTATGGAAAGGCTTTCTACTGACTACGGGAAAAAATCCAAACTTGAATTTGCTGTCTACCCAGCACCTCAGGTGAGTCGAGTTTTCTTCTTTTTTTTTTAATCGCAACTTTGAATTGAAATGATTAACAAATAAGACATATTTAATAAGTTTGAAAAAGGAGCACAGTAGAAGGATCACCCAAGGAATAACTTCATACAACGACTGCTGTTTAAACAGTAGCATTGCATCCAACAAAGTCTTCATCAGACGATAACTCTGACTTCAGACATGGTTTCGGGACAGAAGCATCATTACCACTAACCCTGATCGCCTTAGCAGTATCTCACGATACCACCAGACTTTGTTGGTTTGTTGTCATTCTGTGGGATTGCCATATCCACGCTGATGCGGTTAGAACCTTATCCTGGATCTTTTTTTATGTATTTCCTCTTGTCTGGTGGAGAAAGTCCAAGTTTAATTTTAAAAAATGCGAAGGTTGAGTTAGTAATAAATCGTCGGTATCCGACTTCGATAGGAAATACATCCGTTATCCATCCATTTTTGACTGGATGTATTATTATTATATCAAACTCACTATGAATGTATTTAAAGACTGTCCTTTTAAAATCGTTACTCTGTGGTAGGTATATGACGCATATCAGGCTTTGTGGATTATTAATGTCAAAATCATCCTTACAGAAGAACAGTAGTGGTACTATCTAACCAGTACCTGGAGGGACAAGGGTTTTCATACTTTTCCTAAGGGCATTAGTCCAAAAGTGAACATAACAGCGCGACTGGAGTTCGAACACGCTGACTATGATGTTACAAACCAGCACGTTATCCAGAACGCCACGATAACTCATCCAAAATAAATCTTCATTTCTTTGTTCTTAATTTCAAACGTACAAGATAAATGAACCGTTTCTGTTTCTTCAAGAAAATGTAGGAATATTAAGCTCAAATGTATATTTTTACGCGATAGAAGATGAATAAATATTTCAGAAAACATCACAAGGCTGAGTAAGAAGGTAATGCCATCTTGTTTAGGGCAGGTATAATTACCAACACAGCAACATGTATGATACATCAAAATCAAGCTGGTCCTCTGTGGATCACATCTCTACTCATCCACATAGTCACCGTTTCTCTCAATAGCAATGCATCCACCTTCGAATGAGAGCATGTATCCCTGGCCCGTAAAATTCTGTTGACTGTTCTTTGAGCCACTTCTTCACAATAGATTTCACTTCCTCGTCACTGGAATAATATTTGCCACTCAGACCTTCTTCTTCGACACTGAAAGAATGTTTCTATCTCTTCGGTCCCACGAATAAAATCTAATATAATTGCTAAAATCTTTATATATTTGGTTTTCTAAACCAAATTAACTTTTTATTTTTATTTTTTAAATTGTTAGGGATCTCGTATTTATGCACGACACTGTACCTGATACAGAGAGATTGCCTCTCATCCCCAGGGAATGGAAGATAATATCTTTAGACTCAATAAAGGAAGCACAATAAACAAACTTAGTCAATATCTGAACGGTGGTTGAAGCTATCTATATTTGGTGAAATCGGATCATTTAAATGAGCAATGAAACTACTATGAATAACTTGCATTATCAGACTACCTACTTTACTATGATACACCCGGCGCTCTAAAAAACGAACTGTGTCTGTAATAGCCTAAAATGCGTTTTTGACAAAATGACTTTAGCACCCCCTACAGAAAATAATTGACCAAAAATCAGGGAATTATCGGATTTTAATGAAATTTTCAGTGTTTATTTATCACTGAATGGTCTTTATAATGCATTATTTATTTTATTTCAAAAATTTCTCATTTTTTTCAGGTCACTTAATTTTGGGGGCGTAACATTTTTGCGAGTTGGTCATTTTCGATACTAATTACAGTATAAGTAATGAGATAAAAGACCGAAGTTATGAATAGAAACAAAACAAAATTTTTACAGTGGCTTTTCTATGAGAAAATAAATGGTGACTTTTCTTTGAGAAAATAAGTACCGAAAATTGAAAAATAAAATGTAAAAAAATAATAAATAATTAGTTTTTTGGAGATTTCTTTTTTACTCATTTCGATAATTATTTAATTGGCTATTATCTTATAAAAGAAAAAATTATACATTGATATTTTTCTGCTTAAAAAGTGTGTGTGTGTGGGGGGGGGTACATTTTCAATAGAGTTTTTCTTCAAAAATAAGGTTTGCATTAAATAGATATTTATTTCTAGAATCTAAAAATATTACATTTTAAACTTAACATCAGACTTTTCACATTTTAAATGAATTCTATATATTAATTTTTCATAGCAAAAATACTAAATTAAAGTTTTGAAATAAAATAACTGATGCATTATAAAATGCATTAATTGATAAATCAATACTGAAAATTTCATTAAAATCGGATAATTACCTGATTTTTGGTAATTTTTTTTTTTTTTTTTTTTGCAATCGCGAATGTTACATAAAAATTGTAAACAAGCGCGTAAAACCATTGAAAAATAGACAAACTGGCGGATCGCGTCGAAATTGACCAAAACAAATCGTTTTAAATCTATTAAAAATAAACTGCATATGTAATGATATCTTTTCTTTTTTTTTAATGATGGTTATTATGTTACTACTTATCGATTTTCACAAAGTTTGACCGTAAATAATAGATTTGATTATTTTTAATTCGCTTTTAAAATTCGTTGCAGATAACAAAATTGCTAGTGCCTAGTCTATAGTCTTCTTAAGCCTAATCTCTTAAAGGAATGCTATCTAACTGATCTTGAGAATTTGACCATTCTCAATGACTTACCAATATTCTTGTTCTTGATAGATTTTGTTCTTCTATTCCCTGACAATACAAGTTTTAGGAGGGAGGGTTCCACTTGTCGACCACCAAAGAGTAGCCACAATCTTTTTTTTAATACTGCTTTGGGATGGGTTAATGTTTCACCTCTAGTCAGCCATGATGCAGAACAGTGTATTTCTCTGAATGCTTGAGATGAAGCTTGATGATTAGTATTATCTGCGTTGTTCGGACTATTGTCCTCATCTTCATTGTTATCTGTACAACGTTTCGGCCGATGTGCCGCCCAGCCTTCTTCGTGTATTTCTTGTCGGACTCGGGAACCTTCTTTTCGAACTCGGGAACCTTCTTGTCGTCATCGGGAACAATGAAAATGAGGACAATAGTCCGAACAACGCAGATAATACTAGTATCGGTGGTATACAATCTTTTTTTGGAGGGGGGTGGACAAAGCTACCAAGACTGAATTTCTAGAAAGTTCAGCAAAGATTAATCTTACTCTCTTGTAAGGCTTGCAAAATATGCATATTTAGCCACAAACGTAAAAGTCGAGGTTGCCTAATGTCAGTATCAGCCAGACAGCGAGAGAGTCTATCGTCTTGTCACTAGAACTAGACCAAAGAGATTGTTTTTGCATCTGCTGTGGAGTGCCACACCTACCATCAGCTACTTTACCGCACAGATCCCTGGGCTACTCATTCGTTGAGTTGGCGAGGGCTGGCCTCGGACCAAGGAACTTGCGATTCCAAGGCGCGTTCTCTACCGAAATCCGGCACATACCTCACAAAATTGTTGGAACACTATAAGCCCTTCTTTCTCAGTGTGCAATTATTTAGGTGCAATAATGCATATGCGTGTAGGTACGAGCATGTCTATATGAGCATGGAAGCGCGTGGTGTAATGGTTAAGTCATGGGAAATGGACTCGCCGCCCCGAGTTCAAATCCTGGGCGTGGTAATTGCATTTCACTTAGCGCTAATACCCTTGGGAAATGTATGAATCCTCCAGTTATGGATAAATAGTAGGGCAGACTGGACTCTTTAACCTTGGTTAGGCAACCGGTCTAGGAGAAGGGAAACTCTGAATTTAAAGCTGTTGAACTACGCTTTAAAGAATTGACCTTGTTTCACATCCAGTTCGTGCGGAGGGTTTGGTAAATATATATATGAGTATGTGTATATTTACCCAACCTCGTGATGTTTAAAGACAGAATCCTTGTGGATAAGCAGTCTATGACATGCAACACCCCATGTTGGCCCTTACTTAAGCTAGACGGGCGGTCGGAGAGGTCCCCTTTGATGAATAGGCTGGTCATGTCAAGCTCTAGCACCTATATGTCCTTATAGCAAGCGCCAACCCTTTTTATCATATATGTGCTAGAAGGCGGTGGCTGAGGGTCTACATGTCCTGGGAATGACGTTAAACTCTATCTGATGATGAGGTTCCAGTTCTGGAGGTCTGGAGAATGTGGAGCACCCCTTTATCATCATTGCTCCCTGGTCCACTCTGACCCGGAGTGGTAGTACCTGTTAGGGTCTCATCTATGGGTTAACTAGAAAAATGTATTTATTTTTAAAAAATTGAGTATCCATTAAGAATGAATTTCTTTCAAAACTTTATCGGCATTAAATGACCCACTGATATTGATATGCTGTAAAACAAAACAAAACAAAACAAACAATTATTGCTATGGGAGAATGCAATATCCACCCACAAATATATCCACTTCTATTAATTTTGTGCCTTGTTGAGCTGAGCTTTCATTTATTCACTCGTGGGTGGAGACATAAATATAATGTTAATAAGAGGTGTGACACTGTTTAATAAAGCACTTGAAACTTGTTGCTAATCTAGAAAGGAGGCACGAGCTGTCGTCACTACTTAACTCCTCTCACAAGTGCATAAGATGTTTCTGACTTTGATGTATACAGATACTTACGGCTTATGTAGTTTACAATGTTCTGCATAGATTCTATTCGTGTGAATCAAAAGTATTTTGTTTTGCTGTAATCAGTTATATGGTTTGAAAATTGAGACGAGTGGTGTAATGGTTAGAGTCGCAGGAAATGGACTCGTCGACCCGAGTTCAATTCCTGGACGAAGCTGTATTCATTTAACATAGCGCTAATACCCTCGGGAAAGGTATGAATCAAATTCTCCCTCCAGCTATGAGTAAATAGCAGGGCAGACTGGGCTCTTCAACTATGGCTAGGTAACCAGTCTATGAGAAGGAAAACTCTGAATTCAAATCTGCTAAACTCCGCTTAAGAAATTGTGTCGCATCCTGCTCGTGCAGAGGGGTTGGTATATATATATATATATATATATATATATATATATATGAGAAGTAAATACACAAGCGATGTGTTTTTTGATATGGCTTTTTTTAGCCGACAATGTTTGGGAGAATATGTGCTTAATTGAAGTCGTACCTAATTTTGAAAGTTAATTAATTAATAATGCCCGCATAATTAATCAATTATTAATTAATTAACTTTCAAAATTAGGTACGACTTCAATTAAGCACATATTCTCTCAAATATATATATATATATATATATGGTTTAAAATATCTATTATGCTTAACATGTAACGTATTAAAGCCCTGTCGTCGAGGCTTAGAATACACTGACTGTACACCCCGCAGAGAGGTAAGACCCCTACAAATACAAAAAAAAAGATGCATCCAACATTAAACTGTATCTGATGGTGAAGCTCCAGTTCTAGAGATCTAGGAAGTGTTTATTGCCATTATTCATAAACCCACTCTGACCAGGAGTGGTAGTACCTCTTAGGGTCCTACATATGAGTCAAATAGATCTGCTAAAAAATATTCGTATTCTGTAGGACAAAAAACTTAAGAAACATCATTATCATCGTCGTCATCAAATCGTGCTGATAAAATGGATTCTCTCTCTCTCTCTCTCTCTCTCTCTCTCTCTCTCTCTCTCTCTCTCTCTCTCTCTCTCTCTCTCTCTCTCACACACACACACACACACACCACCCATCCCTATTGAACATCGCTCCAGACAAGTCCTCCGCACGGCATCCAATATCCTTACAGGGCTGGTCGACCAGCACTGGTGTGTCCATGTATAAGTGTTCACGGAGATCGTCATAAAATAACCCTAGACGGTTTGACATAGCATTAAAATCCCTCAATCAATCATAATCAATTGTGTAACGTATTTCAATGATCCTGTTTCTTTCGAAAGCTTTCCAATGCTGATGATCGATATTCCCTACAACTTGTATTTTAAAGTATCATAATCGACAACCAATGATCATCAAATTCTAAACATGACAGGTTCATAAGGAAAAAGAAAAAGTGTATTGTAACTACAAAATTTTATGGATTGTAAAGAAATTCAACAGGCACGGAAATTACATTACTGTCAACAAGTTTCACTCAAAATAACCGCCAGCCGCCAGCCTCAATCTTGCTCCGGAACCTGGAGCAAGCTGGTGTTACAGTTTCCCTAGGAAGGATAACAAAAACCACATTAATTCTGTCGATTAATAGGGCTTTTGTAGTACTGGCACGGCGATTGGTGTCTTTCTCAACAGCGCCATATACATAATAATCCATGGGGTTAAGATCTGGGGAGTTTGGTGGC
>CM042138.1:107759794-107767294 GCA_023376005.1 Doryteuthis pealeii | reverse complement strand
TTTGTTTTGTTTTGTTTATTTTTAATCGGTTTTAATTGAGAGTACAAATATTATAAGCCCTGTCGGTGGGGGATTTAGAATACACTGACTGCACCACTGCAGAGGGGTAAGACCCCCCCTCCCTTAATGGAGCCATCTGTTGGCCATGGGTGGCGACCCTTGATACTTAAGGATGGAATCCTGATAGCTGAGCAGCGTATGACTTTTCAACACTCCGCTTTGGTCTTACTTAGAATGCCCCCTCCCGATCAATCGACTGTCAAGCCCTAGCACCTATATGATTGTCTCAACCCTATTTCCCTTATAGCAAACCCCAACCTTTTTATCATATTGGTGCTAGAAGGTGGTGACTGAGGGTCTTCATGTCCTAAGAATGACATTAAACTCTATCTGATGATGAGGTTCCAGTTCTGGAGGTTTTGGGAATGTGGAGCACCATTGCTCCCAGGTCCACTCTGAACCGGAGTGGTAGTACCTGTTAGGGTCCCATCTATGGGTTGAATATTAAAGTGTGTTTTTTTTTTTTTTAAATTGAGTATGCATTAAGAATGAATTTATTTCAAAACTTTGTCGGCATTAAATGACCCACCGAGGTTGATATGCCGTAAAACAAAACAAATCAAACCAAACAAATATTCTAACATTTCTACATTATTATTTTTTTCTGTTTACAGATATCAACGGCAGTTGTAGAGCCTTACAACTCGATATTGACCACGCACACCACCTTGGAGCACTCCGATTGCGCCTTCGTGGTCGACAATGAAGCCATCTATGATATTTGCCGCCGAAATTTAGACATAGAACGGCCGACCTACACCAACTTGAATCGCTTAATTGGTCAGATTGTTTCTTCCATTACAGCTTCTCTTCGATTCGACGGTGCACTCAATGTTGACTTAACAGAATTTCAGACCAATCTTGTGCCCTATCCCAGAATCCATTTTCCTCTGGTCACATACGCGCCTATAATTTCAGGTAAACTTTTTTGATTTTCATAAATGAAATTTATTTTAGTTACGTGACCGCTGTATCAATCTCTGTGTTAATAAATGATATATATATATATATATATATATATATATATATATAATATATATATATATATATATATATATGTGTGTGTGTGTGTGTGTGTGTGTGTGTGTGTGTGTTTGAATGAGTGTGTGTATATAAATATATATATATATATATATATATATATATATATATATATGCGTGTGTGTGTGTGTGTGTGTGTGTGTGTATGTATATATATATATATATATATATATATGTGTGTGTGTGTGTCGGCTGAAAATTTCGTGGCCTGATAAGTTCATATAATGATGTCATATCTGATATGACTTTTTTGATCAATCAGATCAAAGCAATGCCGATAGAAGAAATGTGTTGGCCACAAGAGGAACTATTTTGAAAAAATAAACCTTATTTGGTCACATTCCATGAGAGTATCTTGGTCAACCAATGAACTTTTCAGCCGATCCTTGTATTTTATAATATCGTATCTCTGCATCTGTTTCTAAGCGAATTATTGGGAAAATTGAACATTTCAGAATAGTTTTTCTATGATAAAGAAGTACCCTTAGATTTTCCCGACGATGAAAGTGAAATTGGTTTCGAGTCGATCCGTATGACGGGAAATAAATTATGGGTACTTTTTTTTTGGGGGGGGGGTACATTGTGGTACATTTTTAGATCTTGACCATACCACTACAATTTTATCCCTTAGCTTTTACACTTTCTAAATCAAATCAAGACCGAAACAAATAAGTAGTTCATTAATGTTGCAGTGTGAAAAGAAAACAGAAAAATTAAATAACGTTTATCTTTTCTTTTTTTTTTTTTTTTCTTTTTTTTCTTTTCCTTTTTTTCTTTTTTTTTTTTTTTGTCTATCGAATAATATTTTATCTTTATATCACATCATATTAGCAGAGATAAGAGCCCTTAAAACTTTTCGCATAGTGCCTGAAAATGACCAATTTCGTAAAAATTTAAGGTGTCGATTTTATTGGCCTTTCTGATAGATTTCGATGCGTAGATTAACATGGTAAAAAAAATTGAATTCTATTGAGAATTGACGGAGATATGAGGCTTCAAAGATCCCCTAAAAATGCCCTTTTTAAGGCATTATTAATCTACCTATTTCCGTGAAAATTTAAATTGTCGATTTTATTGGCTTTTCTTATAGATTTCGATGAGTAGAATTCATTGATGCCAAAGAAAGTGCTTAATTCGGAATTAATATTAGCGAATATATGAGCCCTTAACCCCCCCCCCTTAAAGTGTCTGAAAATGTTTTATTTTATTTTTATTTTTATTCTTATTTTTATTTTTTATTTTTTGTCCATAGAATAAATGTTTTATGTAAAAACCGAACTCGGACACACAAACATAAACAGCAGCTTTACACACACATACACCTACGTACATATCATATATATCTATTATTATACTAAAGCTGAGTTAATCAACTTTTGCTTCATAAAGGCTTTTTTATTGTTTAGTTTAATGACACGAAAGACAGTTCGCCAGACCTCAGAAACAACACGCACGAAAAGCCGGTGATAACGCGGTTAACCATACTCGTCCGTTTTTTGTCTTTCTTTCTTTCTGTCTGTCTTGTCACTATTGGCATAAACAGTATACCTATATCTTCCTATTCCTCTCTCTGCTTTGCCGACTACTATGAATGGTTCAACAGTAAAAAAAAAAAAAAAAAAAAAAATTGATTCTGACAGGTGAACAAAGCGATTGGCGTTCGATTCCTTTTAACGCAGGTTACCACGGAAAATGAGAACATACTTATTAAGGGGTAACACTACAACCCTTAAGTGGTATCGTAAGGTAATACACAGGCATGCAAACAGATAAACACAGATAGATAGAGATATTGCCTGCATGACATTTCCATATAATTCCGCCATTTTAGAATTACTGACTAATATATTTAATGTCGCATCCTCCTTGATTGATGAACATCTTAGTCAAGTTGTCTAGAACTAAATACATATGTATTGCCAACATCATTTAACATTTTGAGTTGACTGTTTTATTTTTCAATTTCTAGAAAAGATTTATTCAGCTCCGAATAACAAATTATCACTCAACAGAAGAGTCACTGCTTTTAGATGGAAAACTACATTAAATTATTAGACCCAAACAAGTGCATGAAAATATAAATTATTAATGCATTTAAAAATCTGAAATATGTGTTATATATCACTAAGAAATAAAGATTTACATAGTTTATGGTGGGAATAATTTGCATAATGATTTCAACAAAACTGGGTTTAATAAATAATTATTCGCTGTTACTGATTTCTAATTCTATGATGTTATTCTCAAACATATTAAAATCAATTCTATATATAATTCTATATAGAAATTCATTAAAATAACATTAAAATAAGTGTAATATTTTTATATTTATTCTTATTTAGTTTCATTAGTCTTGGACACATGGTTTAGTGGATAAGGTAGTTAGGTTAAGACAGTTCTAAGTGACAGTTATCTCTGGATTCCAGGTTCAATCCTGAGCGGCGGCAGTAACATAGAAAAATAATTAACAACTCCTACCCCAACTATGGTTAGCGGAATGAGAATAGGATACCCCCATGGACTGAATAAAGGGTTAGGTTCAAAGTTCCATGATGGCTCCCGATTACGACAAGAAAGTTCCCGAGTTCGAAAAGAAGGTTCCCGAGTCCGAGAAGGTTCCCGAGTCCCACAAGAAATACCTGAAGAAAGCCGGAGGGCATATCGGCCGAAAAGTTATACAAATAACAATGAAGATGGGGACAATAGTTCGAATAATGCAGATAATACTAATCATCAAGCCTCATCTCAAACATTCAGAGAAACATTAAAATAAGTGTAATATTTTTATATTCATTCTTATTTAGTTTCATTAGTCTTTCTAATTTGATATAATATTTTATTACATTAAACCTTAATTTTATTATATTAAATACTTAAATGCTTTAAAGTCGGTGTTTATAATACTAGTTTTTTTGTTTACCCCTTTTTCTTTTTCTTTCTCTGTTCGATCTTTGCAGCCGAAAAAGCGTACCACGAGCAACTGACGGTTCAAGAAATAACCAATGCGTGTTTCAATCCAAGCAACCAAATGGTGAAATGTGATTTGCAACAAGGCAAGTACATGTCCTGCTGTATGCTGTATCGTGGGGACGTTGCCCCCAAAGACGTCAATGCTGCTATCGCTGCCATTAAAACCCGGAACTCCATCCAGTTTGTCGATTGGTGCCCCACAGGATTTAAAGTTGGTATCAACAACCAACCACCCACTGTTGTTCCAGGTACGTAAACAAATTCACGCGGAGATAAAGAAACAGGATTGACTGAATAAAAGAAGAAATGCCACAAAGATAATTTACTGATAGGATCCAACTTACAATGGAACAAATGGTTTATCTTGTTTATCGCTTTTCCACGATCAACACACACATACACACACTCTTTCACACACAGACACACACACTCACTCATACACACACACACATACAAACACTCACTCACACACACACATACACACTCACACACACATACGCACACACTCACTCACACACACACACACACACACACACACACACATTATTTGTAATGTAAAACAGTAAATATACAGAGGGTTTCCGTTTAAAGAAGTCAGAATAATATTCAAGTTGGTTGGTTGGATTTTACGGCATGTCAACCATTGGGTTATTTTATGCCGAAAACGTTTGTGCTTTATTTATCCTTGATGGATATTCAAATTTTTAAACACTTTTTTAAACACGTTTTAAACGCATTTTTTAAATCGATTCAACCCATAGATGTGACCCTAAAGCAATACTACGTATTCCACATTTCCAGAGCTCCATAATTAGGACTTCACCACTAGATGCAGTTTAACGTCATAGGAAATGTTTATGTTTAGACAAGATCTTATCACCTTATTTATTAGGTTGTTACAAAAATAATGGCCGATTGAAGTGCTCGGTTTTGTAATGTCATTTTAACATAGAATTTGTTGTTTATTTCAGGTGAATTTTTGCATATATAATAATTAATGTGTGCTCAAAAATAAAATTTAATTTATTTTCAGATAGAAAGTATTTTTGAAAAATAGGGGCCTTCAACGCAATGTCGTAAAGGGTCCACATTTCGTCACAAGTGACTTTTCGGTCAAGAAAGGGGTCATTGGTGTTACGCAAACTGAACATCGAGCACACTTCAAACCGCCTAAGTTTTTGGTGCTCATTGAGCTCATGAGGAACCCATTTATCGAGCCTTTTCACCTTTCCAATACTCTGTAAATGGCGGGAAACTGTTGCAATGCTGACACCAAGTGTCTGAGACATTTCTCTGACATTTTGTCTTGGATTTTGCTCAACAACTTTGAGCACACATTAATTATTATATATGCAAAAATTCACCTGAAATAAACAACAAATTCTATGTTAAAATGACATTTCAAAACCGAGCACTTCAATCGTCCATTATTTTTGTAACAACCTAATATTATTAACTTTTATTATCTGGGGACAGAGCGAAACTTAATTTCAGTGTGTGTGTGTGTGTGTGTGTGTGTGTGTGTGAGAGAGAGAGAGTGTAAAAGTTTCCATGTTGACTCGGTGCCACCCCTGGAAATGGTCCTTAAATATTGGATTTCTCTTTAATTATTTAGACAGACATAGATTTTTTTTGGCAGACAAATCTTTTGGCTGTTGCGAGTAAACAATAACAATTTCTTTCGACAAAACAAAAACTTCACATGAAATAAAGAAAATGGCATTACTTTTTTACTAACCCTCGTATATCTCTAAGTGTAGACGCAAATGTGTGTGTGTGTGTGTGTGTGTGTGTGTGTGTGTGTGTGTGTGTGTGTGTGTGTGTGATGTGCGAGGATATGTCCATGCATTAACATAAGCGAGCAGTTCACCCAGAATCCTTGTCATAAGAAAGGAATGTATCATTTTCTATGGTCTTTGCATTGTGTAAATAGTAGAAATAATTTGTTTTTAATTTGTTGCGTACAATTAAAACGAATAAATTAAAGTACACATGTTAAGCGTTTTGCCATGTTTAAAGAATTTTTTCACTGGGCAACACCGGATATTTTTGCATGGGTGTCTATATTTTCGAGACTGTCATGGTTAAAAACAAAATTTTGCTACTATTGTATTCTACTCATTTAAAATTAAGATTTGAGAAAACGGTTTTCTGTATGTGTTTTTTTTTAAATTCTGAAGAACCATCCGGGTAAAACCTAGGTAGATAGTATCTGACTCATGTAGGTCCTTAAAATTATGCTCTACTTAGCGTATTGAGCACTTTTTACATATATAACTTAGCAAACTCCCTCGGTGTTTTTTTTCTTTTGGCCACTACATACGATACTGATGATTATTTTCAGAAAGTATGGATGTGCTGGTCTTTTCTTTTTTTAAATTTTTTCCCCATATGTCAGTTTTAATTTTTTTTTTTTTAACTGAGATATCGGGCTTTTATCATTTAATAAGTCTCGGGCCTAAAAAAAAAATCCATATGATTTTTATAAAGTACTTAACATCAAAAGGCACGTGTCAAAATTTGAGCCCAATCAGATTATTACTTTACAAATTACAGTTATTTAAGTGAAGCTACTGTTGGAAATTTTCAAAACAATGGAAAAATCTCAATTTCCTGTATTGATAAAGCATTGCTTTCTGGTGGAAAAATACTGTTCAAGCAAAGCAATGGCTTGATAAATGTTATTCGATCTCTGCTCCGCCGGAAACAATAGTTAATAGGTGGTGTGTTTACTTTAAACGCGGTCGTACAGGCACAAATGATGCTAATCTGTGTGCTATAGACTTATAGTGAATTCGTTTTGTAATACTGGATGGGTAATCTGATTTAATGTTTATATATATCGATGAATTGTTTGGTTCCCTATATGTTTGTCATGTACCATCTAAATTAAATTAAAATCTAATTTAAACTAAATTGAATGTAATGTCTAGAAAATTAACAATTTTTTAAATTAGAGGTTACTTCTGAATTAAGCAATGGTTCTTAGATAATTTAACAATTGTTTTCTGGCATAATCAACCATTATAATTCTTTAAACATATCAATTCATCATCTCGGTAAATGCCGATGTATTTTTGTCAAATTCATAAGCCATTTTTCACAGCAAGAAATTATATTATAAAATAAAAATATAATAAATATAAAAAAACAAGTTTCCGATCCTCAAAATCTTCCCATACTAATATCAAACATATTATTAGTACTTTTTATACGTTTTCATAGAATATAAATGACTTTTGACAATATACATATATATAAATATATATATCATTTTTAAAGGTGGAGATTTGGCGCGAGTCCAGAGAGCTGTTTGCATGTTGAGCAACACCACAGCCATAGCTCAAGCGTGGGCGAGGTTGGACCGCAAATTTGATTTGATGTACGCCAAGAGGGCTTTTGTCCACTGGTATGTCGGAGAAGGTAAGA
>CM042138.1:107519794-107757294 GCA_023376005.1 Doryteuthis pealeii | reverse complement strand
TCCGTCTTATCCGTATGGTTTGTGAGATGGGGGGCAGGTGACCATATAGTTGCTTCTTTGTGGGGTGCTGCTTCCACGACTTGTTCAGATGCTCGCAAACATTCTTGTGCAGGTCCCATCTAGCTTATTCTCAAGGCGCTTTGTTAGGGTCCAGGTGGTGCAGCCATACAGCAGTACTGATAGAACCACTGCCTGTAAGAATTGTCGCTTTAGCTTGTCAGTGAGATCAGATCTCCATATTACTGATAATCTGTTTGTGGCCGCCCATGCCTTTCCTATACGTGTATTAACATCGCTTTCTGTGGATGAGATATTACTACCTAGGTATGTGAACTGTTTACTGGCTTAAGAGGCTTACCGTCAAGTGTGAAGATCTCTCCTTTCTCTTTGAAGCACATGAACTCGGTTTTATCGGAGTTACATAGAGGCCAATATTCTTTGCTGCCTTCTCCAGGCTATGCAGTTGTGACTCAGCCTGTGCCGGTGTATGCAAGAAGCGCAAGGTCATCAGCGTAGTCTGAATCTGTGACTGTTTATGCAGGATATCGCCTGCTTCTTGCCTTTCTTAGTGTAAAGCCTTTTTCTTTTATGGTATCTAATGATGTTCGAAGTGCATAGTCTATGCATATATATATATATATATATATATATATATATATATATATATATATATATATATATATATCTTTTTTTTATTATTTTTTTTTTTTTTTTTTTTAGGCATGGAAGAAGGTGAATTATGGAAGCCCGTGAGGACCTGGCGACCTTGGAGAAAGACTACGAAGAAGTTGGACTAGAGTCAGGAGATAACGAAGAAGAAGAAGATGAGGAAGAAGAATTCTAAGAAGGAGAAGAAATAAAAGAAAAAAGTTCTTTTTTTTTTTTTTTTTTTTTAAAGACTGCCAAAATCGGACTAAGAAAACGGATATTTATTTATTTATTTATTTATACTATTTATTACAACTATAATTTATAAGCACTGATTTTTTATAATACCACCACCAGCACATATTATGAATGCTAATGTGTCATTATGATAAGCTGATCATTATGCGAGTTG
The DNA here is from genome assembly GCA_023376005.1 of Doryteuthis pealeii. Taxonomy (NCBI): domain Eukaryota; kingdom Metazoa; phylum Mollusca; class Cephalopoda; order Myopsida; family Loliginidae; genus Doryteuthis; species Doryteuthis pealeii. Next base: position 107,756,234 of record CM042138.1, on the reverse strand, counting down.
ATTGGTTAAATATCATGCATTCTCTCAAACGATGAGGATTCATCAAATGCGTCTTCAAACGATTCCCAGTTTCGTTTGAAGCGTCCATTATTCACTGAATAGCTTCACTGTCTCTTGATCCTCACTTTTATCATTTTGTTTGAATCATCCAATCGAGTGTAGCATGTCCATTCAGTCCCGAATAGTTCCAGTCTCAACTGACCATTATTTTTCTTCTTTTTTTTTTTTTTTTTTTTAAAATCAAAACTTTAGGTTCTATTCAGCACGGAGCAGTTCCCTCTTCACGTGATCCTTGCATGCTTCAAGTTCATCATCTAAAATGTAATGAAATTGTCCCTTACTCAATTTCATTACTACGTCTTGCGCCCGCCATATTAATTTTGTTTTTGTTATATATTTTTTTTTGTTGTTGTTTCTTTCATTTTTTTTTTATTGCAATATATATATATATATTTTTTTTTTTTTTTTTTGTATTTCTTGCATCATTCACAATCACTGCTGACATCATTCCACTGCACGAATTTACCAAAAAAAATTGTCTTAAATATTTTTCAGTGTTTATTGTTTTTCCTTTTATGAAGAAGACAGTCTGAAAATTTTAGTCCATATCAGTTTCTGTTCTTAATGCGAGCCAGGGTCGGACTTTCACCAAAGGCATATGAAATGTGTGGCCCTTCTCAAAAGTTTGTTTATATTATTGGTAAGAATTTTTTTTTTAATTATATATACAGAAATGAAAAAAAAAGACAGTAAAAAAAATTGAACCCGTTTTTTTTCATCATTGCCACAAATTTTAATGAAACTTCATTATTTACCCCAGACAATTGTTTTTTAACCATTAACAAAGGACTAATCACAAATTAGGTTATCAAATAGATGACTAGAAAATTCTAAGAAAAATCTTTGGTATTACTGAGAATTTTCTTTTAAGAAAATTATGACTTTTTGGTACAACTAAGGAGAATTTTCTCAACAATAATCAAGGAAAATAATCACTTCCTTTGTGTTAGACACACATTAAATTTCCATTAAAATTTGAAGCAATAATTAAAAAATGGTCAAGTTTTTCCCTGTCTATTTTTCTTTTCTAATAGTATATATATATATACGAGTGTAGTCAAAAAGTAATGCCAGTTTGTTTAGGACTGGTACGGGAACATGTATCATACATCAAAATGAAGCTGGTCCTCTGAGGATCACATCCCTACTTCTCCACACATGCACCGTTTCTCTCCATAGCAATGTTCCACCTTCAAATGAGAGCATGTATCCCTGCTCCATAAAATGTTGTTAACTGTTCTTTGAGCCACCTCTTCTCTACAAATTTCACTTCCTCCTCTCTGGAATAATCACTATCATCTCTTCCGCCCCATGAATGCTATTGAGAGAAACGGTGACTGTGCAGAGAAGTAGAGATGGGACGGACGACCAGCTTCAGTTGGATGTATGATACATGTTCCTGTGTTGGTAATTATACCTGTCCTTAAAAATGGCATTACTTTTTGACTAACCTATGTGGGGAAGTAGGGATGTAATCCACAGAGGACCAGCTTCATTTACTGTATGATACATGTTCCTGTGTTGGTAATTATACGTGTCCTAAACAAAATGGCATTACCTTTTGACTCACCCTCGTATATATATATATATATATATATATATATATATATATGTGTGTGTGTGTGTGTGTGTGTGTGTGTGTTGTATTAAAGAATAAATACTGATAATGAGATTTAAAAAAACATATTTCAAAAATGAGTCCCCGTGGATGTGTGGCCCGAATTTGAATTCAAGACTGAAATTTCCAAGACACGCTGACAGACTGACTTCATTTTTATGCACTTTTTTCACAACTTTTGATGAAACCGTTTCTCTCTTTAACTTTCTGATTAAATAATATGAAACTTTCAAAACAGAAAATGCAAACATAATCTACGACAGGTTAGATCTATGACAAGATTTATACATACATATATATTATCATTTATATATTATACCTTGCCAAGAAGATGTAGATGACACGTAATAAATACCGTAATAAATAAGTACACACCTAACAATTTTCTTGTAAAATCTTCATTTTCTTCTGAACCAAAAATACAAGGATTTTATTATTTTTGTGGAATATTATTCAATGACAACTTAGGAGGTGAGCTTAGCGTCACGGTTACCATCGTAGGAAACGGAATCGGTGATCGGAGTTCAAATCCTGGACGAGGTTGTTTGCGCTTCACATAAACCCATATCTTCTCCCTTCAGCTACGGTAAATAGTAGGATAGGCTGAGTTCTTTAGCCTTGGTTAGGCAACCAGTCTAAGAGAAGGAAAACTCTGAATTCAAACCAGCTTTACTTCGCTTAACATTTGACTTTGTGTCACATCCTGTTGGTAGCGAAGGATTTGGGCAAATATAAATACTATCAAAACTGTCATTGAGCATTACTAAACTCTACTACATTGAAACTCTGTAACCAAAAATATTATTAAGTAGCAGTTCAAAAATAAGTAAAACCCTTATATATATTATATATTATTATTCATATTTTTGCTTGAAGGCAATTACAATGCGTATATCGCATAAAATTCAATAATTATAGAAAATAATCATGACAAGTAAATCTCGACAAAGAATTGTTCGGTGTATAGAACATCGTACAGACTGTTTCAACTTTATTAAGTCTCTTCAGCGATGTATACTAACGATTTCCCTCCGACAGAAATTCGATTTTCACCGAACAATTCTTTGTCGAGATTCACTTGTCATGATTATTTTCTATAATTATCGAATTTTATGCGATATACGCATTGTAATTGCCTTCAAGCAAAAATATGAATATGATATATACTTTATTCAACAATGTATTGAAATCGACACGAGTTCAAATCCTGGACGAGGCTGTTGGCATTTCACATGGCGCTAATACCCTTGAGAAGGTATGCATCCATCTACTCTCCTCCAGCTATGGTGAATAGTAGGGCGGGCTGGGTCTATAACCTTGGCTAGGTAACCAGTCTAGGAGAAGGAAAACTTTGAATTCAAACCTGTTAAACTCCGCTTAAGTAATCGACCTCCTGCTTGTGCTCTGAAGGCTATCACAATGCAGGTGTAAAGAAAAAATAATAATAAGGTAACAATGGTGTTGTGTGTTAACCTGTATTTTATTCTTGAATTTTCGAGATAAAATCGAAACGTACAAACAAAAAAAAACGCGTTCACGTAAACATGCAACACGAGAATACAGTTATAAAAAATACCATCATTTTCAAAAAAAAAAAAATTTCATTTAACTAGAAATTCCATAACAAGACGACTTCAGTTCCAGTGATCTTTTGAAAACGAGATTTTATCTCGAAAATTCAAGAATAAAATACAGGTGTTACCCTTTACGCCTGCATTGTGATAGCCTTCAAAATCAACCTCCAAACCAATATATACACAATGCTTCAAGCAAATTATAAAACTCTCTCTTATATATATATATGTATTATGGAAAAGGTGACTTACCGGTGAATATGGTCACAATGGTTAGTTGATGCCAAATTCAGAAAGGTAAGACAGCGATATAACAAATAAAAGACACAGACGTGTAATCGACTGCAATTAATCAATACCTTGATTAATCCAGCGGATTTAACCCTGAAGATCCTATGGTGAAACTCGAGTAGGTTATCACTTGTACATATATTATATATATATATATATATATATATATATTGATGACATTTTATTTTGGTTACAGGCGTGATACAATTTAATTTTTCAGTGTTGTAAAGTTTGGTAAGGAATAATACCTAATAAGACTGTTTTGATTGTATCACGCGTAATAACAGAATCTTGGTATCTTTGGTTCATAAGAACTTTTTAAAACTTTTTAGTTTCAGGAGTATTTATTTACGGATGATACTGTACGTTTTCGTCAATTGTAAAGAAACAAACCTTTTGTCGATTTGATGATTTTCACAAAACTGGTTTGATTTGGTTTCATTATTTAATGGCATTTCAATCGTGGGTTATTCAATGCCAAGCTAATCCTTTTAGAAGAACAGTAGTGGTATTATTTAATCCATAGGTGGGGGTTTCACAAAGCTGTTTTTGTTTGTTTTTTTTCCTTTGTTTTTTGTATGTTTTTTTTTTCTATTTCAGAATCAAAAGTAACTTTTTGTTTTCTTTACAAATTTTTCTCTGGTTTAAAATATCATTGTCGATAAAAAGATTTTTCAAAATAATTGCTATTTTATTAATTTATTGTTTACATTTATCATTATTTATTTTATTCCTGTATAACATGTGGTTGTTATAATAACATTGGAAGGCTTAAAGTAACCTCCAACGTGTGGTACATGCGTATACATAAAAACCATTCTGACAGAGGTCAAAAGATAATATATTTATTCCGTAAGTGACGGAAAATACACTCAGAGAAAGACAAACAAAAAGAGTAGATATATGAACAGAAGGTACATAAGACAGATACATAAATGTTCTATAAAAGGACTTACTAGTAGGGTAGGATTTACTAGTAGGAGGTAGGTAAGCTAACCTAAGATTAGGGTAGCAGCTCTCTAACCATCTTTACACGCCGCCGGTCTGAGTTAAAAGAGGCTAGGGAATCGAAGTTCCCTCCTGTGGTCAGATGCTAACGCCACCTCTCGGAAAACAAGATGCATCAAGGGAAGATAACTCGTTTTGGATTTACGTCCCTCAGACTTCGTTTACTAACCCAACACCTGTATTATTTACATTGAGACAAGAAAATTGCGTCACTCTGACGAAAACAATGCTCGTTTTAACCTAGTTTACAATTTCTGCACATTAATGTAGTACAGATAGTCTAATAAAATTTTCAACGTACTCGGTCATCTTGTGGTCTGGTAACTCTCATACCAGTGCACCGTCTGTACCTGAGGTTTAGGTTGTTACGCGTGCTGTGATAAGTTTCAATTTGAAAGAGGAATCCAATGCATAAGGTATCATGCCACAGAAATACACATATCCTCCATTTGTTCAGTTAGAACTGTTGGAAAGTGGTTGGGTTGTGAAACTTTAAGAGGTTGGATGATCATTTCGGAGAATTATTGTGAATGTTGAACACGTGACCTAAAAGCTGCTTGAAAATTTCAGGAAGTGTATAATGCAGCGGGTAGAGTCAAATATTGTCACTTGATCCCCGGCGACGAAGGAAATACGTATTTACGGGTTCTTTGTTTATTAATGTTTTTATAATTTAGACCGGTTGTCTCAGTGAGTTTCCAAACCGTACCTCATAGAAAGTCGGAAATTCTATGCTTCTTCTAAAGTTTATATCAAAGCCCTTATAAGAGGGCTTCTAAAACAGTACTCCAACCACAAAAAAAGACCTGTAGTACTCTCAAAATCCGACTGCTAAAACTCAAAACGCAAACTTTCTCATCGCTTTTTTCAATTCTAACCCCACCTGTATAATCAAACACTTCAATGATTCTGTTGCCAGTCGGGTGCTGGTAATGATAGGACATTATATAACAAGTCGAATGTTATGAAAAAAATATAACGGTTAGCTAGGGTTGGTATCTTTGAGCGGATATCTAGTCTTCTGGTAAGTCATTAATGACACCGCAATTTTTAGACAAATCCTCTACAACAGGGATCGGCAACCTACGGTTCACGGGCCAGATCCGGTCCGCAATCCATAATCATCTGGCCCGCAGTCTCTAAGAGAAATATATTAATCTTACCCACAAAGAAAACAGACGGTGGCTAGATGCTCTTTTTTTTTTTTTGTTTTGTTTGGTTTTTAAATTTATTTATAAACGTACACAGAAGTCATAAACATCATGTCGCGTACTATTTCTCTGGTAAGAATTGTTATTCCTCTCATAAGTATTGCAAGATCATATAATCTTGATTATTAAGAATCTGGTAATGAATAAAGCAAAATCTGGTAATAAGTCCACAAATACATCTGGTTTATAAGACTTATACAATGTTACAGTAATGCTGCTTGACCCTACCCCACGCGATAAAGCATTACTGTATGCTATAAGGACTTCGGTGATAGATGTGTCCCACCACTCTCTCACAGACTTGGCCCCTGGCCCCTATGCAGTACAAAGTTGCCGATCCTTGCTTTACAACAAGGTACTCTAGATACTACCCCACGTGCGAAAAATATGCACATACCCTTGCTAGGAAATAGCAACGGGCAGAGAAACCTATTATTATACTTTTGCTTCCTAAAGGCTTTTTCACTCTTTAGTTTAATGACATGAAAATTATACTAAATTATTCCTTACTTTTAGGATTGAATTATGTTTGAAAAAAATTATGTTTTAATTCTAATTAGTCGTAATTTCCAATTAAGTCAAAAACCGACCAATATCTTACTTTACTCTGTGTCTATCTCTTTCTTCCTCTCTATGTATCTCTTGACTACCTCCTGGTTATATAATGTTAGTTTCTCTGGAGAGAGATAGAGAGAGAGAGAGATAGAGAGAGAGGGGGAGAGAGAAAGAGAGAGAGAGAGAGAGAATTTGAAATGTATTCCTATGTTAAATTTCACAACCATCAACCCGTTCCTTAAATGAGGTCAAACATTCTCTTCCTTATAAAGCTAATAAAATGATTTTAAGGTTTCGCCCGACCGTTTTTTTTTTAATTTATTCGCTTTGCTAACCCCCTTTTCCCTAATCTCAATTATCTAACCAGAGCTGAATGGGTGACCCCATGAGTCACGTTTTGTCTAGTACATACATAAAAATCACGAAAGAAATCATATCCAGAGTCGGACAGAATGATTTCTCGTATTTATAGTTGCCGCTATGCATGAGCTAATTGCGGTTAACGGATGGGATTCCATCAGGAACAATCATGCCAATTAATTTGTCATTGTGGCGTGGAATTGTGAATATCGTGCCTTTCGGATTGTTTCAATAGAATTTCCTACTTTCTTTGAGGTACGGTTTGGAAACTCACTGAGATAGCCGGTCTGAATAATTAAAACATTAATAAACGAATAACCTATAAATACGCATTTCCTTCGTTGGCGAGGACCAAGTGACAATATTTAAAAACACGATGACACTATCATTGCAACACAACGGTTATTTTGTGAGCATCGTGGCTGGTTCGCTCACCAGATCTATCTCCTCGTGGTTAATTTATCTGGGGATACATGAAGACTCAAATCTTTAAACATAGGCTGCAGGCAACTGGAACTGAAAATATAGTGTACAAGGATCTAGATATTTACCACGTACCCCAGGTACACGGGTTAAGCACAAGGTCCTATTAATGTGGGACCACCCACGCAACGAAACTCACGGGTGGCGGGTGCAAAAAATGCGTTGATTCCGTCGACATTACCCCTCAGTGCGGGGGGGGGGCTCAGGCACTGGGCAATAAATCTAGCCCTGTCCCTTTAAACCAAGGGGACAGGTGTTGCCTGGGAGGATGGCCCACTGTGATCAACGATGTTAGATTGTAAGTTCAAGGACTAAAACCACATGAACCCACGGCTGGGCCCGATCTACCGAATTTAAAATTACCGTCGTACAGGGATGAACAGGTGAGAAGCAGAGCTTTGATCATCATCAGCAGCAGCAGCAGTATCATTATCATCATCAGCAGCAGCAGCAGCAGCAACAGCAGCCATGCTATTTCAATAGCCATCTTCGTGCATTTGTGACTGAAACTTATTTCAAAAATGCTCTGAGACAATTTTTACCATGGTACCTCATTTCACTACATGATGGCATCTTCTGACCTGATCTATAATCTTGTAATTACTTCCTCTAAAAACTTAAGAGGCGAACACTGCAGAACTTCAGATGGGACTTCAAAATTGTATAGCTGATTGTTGTAAGTTTGATTTTTTGTTTGTTTTTTAAACATCACCTTTGGTTCTTGTGGAGGGAATGTTGACGAACGCTAGATATATTCAGAACATTGTTCAACACGTTCTGCTGCTATTCCAGCAGGATAGTGTCCGCTTCCATGATGCCCGTGCTACTCAATATGTACTACATGATGTTCTACAAATTCCCTACACGGCACGATCCTTACACCTGTCACACATTTAAAATTCACGGAACATGACGCGTTCAGTTAGCCCACCTACAGTTCTTGTTAAGTTGTGTCAACAGGTGCAAGACGCGTAGAATAATGTATTAGATAATAACTGTGGTCAGGTATGGCTAAAGGATCATTACCATTAATCGAGAGTGTTCCAGCAGTATTTTACAATAACATTAGACTTTGTTGTTTTTTCGTTACATCGTGGGAATTTTAGTGTTATATACTCCTTAACATGGAGGCGTCGTAGGAAATGGACTCTTTGACTCGAGTTCAAATCCTAGACGAAACTGTTTGCATTTCACATATCGCTAATACCCCTCTAGCTATGGGTAAATAGTAGGGCAGACTAGGCTCTTCAACCTTGGTATGGTAACCTGTCTATGAGAAGGAAAACTCTGATTTCAAATCTGTTAAACTCCGCTTAAAAAATTGATCTTGTGTCGCATCTTGCCCTGAGAGACAGAGTAGAGACAATGATGAGGGGATGATAAGGGTGATAATAGATTCGGTTCTTACTTTTCTCTTGTCTACTTCGTCGGTCGCCATCTTCTCAGTTGCTGATTCTGTAGGTTGCTTTCTTACTCTAGTGGGCTCTGCTGTTGGGCTTTCTTCTGGGGGTTGATTTCTTCTCTGTTTGGGATGGGTGTCTTCTCATTTCTTATGGATTGATTAATACGCAAGATTTTGTTGTTTTCTTTATAACTTTTATTAAAACAACCCCAGCCCAAAACCGCAAAGTGAGAAGCAATTATATTTTTGAGAGAATGTCTTCTCTTGGCGAGTAATTGGTCGCAACTAACTAAAACTGTCACACGCCTCTACTGGTGCGTTTTTTTAGGAGTCAAGCGGAAGTCACCCCATGTCAATCATCAGAAGTAACTTTCCACTCAACTTTCCAATTTGAATTTTCTAACAAATTCAATTTCAAAATTTATACTACACTACTTACATGATTCATAGGCTATCCATGAATTATGTAACAAATGTTCCACAAGAAATAATAAAAGCATGTTATCTTTGGTATAGAAAAAAAACTTTCTACAATAAAGACTTTTAAGGGTGTACTTATTTATGGGCTATACAACTCCACACTCAGCAGAACTCTAAAACTCACTTGAATTTCTAACCCAATTTCAATCTTTGCTTCTCTTGTCATGTGACAATCCCTCAATCAGGGCTGATTCTGTGGGTTGATTTCTTCGGGCTGGTGTTCATTTCTTATGGATTTATTAATACGCAAGACTTTGTTGTTTTCTTTATTTCTTTTATTAAAACAACCCCAGCCCAAAATCGCACGGTGAGAAGCGACATTTCAGAGCAAGCGGACCTCCAAATAAAAAATAACAAACTCTCATGAGTCTTCAGACCGGAAGAACCCTCCGAGCATGTGCAAGAAAAAAGACCCACTTCAGACCCCCAAGATAATCTCTTGGCCATTCTGACTTAGGCCTTCACTGGAACCAGATACTATTTCTGGATGGGTAGAAATTTCCCCTCCACGTGGTGGCTATGACCCATGAATAAAGCGGGAATCCAAAAACTACCTTTTGGTCTTTGTCTCTTCCTTTTCTTTCCTTTTCAGCGCAACCACCAAATAAGATGGGGTCAAAAGCAAACCCTAGGAATACACACCAAGAATAACCAGCTACCTTTTTGTTGGAATATTTTGTTGTATATAAGCCGTGCTAGAATCTCCCTCTTAAATTTATAGATTAAGCGAGGTCACGTGGTTTAAACCCCAACCAATCAACAGCCCGAATATGTGGCTAGTTAACTACTTAATCGCTGATACTGAGGGACGTCCGTTTGCAATCATTGACGAATGACCTGCAAGACTGAGGAGCACCAAGGAACAACCAAAGGATTCTTTACTAAGCATCGCGCTCTGCTTAACACAAAGGATCTCCGCGGACAAGCGCTCTTGCTTGAAGCCTAAAGGATGGCCACAAAAGTCGTAACACTTTTAAACCTAAAACATTAAACCTCTTTTAGCCCCACACTAGATGTGAACTACGCAATGATGCTGTGTGATGTCTTGAACAAATCCTGGAAGCATCACCCTACAAAAAAGCAGATATACGGCCACTTGTCTAGACAACAAAACCTTTATTCATTCTATGTTCCCCTGATGATCCACTAGATCAGCGGTCCCAACCTTTTTTGCGCCACGGACTGGTTTCATCTAAGACAATATTTTTACGGACCGGCCTTTATGCTCCGGCCTACATTTGCTCGATAATCTTTAATGACGTAATCTAATAATAAATCATCCGCAGTGGTCTTATGTCAAATGCAAACATCAACAACAGACAATAAACAACCTTTTGTTCATAAATTAATAATCAACAACATCTCTGTAAACGAAAATATTTATTTTAGAACGAAAATCCTTTCTATAAGAAATAATTATAATAAAAGACTCGATTCAATGACAATACTGATCATTTCTATATAAAAGAGTGAACAAGTAAATCAAATAATAATAATGACAATTAGTGAGAGCCTGGAGGCACAGAAGTCACTTTTCAAAATAAAACATCAACATTTAGACTGATAATCAATAAAAAAAAAAAAAAGATTAAATTTTTTTTTTAATTCAAACGTTCTGTGCGGCCCGATACCTATTGGCCCGCGGTCCAGTACTGGGTCACGACCTGGTGGTTAGGGACCGCTGCACTAGATGATAAGTTATTTTCACCTCGTTAATGCTAGGCGTGGTCTTCTAGGATTTAATTATCCTTTTTTTATATCTGAAAATCCCAGATAATTTTAGTGCACCTTGTCGTGCTGTAACGGTTAACAAGCTAGTCTCGCCGATCAATTACGACTGAGTAGAAAGTTTTGTAAAGTAAAGTCGTCGGGGTAGCCTAAAGTCGGCATCAGCTAGACAGCGAAGGAGTCTATCCCCCTTTTCACTAGCGCCAGGGCCGGTATAGCCAGTCTGTAGAGTGTCGGACTAGAAACCACAAGGTACCTGGTTCGATTACTGACCCTCGCCAACTAAGGGTATGAGTACCACAGGGATCTGTGCGGTAAAGTGAGGAGCTGATGATAGGCGTGGCGTATCACCCTCAGACGCCAAAACAATCCCCTTGGTCTAGCGCTGGTAAAAAGGGAATAGATTCCCTCGCTGTCTGGCTGATACCGACATTAGGCCACCCCGACGACTAAAAAGTTCGAACTTCACTAGGGGTTCCATACTTGCGGCCTTGTGCTAAATGTAAGGTATGCTGAGTTTGTGGTGGCGCCTCATGTGGTGTAATGGTTACCGTCCTTGACTAGCAGAATATTGTTAGTGAGTTCTAATTCTTACTGGTGCTCTATAACACTGGCCTTGTGTCAAGCTAAGACTTGTAACCTCTCTTCTTGTTCATCCTTCGTCAATTTATCTTCGTTTATCCCATTTACGAGCTTCCTTCCTGATATTTACTCAGGTTATCTTATACTAAATAAAGCGAACATATATGTTACGTAGTTTCTTAACTAGGAAAAACCTGGTGCAAATTAGATTCGTGCGTCCTGGCCTCCTGCCCTAAAAAGACGCTAGGCGGTGCCTTCTGAAAAAGTGAACCGTGCTAGTTATGAACCGCTTACCTGTTTGAAGGCGTTTTTACCGACAAGTTAATGCGATAGGAAAGCGATATTTTACCCCCTCCCAGGTTTTTTATCGACAAGTAAATGTAAATATTTTACCACCCCCCGTTTTAAAATATCTTTTTTTTTTTTTCGGTATTTTCATTTTATTTTAATTCAAAACAACAGTCACGTATTTTAAAATAAATACGACCGAGTTTCGTAAATAAAAACAATCAATACATTAAACAAATACAGCACTATTTTCTGGTACAATGACTGATTGATTGATTGATTTTAACGCCATCTCAACCTGTACAAGGTTATTTTATGCCAAGACGATATGGAATCGTGTTTATTGTACGATCATATTTACATTTATTATATACTTGTTTCTTAAATATTTTATTTTTTCTATTTTACACACCGTCCTATCGAATACGAATCATTTTCAGACATATCTATTTGATCTATAGGTTGGACCCTAACAGATGCTATCACTCCGAGTCAGAGTGGACCTGGGAGTAATGGAAATGAAGGGTACACTCCTCAGATCTCTAGATGTGGTTTATTGTCACACCAGACACTATTTGGATGGTTTCTAAGTTCTGTCGACAGAGCTATCTTCTGGTACAGGTGGGAAACATATAATTATTCTTATAACAAAACAGGCACTATACGCTTTCTTTTTAGACGTATAAGAGGTTCACAGAGTGTTAACTCTAGTTCTTATAAAGCATTGGGTTACTTAAAGGATAAGTACCCAATGCGGAATACTTCAGTTAGGAAACAACAAACGAGTTAGTTACATTTATATAACTTTTATTATAACATATATAAGGGAACGAAGTTCCCCAGGCTATATGATGTCACAAGTGTCCAAACATACATAGTAGTGTAATAGAGGCAAAATAGGTGGAAACCACTTACTGTAAGTAGAGTCTGTGGCGTCTGGCATGCACCATAGGTGTCTGCTGGAGAGAGGTGACAAGCACGTCCAGGCTTGTTCAGTGGCATCGAAAAAAGAGGGTTCTCTTCTTGGGTTCCTGTGTCACGTGACCAAAACAGGGTCTCCTGACACAGGAGATTACTCAAAACCCTCAGACAAGGGAGACTGCTCTTACAGACGCATCGGGTGGTATAATGGTTAATGTTTTAGTCTAACAAAAAAGCAATATTTTGATCCATTTCTGTGACAGACTTAACTTAAACACACAGGTTGTCAGCCTTTTTTGACGTAGATTCTGAGAAACAAACACGAAGGCGTGTTCATGTGTTGCATAGCGGGAATCCATTGAAAGGGGTTGGTTGTAATAATAATAATTCTATACTTATCTTCTTACTGTTCAATAGGTACCACCAATTTTCCCTGTGAAATTTAACCTCCACCCCCATATTTAACACAATAAAACTTACATAAATGTTAATATTATCTTGAAAATTTTTGTCCATTCGAAAGAAGAAACATTAAAAAAAAACTCCTGATAATTTTTTTTTAAATTTTCAGTTGACGGAAATAATGAAAATTATAAACGAAAACAATGTTAATATTTTTGCACCGTTAAATCAATTGAAATTTCACTTAGCCAAAAACAAGTAATGACTAGAAGCTTTTAAAAAAATGAAAAATCAATTAATGGTCCGATTTTCACGAAAATTTCCATAATTACATACTTTTTGATGAAAATATGTCTGAAATAGTTTTTTTACTAAAATATATTCGGGGAAATGTTTTTTTTACGAGGTCTACCTCCCCCCTATTTTATTTTATGAAATATGAAAAAATAAACTGACAAAACTTTACTTTTTTCTATAAAGATAAGAGTCTGAATAATTATATAAAAAGATTTTTATAAGTCTCAATGCGATAGCTTTTTAGTAAAAGAACCATGAATAAGAATTCTGCTAAAAAATAACAATAAAGAAACTAACCGTGTTGTAAATAAACGGACTGTTTTAATAATTTTTCACGATAACGATGAGTAATTTTTGCACAATCGGATAGTTTGATCTTTGAATTAACTGTTTTTCTTTGTAACAACTCTTTATGTTCGTTATTTCTTTTTTGCGAGATTTTTAAAAATGAAAAATATTTACGTTTCTTCCTTCAATATGGCCTAAACTGATCACGTGACCTATTTTTAGTACTACTATTCAACTATTCTCTCGGGCCTCTGCTATTCTGGATTGGAGTCCGATTCTCCATTATGTGCTCCATAGTTTTTTGGCCTTGTGCTAAACTAAGCAAAGCTTAGTAAATAACTACCTGCTTTCTTCTTACCCCTCTCTCTCTCTCTCTCTCTCTCTCTCTCTCTCTCTCTCTCTCACGACCACCCGCTTTTCCGTTCCTGTCTTTTTCGCTCAAGTGCACTAAGTTAATAAATAAATAAATAAATAAAAAGAGTATTTTAAATTAAGCAATTTGATGCCAATCTGAAACGCTTTTGTGGCTCTTCTGCCAAAAAGAAGGATCTAGAAAGTACTAGAGATTAGATTCCGTATGTTTGGGCGGACATATAAATAGTTTTTTTTTTTTGTTGTTGTTTTTTTTTTTGTTTTTTTTTTTAGTACCTCGACCAACTCCCGCCAAAAAGAGAGAGACAGAGAGAAAGAAAAAGGGAGAGACAAATAGACAGACAGAGGGAAGTGTAAAATTGCAAGCGAGTGATTTGATTTTGCTCTTGGCTTTTTTGCATCTGCCGCCAACCATCAAAAAGAAAAGAAAAAAAACATGGAAGAAAAAAAAGGCGCGGATTTCGGTTAAAAGGCTGTGATCTCTGAGAAATTGGCGCCACTTCTGTTACTCTATCGATATGGCCGCCTCTAAAACAGTCCGTAAGCTGTCAATTCTCATTGGTTTTATCATGGCTACACGGTTTGAAAAGCTAAAAGCTCATTTTACCTTGCCGATAAACGTGTCTGAACTGGAAACACGATACAAGGAGTCAGACTGTAGGGGTTGGCGTAGACAGAAGGAGAATGTTGGTGGGGGGGGAGAAAGTGGTGGGGGCATACAGAACAACTCGGTGCACTCTCAAGAAGAAATAGTTTCGTTTAGCAAAAAGCCAATAAAAATTGGTGCAATCACTAAGTTCTGAACTCACTACTCAAAAGTGGCTTTTATGAGAATCGAACTCCTTATTTTAGCTAACTAACTATCGCTCTACCATAAGCACCCTTTCATGTTAGCAACGAATTTAAAGCACCTAGCGCGGGCTACTCAAACATTTCAATCAATGCAACTCTTGTAGCCAAATTTAATTTCCATTCAAGTTCAAATAAATTAATTGTATGGGTCGCCCACCAAGGATTTACATTGACCAACTCTGCGATGATACTGGATGCTACATGGGGCTGGGTTAGCGCAGCCGTCAGAGCGTTCGGCTAGAAACCGCAAGGTTCGTAGTTCGATACCAGCCTTCGCCAATTCAGCGTATGAGTAGCATAGGGATCTGTGCGGTAAATACATGTTCCTGTGTTGGTAATTATACCTGTGCTAAACAAAATGGCATTACATTTTGACTCACCCTCGTAGGAATCCATATAACCGCATACAAATTATTTGTATAAAAAATAGTTACTTGAAGCTTTGTTTACAAATTAACATTATCATTATTATAATTATTATTATCAGTTACTTAGAGTTTCATCTATGGGTCAAATAGATCTATCTGAAAATTAGTAATATCTATATATTGATATAAGGGCTGGTTTAGCTCAGTCGGTAGAGCGTTTGGCTAGAAACAACAAGTTTCCTAGTTCGAAACCGGTCCTCACCAACACAGCGTTTGAGTAGCACAGGGATCTGTGCGGTAAAGTAAGTAGCTGATGGTAGGTGTGGCGCTCCACCTCAGACGCTAAAATAATCTCCTTGGTCTAGCGCTAGAGAAAATGGGATAGACTCCCTCGCTGATTGGCTGATACCGACTTTAGGCCACTCCGACGACTTTGCTTTTACTTACTTTACATAGAGGGCCTCCCCGGGACAATAAATGACAGAGAAGGTTGACGAGAGATTGTTATGGATATCCGTGCGATTTGCGTGACATGATGATGATGTTAAATTACAAAATATAACTAGTTTAGTCTAACTGGATGCCATAATGAGAGGGATGGATTTTTTTTAAATATTTTTTGTTTTGTTTTGTACAATACTGAATAATTATTATTGATGGAATGTTGGATTATACAATAACACCCACACCAACAAATACCTGGCGATGTTGAAACTGATTTAACTCTTTGCCTACCAAATTTCCCCCACGGCTGCACCAAATTTTCAAAGTATGTTTTACCTGTATGACAGGATATTGGAAAAAAGATTAAGTGCCAGTCGGGATTGATTCACAGACAAAAAAAAAATGGCACAAACAAATGACACGTGTGAGAGCCGCTGCCAGCGGTTTACGGTAGGAGAGAAGTGGTAGGAGCGGATTAAAATAGGCAAAGATTAAAGTTAAGATATGGATATCGGGTGGAATTTTTTGATAATAATGATTTTATTTTAATTTTATCATTTAAAATCTCTTATCATGAATAAGAATTAAAATTTCTGGTATCGTATTTTAATTTTACTTTTCATTTTTCTTTTCTCTTTTTAAAATCTATAATTCTATTTTTCATATTAAATTATCATTTTTCTAAAGACATCTTATAATTTATTATCAAAGTGGATATTTTAGAATTCAGTATTTTTATAAAATAAATCGCTCAAAATATAATTATTTTCAAATGTTTTTCTTTCGTAAAAATGTGATCATTTACATCGTTGACGACACCGAAAAATCGATGAGAGCCAAACGATTCGTTCATTTTAAATGATCCGTATGTTTTGAACAGGTCGTATATGAATGACATATCAATAATAGACATCATAAACAACCAGACATTCTGCTAGGTGTACGATATCTGGCAACTAGACTACAGGATCCAGTGATTTTTGTTCTTCTGGTTGGGTGATATATATAGGGCGATCAAAAAAAACAGACTTTTTTTTAAGTCAGGCCCACTATATATATATATATATATATATATATATATAGAGAGAGAGAGAGAGAGAGAGAGAGAGAGAGAGAGAGAGACTTTTTTTTAAGTCTGTTTTTTGGGGGATCACCCTGTATAAATTTATCAACCGCAGCAGGATGCAATACAAGGTCAATTTCTTAAGCGGGGTTTAACAGGTTTGAATTCAGTTTTCCTTCTCTTAGTCTGGTTGACTAACCAAAGTTAAAGAGCCCAGTCTGCGCTGCTATTTACCCATAGTTGGGGGAGGATAGTTGGATTTATACTTTTCCCAAGGGTATTAGCGCTATGTGAAATGTAAACAGCCTCGTCCAGGTTTTGAGCTTGTCTCGTCGTGCCCATTTCCTACGACGGTAACCATTAAACCACGCGTCTGCTTTTATTATATATGTGCTAGAATGTTTAACAACGCGTTAGATTGTCCCATTTGAACGGGTCCGTACGTGAATGACACGTCACTAGTGGCCATCACATTTAATCAGACATTCTGTTAAATTTACGATAACTAGCAACTAGTCTACAAGATCCAGCAATTTTGTTCTCCTGATAAAAAATGGATTTATAAATAAAAATTAGTAAATTACCCCTATAATCCCCTATGCTTTTATTCACCCTACCAAACTTTCATTCTCCCAATAAAGTTTGACCACTTTGTGAAGTATTGAGCTAACTGAAGCATATAGCTGGCTCGAAGTATATGAGATATAAGGGGTTGCTTAGGACTCTGCCACTGTTGAGGGTCTTCATGTCCTGGGAATGACGTTAAACTCTACTTGATAGGTTCCAGTTCTGGAGGTTTGGGGAATGTGGAGCACCATTGCTTCCAGGTCTACTCTGACCCGGAGTGGTAGTACCTGTTAGGGTCCCATTTATGGGTTAGGAATAAGACAAAAACGTCATCGGCATAAAATAACCCAAATGGGTTGACATGCCGTAAAACCCAAACAACCAAACTCTACAACTTTGAAACTCTAACCAAAAATAAAATTGCATAAATTACTAAGAGAGGTGGGAGGTGCGTGATAATGGCTAGAGCCGTAGGAAATGGACTCGTCGATCCGGGTTCAAATCCTAGACGAAGCCGTCTGCATTTCACATAGCGCTAATACCCTTGGGAAAGGTATGCATCCATCTGCTCTCCCTCCAGCTATGGGTAAATAGCAAGAAAGACTGGGCTCTTTAACCTTGATTAGGCAACTAGTTTAGGGGAAGGAAAACTCTGAAGGTTAAACTCCACCTAAAAAATCGACATTGTGTCACATCCTGCTCGTGCGGAGGGGTGGGTACTTATTTTTTGACTGTAACTTATTCCTATTTCTTCGGGCTGGGGTGGTGAGGGTCAGTTATCAACGTAGGAAATGGAATTGGCGATCCGAGTTCAAATCTTTGACAAGGATGTTTGCGTTTCACACAGCGCTAACATCCTTACGAAAAGTGTGAAATGAACTATTCTCCGCCCTCCCACTAGCTATGGGTAAATAGTAGGACAGACTGGATTTTTTAAAACCTTGGTATGACAACTGGTTTAGGAAAAGGAAAATCTGAATTCAAACCAGTTAAAAATTGACATTGTGCTACATCCTACTCGTGGCGGAGAGGTTGGGTAATTACATACTTATTCATTTGTTTTACCCATCAACTTGGTGAACTTTCCCTCATAATAGATAAGCTTGATTTCATATCTAACTCTGGTTTCGACCAGGGGTCCAGTGAGCTTCCGCCGCTGGACCTTACAAGTTAACATCGTTGATCCCAGAAGGCCATCCCCCTAGGCAACATATGCCCTCTTGATTTAAAGGGGCATGGCTGGGTTTATTACACAGTGCATGAGGCGCCCCCTTGAGGGGGAATGCCGACAGGATCAACGCATTTTTGTGCCTACCACCTATGAGCTTCGGCTTGTGGGTGGTCCCACATAAAAATGTCCTTGTGTCACGCCCTCATAAGTGGGATGAGAGGCAAATACCTCTAAAAAAAAAGGTGGGATCAAGTTTGTGTTCCACACCAATGCTAAATTAAGAATGATTTCGTGTTACATCCTGCTCGTAACGAGGTTGGGAGTGTAGAGGAATGATATTTGAGTATCGTTTCCTCGTACAGAATAAATAGGAGAACTGTTAAGATTCTTGTGGCCATTTTTAGGCTGCAGGTGAGAAGACCTTACAGAGGAGATCCCTTGTGATCTATCTTAAGTTTTATCCATGTTGTTTAGTATCCTGTAATGCTTTTCCGTTGGTCCGTGTATCTTGAATCCTATGATCCTTGTGTTCCCCAGTGTTTAGCAGAATCCTTGGTTGTTGATCCATTCATCCATGTTAAGCACAAGCAACTGAACGCCTTTCCACCAAGGCGTTTAAATAGTTAACCAACCATGTATTCGAGCGTGCTTATTGACCGACTCAGTCCACGCGGCCTCGAAGAGTCAATAGATTTAAGTTTTGACCTCCAGCACACTTTATATACCAAAAAATATTCCATCATTCACGACGAAATAATAACAAGGGTATCATATTGCCTGAGCAAACTTAACAGAATACTCATAATGAGTGGTATGAGCGAAATGCACGAACAGGAAAATAGTCGTTTAGTAGAGAAAATCTTGAACCCTTGATATGTACCAGGTAGAAAAGGAAAGTATAAAAACTTACATGTTAAGAGTGTTATCGTGTGCCCCGTGGTTTCTGAGGCGCAAAGCCTCTTGTCTGTGGACAAAACGCAAATGCTGTTACTTCTCTCGAGGCTGGTTGTTAAAGAGGGTTTTGATCTTGCTGCTTCTCCTTTTATAATGCTGCTCGCTATATAATCTTGGCAGTGTAACGTGACCTGCACAGCTGTATTAGCCACTGGTTACTGCGCTAAGAAGGCGGCTACAAGGCACGCTGTCGCAACACGTCGGGGTGCAAACTCTGGGGTTTGTTTATCAACAAACTTTCTAGTAGTCAGTGGTCTGTCAGTCTTCACCTAAAGAGAGCCTTCCTCTTTCTGTGGATGAGGGAGATCGGTCTAGTGACAGTGGACAGAGAAGAAGAGGTCAATGGAAGCACGTGCCTTTCATCATGGTCGAAGTTCCTTACCCTCAATTTCCTGAGGATTTGTTCATTCATAAACTCTTTTCGTAGTGGCCAATTATAGTAACAAAAGCTTCTTTGCTTTTCATGAATTTATTAAACCAGACCGTTTCTTATTCTTGAGAGAGAGAAAGGAGGTCTTATTGTATCATTTCGTTAAGTTCAGCTTAATTCTTCGGGTATAATTATTTAGTTCGTCTAGGCATCTAGCTCCGTTCGTTCGTTCTCTACTAGTGCCTCGGTTCGGCTCCCTCTAGACCCTAGCCTGAACTGACTCTCGACTAGGTTCGGTCCGGTCCCTGCTAGTCCCGCGGCCCGACTGACTATGTAACAGCGTCTCGATTCGGCTCCCTCTAGTCCTTAGCCTCAACTGACTTCGTCCAATTCCTCGGCCCAACTGACTAACTCAATCCAGGCCAGGTGCTTAAGTATCTTCTGGTTTCGAACATTCCAGAACAGAGACCGTTCTCGAATCTTCCCCCACTTTCTATCAAATTCTTGCAGTTTCCGGACCTCCGAACACATGTTACCCCGGTCACTCCTAAACCATCTGGCGTGTCAGATCAAAGAAACTCCGATAGTCGTCGTTCAGTCTGTTTTTATTTTCGAAATCATTTGTACAATTAAACTTTTGTTTATAAATTTTTTATTTTATAATTTATAAATTTATTTATGGGAATTTAATTATTTCTCTCGGACCGCCAGGACCACCTGCGTCAAGTATCCAATTACGTTACAGCAGTCACGGACGTTAATTACATCTCGTGTACCCTATTAGTCGAGAGATGTAATCCTAACCGAGATAATTCAGAATCGACCTATTTGACTTACATTTATGCCCACTGAGAAGGCATTGACTCAATGTAAGCTTTTTTTTGTATACGCCGTCATTTCTGATGCTACTCGCATACTAGCTGACATACAGTATCTCTCATAAGTTCATCCTAACAATTTTAAAATTCTGGAACCAAAAATATGATTTCAATTAATGAGGATTTCAGAAAATAAATTGTAGGAAGTCCAACAGGAACAGTTGAAAGGTGTGCTGAAATGTTGATTGACACATGACCCCCACAAATTGTAGGAAGTCCAACAGGAACAGTTGAAAGGTGTGCTGAAATGTTGACTGACACATGACCCCCACAAAATTTTCATTCAATGGCAAAATGGACTGGAAATTGCTTTATTCTCTAAGATATATCATTTTAACAGTACAACTCTGTTTAAAAATATCGCTGTGATATGCCGGTTTTGTTGGGTTACGTTTTTGTTGCTCTAGTGAATCATCAAAGACAAAGGATCCAGTGCCAAGTGCTACCGGCCCTCATATATGTCTATTGTGTAACAGATTCTTCAGAAGTCTCAGTGGACTGAAGAGTCACTTTCGTGCTCGTAGCCTCTCGGATGCTTGCAAATGGGGAGAAAAAAATACATACACACATAGGAAAAGGTCTTGCTCGAGCACGAACTGACAGCCAAAACATATGTACAAACATAATGAGAATTTCAATGATAGACTATAACGGCTTCCCCGGCGGTATAGTAAGAAATGTGTTTTACTATATATTTATTTTGAATTAATTCATTTATTCACACATTTTATTTATTTGTTTTTATTCAGAGGTACATCTTAGTTAAAACTATCGAAATAATATTTTATTTTGCCTCATTTCTCAATGAACAAAATGTAAATGCGAAATATATATATTTTTGCCATGCAGAAATTTTCATGAATAGACTTTTAAAAAATATATTTCAACAATTATTCCTAAAATAAAAACGTAAAGTTTTCCAAATTATAAAATGTTTTAGCTTTAATAATTTTTATTTCTTTAATTTACAAATTTATCAAGTTATCGCCTTTTCAACAAGTGTCAATTATTTGAGAACTTATCTTTACAAGAAATAGAAATATTTTTCCATGCAGAAATGTGTTTAGTCTTGATTTGATATCAAAACAGAAAAAGAACAAGGGAGATAATTTTAGTTGTTTAAGAAATCTTCCCAAGCTGGCATACCCAAAAAGTACCCATAACTCGGTTCCCGGTAGTCGAATCGACTCGAAACCAATTTCTCTTTCATTGCCAGAAACATCTTAGGTTATAAACTTATCATAAAAAAGTATATTCTAAAATGCATTGTTTTCCAAATAATTAAGTTACAAACTGATACAGAGACTTAATATCATAATAGATAGATAGATAGATATAGATAGATAGATGAACGACTAAGTCCAATTGTTCACAAAAAAAAACAAGGGGTGATTCATTACATAGCATGTTTTCGAAATGTCGAATCTTACATTGTTTCTAGGCCTCATCATCATCATCATGTCGCGCTACAGCACGGGTATCCATGACAATCTTTCGCCAACCCTCCCTATCATTCATTGCACCTGGGAGCTCCTCTGTGGAGCAACCAGTATCCTCACATAGCTGGTCAATGTAGGTCCTTGCTGGGCGCCCCACACTTGCATGTCCATGTGTTGGCTTCCACAGGAGAACGTCGCTTATGAGTTCATCCTTGCTTCTCCAGCAGTGTCCTGCATGTCTTGTCCGTCTCACTCGGATAGTTTGTAAGATGGGGGTAGGTGGCCGTACAGCTGTTTCCTTGTGGGGTGCTGCTTCCATGACTTGTTTAAGACTGCGCGCAGCATTCTTGTGCAGCTCCCATCTAGCTTATTCTCGAGACGCTTTGTTAGGGTCCAGGTGGTGCAACCATATTGCAGCACCGACACAACCACAGCCTGGAAGAACTGTCGCTTTAGCTTGTCAGGGAGATCGGACCTCCATATGACTGATAATCTATTTGTGGCCGACCATGCCTTTGCTGTCTGTGTATTAACATCGCTCTCTGTGGAGGAGATATTACCACCCAGGTACGTGAATTGTTCTACTGGCTTAAGAGGTTGCCGCTGAGTGTGGAGATGTTTGCCTAACTGGCTATAACTTTGCTCCAAAATGTCCCGCATAGCCTTTACCTAAACAAACGCTATTACTTAAGATAATAAAGTTTTTACTTAACATTGCTTATCATTTATAACACCTGGGCATTTAAAATGCACAAATATTATAAATAGTAAACAAAGTTACGTAAAAACATTTTTTTTTTTTAGTCACTTCTTCACTACAGATTTCACTTCCTCGGCCCCATGAAAGAGGGTTTAAGGGGCAAACATTATTCCAGTGATGAGGAAGTGAAATCTGTAGTGAAGAAGTGGTTCACAGAACAGTCAACAGAATTTTACGGGGCAGGGATACATGCTCTCATTCAAAGGCGGGACATTGCTATTGAGAGAAACGATGACTATGAGAAGTAGGATGTGATCCACAGAGGACCAGCTTTATTTTGATGTATGATACATGTTCCTATGTTGGTAATCATACCTGTCCTAAAAAAAATGGCATTACTTTTTGATTCACACTCGTAGATAGTTTCCATAAAAAATTACTGTACATTTAAATGTTCTTATCGGTGAAAAAAAATGAACAAAACAAATAAATGCATAAATATTTATTATTATTATTATTATTATTAGTTTTTCACACCTGCCGTAGCTGGTGGTTCACTGGTGGCTGAATGACAGCAAGTCTCCTCAGGTCTCCGGGACTCTTCTGGGTATTCTAGCCGATCCCAACAGTGCTGTAGTTTGGATGGTCTCGATTCTTCTTCTGATTTCCAGTTCATCCAAATTCTTTTCCAGAGCTTTTCCAAGTGCACCAATTACAATTGGCACGACCTTCACCTCATGTTCCAAAGTTTTCTCAATTCTCTGGCAAGTATTTGACTATCTTTTCGCTTTCTTTCATTTTCACTCGGTGGTCGGCCTGGACGGCAAAATCCACGAGATGACAGGTTCTCTTTTTCTTGTCAATCAATACTACGTCCAGTCTCCTGGCCGGGGTTAGGTGATCGGTCTGTACCTCGAAGTCCCAAAAAGAATTTTATGCGTCTCGTTCTCTAGGACATGTTTACCATTTGGTTGTATGGTGAAAATTGAATTTCTTGCTCAATTCCCAGTGGATTACCTTTCCCACAGAGTCGTCCCTAGTCTTGTGCTAGTTTGCTGCATTCGCTTATTATATGATTGACCGTTTCGTCTCTATCTTCACACATTCTGCACTTGCTATTCAGTTGCGTCTTATCTATTTTTGCCTTTATATAGTTTGTTCTTATGGCATTGTCTTGTGCTGCGATTATAATAGATTCGGTTTCTCTTTGAAGGCTTCCTTTTCTTAGCCATGCCCATGTCTTCTGATGTGATACCTCCTGAGTTTGACGCTTGAAGTACCCATGTAGTTGTTTTTCTTCCCATTTCTGTTTTTTTTAGTTTTTGGTGTATTTCTGTTTGTCCATGTGTTGCAATTGCTTTTCCTGTGTATTCGTCAAGTGCTCGGATTGTCGTATCTACACAGTCTTCAATGTTGGCGAGACCCCTTCCCCTCTTTCCTTGACACATAAAGTCTGTCTGTGTCGTCTCTCGGGTGGAATGCCTTGTGCATGGTCATGAGTTTCCTTGTCCTTTGGTCCATCTGTCGGAGCTCTTTTCTTGTCCATTTTAGGAATGGTCCGAGTATCTTACAAAAGGGACCACCCATGTGTTTATTCCCTTGATAAGGTTTCTGCTACATAACTTGGTTTCTAAGAGCTTTCTTGTTTTTCTGAAGTATTCCTTTCTTACTTTTTCTTTCATTTCTACTTGTTTGATGGCGTCTGCTTCTAATATTCCCAGGTATTTATAGTTCTCTTTTTCTCCGAGTGTCCTAATTTCTTCTCGATTCGTAGTTCTATTCCATTCGCCGTTACAATTTTTCCTTTCTTCATCACTAACATGGCGCACTTGTCGATGCCGAACTCCATCCCTATATCTTGGCTGTATATTCTTATAGTTTGTCTAAGTGTTTCTAATTCTTGTTTATTCTTGGCAAACAACCTTGATGTCGTCCAGGTACATTAGATGATTTATTTTTGCCTGTGATTTACTAAATTTGTATCCCGCTGTACATTTCTTGAGTATATGGTTGAGTGGCATCATTGCTATGACAAACAGTAGTGGTGATAGAGAGTCTCCCTGGAAGATGCTTCTTTATATTTTCACCTCTGCTAAGGTTTGTTCTCCCACTGTCAATTCTACTTTTCAATTTTCCATGGTTTTGTTGATTCATTTTATTATTTTGTCTGATATTTTATACATCTTTAGGCACTCGATTATCCAGGTTTGTGGGGCCATGTCGTAGGCCTTTTTGTAGTCAATCTATGCCATGGCTAAGTTTTTTTCTTTGTTTTTGTTTCTTTGATGATGCTCTGGTCTATGTATAGTAGGTCATTTGTTCCTCTTGTTTCCTTGCGGCATCTTTTTTGTTCTTCCGGGAACTGTCCGCGGTAATCAAGTGAGTAGTAGATCTCTTCTTTCATTTGTGTGGTCAGTATTTTCCATATCAAAGGTAAACATGTTATTGGCCTATAGTTGCTGGGGACGGTTCCTTTTTGGGGGTCTTTCTGGATCCGGGTAGATTTTCCTTTTACCATCCATTCGGGTAGGTTTCCTTCTTGTATGCATTTATTCATCTGTTTGGCCAATCTTTCGTGGATGGATGTGAATTTTTTTAACCAGTATGCAGAAATTCCATCGTGACCCGGTGTTTTCCAGTTTGGTATTTTCTTAAATGTTGCTCTTAGCGAGTCCAGGTGTATGCTTGCCTCAGGTCCTTCTTCCAGTCCTTCCAGTTCCTTTTTTATCTTATGTATCCATTCAGTCTTTCTATTATGGTCTTTCTTTTCCCATATTTTGCCCCAGAAGTCTTTTGTTTCCTTCGCATTTGGGTATTTGTTTGTCTTAGTGCTTTGGCCCTCGACTTGCTTGTAAAATTTCCCTTCGTTATTTTGAAAAGTCTTGTTTATCATTATTATTATTATTATTATTATAGCAGACTTTAATTGATTATGTAGATTTTACAAACACTTATTTCACTGCAAGAGAAAAAAAACATTTTAACATTAAATTTATTTTCTAAGAGGCTACTCTCTATTAGCTCGACACCTTGTGTAGAATCTCATACGTGTTAACCATCAACTTCAAGGATGTTTTAATTTGTCTAGGCAAATGAATAATTTTCTTGCTATTACTAAAAACTCAATAAGAAGTCCTAGGTAACACAGTTTGTACAATGTCGCTGTTCCTTGGCTTGTTTGTAACATAAGCATGAAAGATTCAAAGCAATGACTTTGAAAATAATATTTTACTGAAACCGACGAAATGATTGAGTGCTTCTTTGCAAAAACACCTGCTCAACCTGAATCTCTGCTGTATATCATGAATCAAGTAGCAAGAGACATTGGTCTTTATGGCAACTCAAATAAAACAGAGTTCATGTTTTGTTTTTTTATCAATATGGTGATATCTTCTCATTAAATGGCAAGCGTTTGAAATTAGTAGCTCAGTTCATGTACCTCGGTAGCAATATCTCATCTACTGAAAGTGATAACAACATATGCATAGATAAAGCATGGACTGCTTGTTATGATTTTATGGACCATCCATTAGGCTCCAAGCAAGAGCACTTGTCCAGCGGAAATCCTTGTTAAAGAATCCTTTGGTTGTTCCT
Organism: Doryteuthis pealeii; assembly: GCA_023376005.1. NCBI lineage: Eukaryota > Metazoa > Mollusca > Cephalopoda > Myopsida > Loliginidae > Doryteuthis > Doryteuthis pealeii. The sequence continues at coordinate 107,729,914 of CM042138.1, read as the reverse complement.
TGGTGCTCCTCAGTATGACAAGTCCTTCGTCAATGATTGCAAATAGACGTCTCTCAGTATCAGTGATTAAGAAGTCAACCAGCCATGCATTAGGGCTGTTCATTGGCAAAGGTTTAAACCACATGACCTCGCCTAGTCTATAAATTTAAGTGGTGTATTGTAGCACACCATATATATATATCAAAATATTCCAACAATGACAATCAATCATATGGAAATCTGATCTCTGATCAAATAAAATGGGAATCCTTCCAGACTGTAGCTGTGTCCGTACTACTGTTGAGTTGCACCGATTAGTCTCTAATGAAATGCTTGGAGAAAAAGCTAGATGGGAACTACACAAGGATGCTGTATATTGTTTTGAACAAATCCTGGAAGCAACACCCTCTAACACAACAGCTTTACGGTCACTCACCTCCCATCTCACACACTATCCAAGTAACAAGGGACATGTAATAATCAACATTCTTTTCTGGATTCATACCCATGGTCACAATAGTGTTATCCGAGCAGCAAAAACTTGTTTATCAGCTCTGTACAGACACTGAATCCCGTCGAGAGGACTCACCAAAGCGATGACGGATGGTGAGAAAAAGTCAAGGCGGTCTAAGCCGTCAAAAAAAAAAAAAAAAAAAAAAAGAAACTGACAAAAATTATATTGACTTAGAATATAAAGCAACATTTTATAAATTCCTTTTTTACAGATACAATCAATGCCCTTCTATCAAACTAGGTTAAGATTTACAAACACGTGATCACTGGATGCATGAAAGCAGATTTTTTTTTTTTAAAGCAAGGGTATCAAAATGGTCTATATCGATCCCTGAGGGTAGGTGAGACAATCCGAGCAGTTGATAAAAAACCCGGGATTAGAAGGAAGTAGAGTTGGGTTTGAAAAATGAACTTTTTGCTATATACTCCTTTACTTGGGTATATAATGGCAAGAGAGAGACAGACGATAATGAGGGGCTCTTACTTGTACTATCTTCTCTATTTGTTCCTGACATATTCTCTTGGGCTGATCCTGTGGGTTGTTTCTCCAGGTTGATTCTACTTCTTGTTTGGGCTGGTCATCTTTTGTTTTAATGAATTAACAAGACTTTGTTGTTTTTTCTTTTAAGCTTTTATTAACAATAACCCCAACCCACAAAACTACAAGGTGAGAAGTGACTCTTGAGAGGACATCCTCTCACGTCAAGTAACTGGTCGCAACTAAACTAAAACTTAAAATAGTTGAGTGCTTCCAGAAAGGTCAAGTGGAATGTCACCACAAATCAATCATAATTATAACGGTTAAGGTAATTTTCCACTTGACCCCCGTTATTTTGAATCTAACAAACTCTGATTCAAAATTTATCTAACTACAGTACATACATAATTCATAAGCTACCTATGAATTATGTAACATTTTGAGGGAGGAGAGGTCGAAAACTGACAAAAAAAAAAAAAAAAAGGTTGTCAAATGAAAGTAAACAGATTCTCCACTCTGGTGAAACTGGTCTAGAAAGAAAATTGAATTCAAACCAGTTGTAGACCTGGAGAGGGATGGGCTCCACCAAGCTATTCCTGACCAAGACATGCTACGTTTTGGGATAAGTCTTTTATATTTAGAATTATATTCACAGGAGGATACAGTGCAGAATTTGGCATCTATAGTCTAAAAAGTTTAGCCAGGTAACAGTTTATCACTATAGGAAATTAACTTGACTAGACAGGTTCAAATTCTAGATAAGGCGGTTTCACTTTTGAGCTAATGCTTTTGGGAGAAGCATGAACCCTTCTCCATCCAGCTATGGGCAAATAGTAGGGCAGACTGGGCTCTTTAGCATTGGCATATCAACTGGTCTAGAAGGGAAAATAATGAATCCAAAACCTAGCTCTAGGCCCTCAAAGGCACAGAACATGTTTAACCATGATTTTTTTCAACGCCCAGGTTATATCTACATTTTTAATTCTATGGCCATTAGTAAACAGTATTGATCATAAATACAATTTAAAAAACTTCCAGTGAGATATGAACTCTCATTCCTTATCCTTGGTACCTTAGAAATTAGGCTATGAAAGTTAAACAGCATGTTATTTAAATTTAGCCATATATCCACATTCTAGCAGAACTGATTTTATTCTGATTAGGTCATCATTTGGATAATGCTATATCTAAATTCAGGCAAGTTAAGATTATTAAATCTACCTTACTAGTCATAATATATTTAGGCAGCAGGCATTCTCTTAAGCAAGTTTCTTTAAAACAAACACACAGACAATGTTCTTTTTAGGTTTTCTTTTCTTTCTTTTGCATTTCATAAAATTTAATTTTATATAAAAATTATCTTAAATTTTCTCTGAACGATTTTTAGCATAATCCAGATTGTGTTTTTTTTTTTTTTTCATTTTTAAAATCCAGTGAAAATTTTGTTTTTATATCTGAAATATTTTCTATCCTGAGTGTAGTAATCACAAGTTACTAGCAACAACAGTAATGTAAATAAAATGGTGAAAAACTTCAAGCAGATATATGAAAGATATAAGATACATGAGAGAAAAAGCAGATATTTTTTAAAGCAATTCTACATTAGATTGGTTTGGTTGTTTTTCTGCTTTGACTCCAAAGTCGATTTTTTTCATCTTGGTTACCTTGTCACATTAAACAGCCAATCTTTTTTGGATTTTTATGCAATAGTCACTAAATTCAGAAACAAACAACACTTGAAATTGTTGATATGATTTATTCAATAATACATATGGGAAGAGAGATAAATATGGAGGCGAAAAAGAGGAAAGGGGAAAATAATGGATGATATTCTACAATTTATTGCAAAAACTGTGTCCAATTTTTTAAAAATATCAGAACTTATTACACTTGACATTAAAAAGATGAGCACGTGACCAACTTTCAGCGAAGCCAATCGTTTTAAAAAAACATGAAAGTGGACCAAACCCAAAATTGTAAATAAAAAACAAAAATTAAAAAAAAAATAATAAAATTTTTTTTTTTTTACTAGGCCAGGTTTCATACATTTATCCATTCAAAAAACATGAAAACTCTTTCGCACAAGTCAAACATTCAACTCTCCTAACGCATAAATACATCGTTAAATGATCCTCCAGTCTGGGAACAACAACGAAGAAAAAAAAATTTTTTTTTTACTATAATCAAAATATTTTAACTATCATGAATAATACTAATAAACAGGGCTTAACGTTTTATTAGTTTTCTTTGTGACATTTCTTCCTTTTTCAAATTGATATCTTTAAAATCGAATCTGCCCATCGTGTATGAAGATATGAAAAATGAATTAGAATATGAGTTGTTTTAGGAGGGATGGGGGGGGTCGGGAAGGACAAAAGACACACGCACACACACATGAAGAAAGAGAGAGAGAATTCTTACAATGTAGCAGTTAACAGTCAACACTTAGGGCAGAAGCGAGGGAATGTTTATTTGTGCACTTCTTCACAAAAGTACTCACACCACGCACTCACACCGCCCTCTGTTGGACAGAGACGGTTTAGGAAATGGAACTCTAACGTAACTTGTCTTTCTTTTTTTTTTTTTTTCCTTTTTTTTTTTTTTTTAAATACAAAAATTGTTTTCAACTGTCAAACATATGGAATTCCTATTGGTGATTTCTAAATAAGCTTGTCTCTTGAAATAATCAAGATTTTACAAAAATAAAAAATAATGTAATTTCTTTTTTTTTCCAAGTGTCAATTTAATGTTTTTAAATTTTACAACAAAAATGAATTTTTTTAAAAGTGTATAGGTAAATGTTAGACCCCATTTTGCAAATATGAAATCCTTTTTTATAACTTATTCTCTGCATCAAAGGTTCAACATTTTCATTGGTATATTTGGCTATTTCTAGACTTGAGAATCCTATGCTGCTGACTGGAAAATATACCAATGAAAATGTAAAACAAAATTAAAAATAGTCATGAGGATATAAATCTGAAATAATTATTTGAAAGAAAATAACCTTTTTTTTTTTTTTTACCCCTCCCCCACATCACTATGAAGCTACTCAGTGTAAACGATTTATGAATTAAATATTTTTACTTTTTTTTTTCTGAGTTCTAGATGTAATGCCTTGTTTAAGACTTCTGTCTCTTGCACTCAAAGAGTTGAGGAGCCAAGAAGTAAATGGTAAGTACAGAGATAGGCAAGCATCAAGCTATAAACATCATCACTCACTGGGTTTCTGTACGTTAAAAGCAGATCCACCAAAATCCACTGAGGAAGTGGGTAGGCAAGCTGAGCCTTGGACCATAGACAACATGATCTGAAGATAGATGAGCACAAGTTCCAGCAGTTGTCTAACAACAACAGTGTAACACTAAACTCCAATAATGGATTTAGCTGTTTTCTATCATCATCTCAAGCCACCTATTGCTTTCACCTGCCTTGGAAGGAAAGAAAAATAAATAATCTTAATTGATGCATTTTTTAATGATCATCAAGTTGCCCTGGCCAACTGACCACAGGAATGGTGATGATCAGAAAACACATCAATCAAAATGCTCTTAAATACAGAAACAACAAGGATGAAGATAATAGCTAGGGGAATAAAATAAATGTCTTTATACCTCAGTTAATATTTACCAAAATTTTAAATCCTAATCTACACTTTATTAATGTGTGTTTTTTTGTTTTATCAATTTTTTTATTTTTTTGAGTTCAATCCAAAAAGACAACAGGTGACGAAGCAAAGAAACCGGGAATTATGAAGGGGGAAAAAAAAAAGAGAGAAATAAGAAACCTCTACTGCCTTAGAGGGTGGAGATGGTAAGTGGTGCTTTTCCTGGATTGACGTACTCCCCCACTGCAAGAGGGTGAGATCTTGGGCAAAGAGAGTTGAGAGCCAGAACTGCTGCCCTTTTTAGGGAATACGACAGAACCCAGGTTTCTCAAAGGAGATAATAATGAAAGGGTCACAATCAGTTGTAGCCTTCATTCCCAGTTTAGTTGATGCTAACGAGAAAGTTCTAAGAAACAAGATTTGATGAAGACGAAGCATAGTGCTAATTAGCGTTTATATATTTACAATTTTGCTTCTAATTAAAAGAATGTGAAGCAGAGATGGGGGGGGGGGATTGATACAAGGGAAGAGGTTGTTTGCACAATTTCAGTGTTCACTGACACTAGATTTTCCGATTCTCCAACCCCCACCCACACAAAAAAAATACTTTTTTTAAATAAACAATTTTATGTTTCTTATACATGATTAGTTTTAAAAAAGAAGGAAAAAATGCAAATTAATCTGGTCAAAAAAAAGAAAATAGTGAGAAAAGAGCCAGGGTTAAACCTTGGAGGATGGACATAGAGGAGGAGGAGGAGGGGCTTGAGGTGTAAGTTGAAGAAAGGAGTAGATGTGGCTGAAGGACTCAGTGGAGAGAAATGAATGATTTAATAAAAAACTGCAATGAAAGATAAGTTTACAAATAATTGATCTCCGCTTCCTCCTGCCATTTTTTCTTCAGCCATCAAGAATGTTAAAAGTTTTCAGAGAGAATCATGAGATCTTTAACCGTCTCCTCATTGCCCAAAACAAATAATCAAATCAAAAAATGATTGTAATGAGTAGATGGCAGAATTTACATAAAGACAGGAATGCAAAGACATGGGGCATCTAGAAAGGATGTGGAATAAGTATTACTTTGAAAAGATTCCCTTAATAATGAATAAAACATTCATCTGTACATTGTTGGAGAGGGTGATAGGTTAAATAAAAAAAAATCTCATAGTACAGTATGGTTTCCGGATTTTATTTTATTTATTTCAATTTAAAAAAATAAAAGTGTACCATAAATGGGGGAATGAAAGAAATTGAGAGTCCAGTGTGTAAAAGGAACAGATTGTTCACAACTGGCTGAAATGGGGAATAAAACAATGTTATCCACTGGAAATAGAAGACTGGGGTGGAGTAAGTATATAAATGCCAAAACAGTAGAACTAGTGAGCTACAGCATTAGAGAGAACCCTGCCTATCCACCCCGGCTTCTAACAATTGGCCAATCTCATCATGTAATACACACAAAGTGCAAAGGGTCCACCATTTGTAGCCAGGGAATTGTGTTGACAAGCATTAAAAAAAATAAGTGGGGTAATAAAAACTATCATGAAAGTAGTTGGGGTGCCCTGCATTGAGTGGAGCACCTGAGTTACAATAAAGAGGAGAGGAAGAAATAAAATAATAAGGCTAAGAGAGAGATGGGGAGAGTGAAACAACAGGGCTAAGAAGGGAAAGTTGGGGTGAAATAATAAGGCTAAAGAGAAGAGGTGGCGGTGAAATAATAGGGCTAAGAAAGAAAAGACGAGGTGAAACAATAGGGCTAAAAAGCAGAGGGGTGAGTGAAACAATAGGGCTAAAAAGCGGAGGGGTGAGTGAAACAATAGGGCTAAAAAGCGGAGGGGTGAGTGAAACAATAGGGTTAAAAAGCGGAGGGGTGAGTGAAACAATAGGGGTAAAAAGCAGAGGGGTGAGAAACAATAGGGCTAAAAAGCAGAGGGGTGAGAGAAACAATAGGGCTAAAAAGCAGAGGGGTGAGTGAAACAATAGGGCTAAAAAGCAGAGGGGTGAATATAGTAGAGTGACAGTGCAAAACATCAGCAAATAAAATGTAAATGTGCAGCTGCATCTGTAACGGGGAGGGTGGGATGAAAAGAGAAGGAGGTGAAAGGAGGAGGAGAGAATTGTAACCAAAAAGGTAATTTATCATTTTTAATGGATTCACCTTTTGATTTTCTTGAGAGGGTTTTAGAGATAGTGTATCAACATGTGAATAACTGGGCAATAGTAATGACTTATAGTCATTTCAGTGGAAAGCACCGTTTCCTGCCAGATCACCAAAGTTAAGTAGTGATGAGCCTGCTCAGTACTTAGTTGAGTGACCATTTAGAAACAGCAGTAAGCAACCTGAGGTATTTATGTACCAGACTAAACAAAGCTTAAGTATTTACTAACAACTGGGGTAATAGTGGGTTCGAACCTAGTTGTTAGAAAAACGAAAACAAAAACAATCAAAATAAGACAAAATAGAAAAAAAAAATGCAGAGGAAATTGAAAATGCAGGTTCTTGCTTTGTCATATTTCAAAACAAAATGGTAAAATTATGCAGACTGCTCAAGAGGAATCTTCTTATTCTGGTAAATTCAGAGGTTTTCAAAAAAAAAAAAAAAAAAAAAAATAACTGAATGGTCATAACACAATGTTATTAGAAAAATTTGCTAAGTCAATGAAAATTACTTTTTAAAAATGGAGAAAATTCTAAAAATAAATAAACGTAATTGTTAAATTTGTAAAAAAGAATGAAAATACTATTATTATACACTGATATCAAGTGCCCCCATTAAAGTTGCCATAATCATGTTTCCACCTTCGTACTCAAACATCTTGTGGGAGGAAAAATGACCAAAATGTGAATATAAGAACCAAAATGAGGATACTTGTCTGATTATATGAGTGTATAATAAAGAAAGCTCCTCATTTCCAAAATTCAAACAACAAAATCCTAATAGAAGAGTGATGCCCTGTTGAATATGACTGACTGGTTAACATTAACACAATCATTTCTTTATTAAATTCCAGCAGTTAACAGATGTTGACTGAGGAAAAAAAACACATGCACAAAGAAAATGGGTTCCACAATCTTAAAAACATTCTCAAAGGCAGGGAAGTGGTTAATGAGCCTCCCCCCACCCTTTTATTGCTAGCATTGACACTTCATAACCAAAATAACCCCCGCCCAACCTCTTAATCAGTTTAGATTTTCCTACAGAGAGGATGAATTTTGAAAGTGAAATCAGTATATAGTAATGGTGAACTTCAATTGAAAAATCCCATCCAATTGGCTCAAGCAACAACTGCTTATGCTGCCTTTGTAATCAAGGAAATATTTGGATAAATTTTAGTCAGTATGAATAAAACAAATAGATGACATATTAAGACCTATATGTATCATGTACCTAAGCAATTATGTGATGAGAGAAGTTTCAAATCTATTTATATATATTCATTCAGAATGTACAAGCATACACACACATACACCTTTCATCCATGAGAGATCAGAGAAATGACAAATGAAATTTAAAAAAATAAAAAAAAACTACATGCAAAATGTGTGCATATTCTGGAGAAGCTTTTTCTTGTTTCTTTTTTAATAATCATTTTTAGAGAAGGATTTTTCTCATATAAGATGATGACTGAGATTTTAAACACAGCAACAAATTTAAAGAAAAGAGAGGAGGGGGGGGGGCTGTCTAACCAGTACAGAAATAAACAACAACAAAAATAGAAAAGAAACAAAAAAATATAGACAAATAAAAAAAGTGAATGTTTGATGACAATTTTTTTTTTTAAGTTGATTTATAATGAAGAATGGCCAACAAGAATTCAAAATTTAATTGGTGACTTTCATGAAAAAAGACTGGACTCACACAAGAACAGAAAAGATTTTATATTCTTTTCAAGGTGAAAGAAAACTGAAGTGAAGATGGGTGGATGTGAGAAAGAGAAGTTAGTGATACAGCTGAGATTTGAAAAAATAAAATAAATAAAATGAGAGAGAAAGAGATGTCTTCAAACTGTAATCCTTTCCACTGCCACATTGAAAAAGAAAAAGGCTAAAATGTCATTTGTGTTTTCTTTTGGTCCCTTAACAAAAAGAAGCAAAATTAAAGGGAAAAAAAAAAGATCCATTTTTTTCCTCATTAAATTTGTTTCACTTTCTTCTGTTATGAATTCTTTTCACAGCAACTTTTATAACTACTAACATCTATGAGATATGACTAAAAAGTATTGAAACTGAAGTTTTAAATTTGGTTAAAACCAAAATTTAAATGAACATGTGTGTATCTTATACAATAAAGAGACAATATCCAGATAAAGTCTCGAAAAGTTACTGCTAATTTTCAACTTTTTGATCAGCAGTCTCAATACTTTTTGAACAACAGCTTTTGGTAAAACAGGATTGTGCAAGTGCAGTTCACTATGTTCACCAGACTTTTTCTTATTTCTTGAACTTAAAATTTATCTCAAGAGTAAGATTTGAATATATAGAGGACATTAAAAGAAATACAGCAAAGCAGCCTCACACCATAAATCAGAAGAAGAGTTTCAAAAGTGATTAAACCAACGGAAAACTCAATGGAATAAGTGTATTGAGAGATTTTTTAAAAGAAAATTAAGGTTTCATTCTGTTCATTTCTGTTAAGGTAAACACAGCTTCAGTCTGGGTACTTTTTGAACACACCTTCTATTATCTTGATTATCTAAAGGTGATTACTTCAGATTAAATGACACAGGTCAAATTTTCTTTCAACTATGAAAATTATTTCAGGTTTTATTTTTTATTCAAATGGTAGACAAAGTTAAATAGATTAATGAGAAATGAAAAAAAATTAAAACTAAATTAAAAATGAGGTAAAATTATTTAACTCACAAATGGATATGTTGAACTATTTAGTTATTTCATACATTAACAGCTGCTCTAAGTGATTTTCTTCAAATGTTCTATAATATTGTCTAGTATCAATCATTTAGTATAAGTGAAATGATGTAGTCAAAGAAGATCATTTGCTTCTTTTTTTTTAAATAACTAAAAAATATCAAACCTTATGAAAACAGAATATTTTCAAGGCTGCACACATCCCTGAGTTGTGTTGTTTTATGGATTGAAAATGCAGTGAATTATTATAAAATTAATACACACACACACACACATATATATATATATTATATATATGAGTAAAGTTTAAAAGAAATCCAATGGTATGAGAAAGAAGTCAGTTTGGAGAATCAGATTGACATATTTTGCTATTGAATGAAAATTAATTCATTATTCCATTTTTAGTAATAAATTCATTTGTATTCTGATGATATTAGACTCCTAACAAAACATGGTAATCCAATTTTCCAAACTGTTCTTTCTCTTACACATACACACTTAAGTCCAAAATTCCAGAGTATGTCATTGATATTGGAGGACTGTTTCAAATTATTAGTGGATTGTTGTTTTTTTTTAAACATTGACAGAGTGTTGCATTAAAATTGGTAAATTGTTTCAGGAACATTGAAGGATAAAAGTTAAATATTTTAACTTTTTATTAAAAAGTTATTCCAATAAACTCTAGGCTAATTTTAAAATGATCTAGCAGTATGTATTTAATGATGGCCTAAATAAAGCTAAAGGGTACCAGCATCCTTATTTTTATAAAATTTTAGAAAGATTTTAGATATTTTTTAACATCTGAAGAGGTTTTTTTAGTAACTTAGCCTCAAAGTTAAAAATTATTTTCTACTAATGACCATGCAATTTGTTAGACATAAATAACTTGGTTCCAAAATTACAAAATTTTATTGAAAAATTGTGAGATATTTCTTCCACATATGCACTAGAACAAATTTTCTTTTTTTTTTTTACATTACTTCATGGACCAACTTAACCTTTAAACAATATGACTTAATGTCAATTTGTTTTGTTTTCTTATTTTGTTCAGTAACTGTTTGAGTATATAATTCTGTGATGATGTATTGCTTTGATTCAGAACTGTAGCAAGTTTCACTGGATTTTCTGATGTTTTTTCTTTGGTTTAGTGGGTTCATCCTTTGAATTTTAAAATGAGCCTTTCTGTGGATCAAACATATATTCCAGTCATCTGAAACACACCAAGCACATTTGACTCCTGCTCTACCATTCTCATGGCAATTAATATTTCCTCTTCTGTCTAATAAACATACTACTGCTAGTTCTTCAATTTTTGCAATTCATTTTTTTTTTACTATTAAATACTAATCACACACACATACATACATACATTTTATATATATATATATATATATATATGTTCTGTTAAACGCCACAGACAATTCAAGTCTGAGGAGTTTTTTTATGGTCCTTTCAATTTTCCTAGCGATCTTTTTCGTGTTTGGGTGGAGAAGTTGTAATAGTCCACCAAATCCTTCTCCACCCAAACACGAAAAAGATCACTAGGAAAATTGAAAGGACCATAAAAAAAATGGCGTTTAACAGAACATGTCTAAAAGAAAAAATGCTGCCGAAGTATATATATATATATATATATATATATATATATATATAAAAATCCTTAACTTTGTGTTAAATTTATTTTCTGCTAGTCTGCCAATATTTATATTAAAAAAAAAATGTATTCATACCCTTGCAAAATTTATAATTTTTTTTAGATATTTTTATTAAAGGGTTATTTTTTATCTGACCCAAATTGATATATAAAGAATGAAGAAAGAAACAATAAATGAGGTAAATGGAGAAAAATTGTATTTCATTAATAATCAATTGCAAAGCTTTCATTAGCGATCACAGATTCTGACAAGTCTCAACAGGGATTTTGATCTACCTTTCTTTAGTTAAGGTCTCCAGGTCTTTATGGCTGGAAGAAGTTTTTTTGCTATTACTAATGTTATCAAGTTTTCAGTTGTGTTTTGGTTTGAACTCTGGCTTGGTCCCTATAAAATATTGACATGATTATCCATGAACCATTTCTTAGCCAACATATGTTTAAATTTGTTTTTGTTAAAAAGGCCTATAGATGTTCTGACCAAAAAATATAAATATGTTGTTCTTCGTGATTCCATTCATTTTAAGCAGATTAACAGTCCCACTAGTTGAAAAATATCCCCATAGCAAAATACTGCCTCTACTATCACCACCACCAGTGGGTTGAAAGTTTCACACCTTTTTCATCAATCAAAACCAACATCCCCCCGTGGTGATCAAAAGCTGGAGCATCCTTGTTAAGATGATGCTTAGAAAAAAAACCTAGACAAGTTTCTGTGAGCCTGGCTTGAAGCATTAGACTATTCCTTGTTGATCTTTCATGGACGTCAGTCTTATAAAATGTTTACTGGAGTGTCTACAAAGATATATCAATAGCAGTCATTTAAAACCAGCCAAATATACTTGGTGATGGTCCTCAGATTGTTGTTGGTGTCTCTGAGGACTTTTCTTATCACATAAGGTAACACTTTCAGTTTCCTTCCTTCTTTGTCCTTTTTCATTGTGAGAAGATTCTTAAATTTTTTGCTAATGTTTTGAACAATTGGAACTAGGACTTGAATTTTTTGGGATATGGCTTTTATTTAATTGGGGGCAGTTACTATTAACTGATTTCCTTCTGAGGAGAAATGACAAAATTGCAAATGCTACTTTTTATTTAAATTCACTTCATGCTGCACTACTGTACTAACCTTGTGTATATTCATTTAAAGTTAGGAAATGCATGTAAGGAAAAAATGAATCCTTTTCTGTATCATTCATTTCAATTCTGTTGTATGAATAATTTTGAACATGTTTTTTGAGATCAAATTGCAAATAATATTTCATTGAGTTTTTCTTTGTTTTTATATATACCATTATTTCTTTCATTCTTCTTTCTTTACATGTCAATTTGGATCAGAAAATAAATCATCATTTAATGAAAAATATTTTTTTTTTAAATTTTTTAAATGTGTATGAATAATTTTGGGCTTAACATATAAGTGTGTGTGTGTGTCTGCATAAAGAATAAAAAAAATAATTACAATCACTGTACAAAAAAGAATGAACATATTTTTAAATTCTCACCTTAAATTATTTAAGGCCTGGTAATATTAATTTGTCATAGGTTTGAATATCAAGGAATATTTGCCATTTCTTATCAAATGAGAGAAAGAAGGCAAAAAATTAGGGTATTTTAAGACAAATCCTCAATTAACTTCTTTTATAAAGGAAAATTTGATTTTAACTCTTAAACAATTTAAGATGAAAGCTTAAGTTGAATATTATTTTGGGATTCACAATCTCTCTCCATTTTATTTGTAATTTGTATGACCTATTTTCTCTTTATATTGTTTATTTCATTTAAATCTTTACATATCTACTTTTATAAGTAAGCAACACATATCAATTACAATCATAATACAATGAGAATAAATACTAAAACTAAATCTATTTTCTTATTTGTCGATTATATACAATTATGTTTTGTACAGTTATTTTAATCCTTTTTGTGACTAAGTGTCTTTATAAGAATTAGCAACTCTTGAATAGGATGAGTTAAAAGAAATAAAATTACAGAAAGTTTAATAGAAGCAGTAAAGATTAGGAGCTTTCCCAATAGAGAAAATATACATATCTCCCTGCACTTTGTGATTTGTGGCAAGGATCACTTGGGTTTTGTTCTTTATCTCATCCACTGTTAGTTCACTGTTCTATAACTGAGCTGAATTCAAAAACTTAAACCAACAATTTACCTAAGACAAAGAAACAATGAGTCATAAATTTAAATTGAACACATTTTAAATACTTACTTAATGTTTTAAATAATTTTGTTTAGATTACTAGAGTTTGCTCATTTAAACATATTTAAATACAGATGAAAAAAAAAAGAAATATATAAATTAAATGGCTTTAGGAAAAAATTCACTAAGTAGCTTTGTTGTTATACAACTCAAAACCATATATGCAAATAAATAATATTGCATGTAAACAATTGTTCATCTGTAGTGATGAACATACATCAATGGAAACATTTTTTATTGGAAGATCTGCCAGAAAAGGTGAAAATCTTCTCATTTGTATTTCATACAACTTTTAATGTCATGATTTATTGACAAAGAAAAAAAGTATTTACCATTAGAATTATAATAAATAAATCCATAAAAAGACAATGCACTGCTTGTATGTAACATTATTTAATGCTCATATGTGTCATTATCAATTCAACAGTTCTCATTGAATGCTACTTAATTTACCAGTTGTTTCTCTATTGTCATTTAGTTTTTAGGATAACTAGTTATTAACAAGAACCTTTTAGCTCAACATGAAACAAAATCTGATGGGCCAAGTAGAGAAAAATGATAAACTTAAAAACTGTTTCGATTAATGAATATAAGTTTTTTTTTTTTTCGAAAGTTAAAGAAAAAGACATTAAGGATATTTATACAATTATTCTGTAGGTATTGTTTGTTTTTTTGTTTTCTGGAAAAATATTTAAGAAAAAATCATATCAGCCCATTAATGTGGATTATGATTAAAAATGTTAGGATTATCAAACACTTACCCCAGGTCGTCTAAAAAAAAAAACTAAGAAGAGATAAAAATAAAACGCTAAGATATAGTCCAGCAAGAATCATATCAATTTTTTCTTAAAATGGTTCTTTAGTTTGAAAATAGATGTTTTGTTTTTGTTTTTTTCTAAGCCTGGAACCCCAAAAATTAAAAAAATACAGAATGATAAAGTTAAAAATTTCAACAGGGATCAGGTGTGCCTTAATTCAGTACCTGTTTTTGCTCTGATATAGTTTGCAATATTGCAAGTGATAAAAGCCATTAGATATAACCCTCGAAAAAGAAAAAGTGAAAATAAGAATAGTTAGTCAAAAGATTTCTACAATATACAAATAATGTGATGACAGAGCAAGGCCTTAAATTCTTTCTAAGCTAGGCTAATCATAGTAGGAAAACCAATCAAAGTTTCAAATTAAGACAAAATGAGGTGTTGGGGCTGACAGAGACAGTTGAACAAAACAAGAAACTCAAGCTACATTGAAGAAAAAAAAGTACTTATACCATTCCATCACAGGTAATTAGGATTCAAACAGAAAGGACATGTGAGCAACTAAATGAAATGAATAATTTTGCTTATAAACATATACAATGTTCCAACATACAGAGATTAAAGTGAACAAAGATTTACAAGATGGAGGGGAAAATACAGGGGAAAAAAACAAAAAAAAACAATACAGTCATCCTTTTTTCTTTTCTTTTTTTTTTCTTGCTTTTCTATTTCTTATCAGATATTTTGAATTTGACTTGAGAATGTGCATATGAATACGAAGCTACATTTGTGTAGATGAAAATTTAAAAAAAAAAAAAATCAGAAGGTCCCCTCAAGTCATGAAAAGGGATTAAATCCCTAAGATAAAACAAATAAAATAATATATGAAAGGGCCATACACAATGACATCTCAGGGAGAAAATTTGTTTTTATTGTCTTTCCTTCTTAGGAAGGATTTTTTTTTTTTAATTTTTATTTAGAAAAAAAATTTTTTCAGACTAAAAAAATGGCTTTTAAGAATTTTTTTAAAAAACTTCATTTGGGTTCATTTTAATATTTTGATATTTTTTTTCTTTTGTTTTCTTCATATTTTTTTTTTCTTTTAAATTTTTTTTTTTTTTTTTTTTTTTTTGAATAAAGGCCGAATAAATTTCTGCAGTCCAATTCCACACTTAAGTGTAAAAGTGCTGCCTGGATTATACATTTTTGTTTTTTGTTCTTCTGGGGGAAGAGGAACCAACACCACCAGCAAAGGTTATTTTAACCACTTATCTTTTCTACTTTGCTCTCAAGGGAGAAGAGCTCACCCAATCCCCCATTCCTCCAAAGTAAAAAATCTTCAGAGAATGGTAGTGATACAATGGAGGAAGATGGTAATTAGATGGGAGGAGGGTGCAAGAGAGACTGCTATGTAGGCTGCTATCACTGGCAGAATTTCCAAACCACATTAGGGCTGAAAGACATACAAAAATAAAGAGGTAGAGACCCAGGAGGGAGGACCCTTTGTGGAGGGTCTCTGGCCATGCCAAAGCAGCAGCAAACACAGCAGCTAGGAACCGACAAAGTCCAAAGAGAAATCAAAAAATCACTTGTGTCACAACAGGAAGGCCGATGAGATAAAGATGCTAATTGTTTACAAAGAGTCAAGAAATATAAAACAAATTCATTTTTTTAAATATGCTTAGAAATGAAAAAAATTTTTTTTAAATAATGAATGAAAAAATATTAATGAATTTCTTGAGTATTACTTCTTTTTTTTAAAGAACTTCTGTGTAGGAAAAAGGAAGGGAATGAGCATGAGAAATTTGTTAAATTTTTTTTTTTTTACAGAAGCAAAAGTATAAGGGTATAAAAATTTGCTGCCATATAATAAACACATATGCAAATGTGTTGTCTTTAGTTGACATCTCAGCAACAAATGTGCCAAGAGTTAATATTTTTATATCTAAGAACAAATGAGGCAAAATAAAATTTTAATTTCAGATGTTGAAATGAAAACGACTAAAAATGGGAGGAACATTAAAGTGAAAGTGAAAGTGAGTGAGGTCTATATAAAAATTTCTTGACTTCTTCTAAACAAGAGGATCAAATTTGGTGCTGACCAATAAATAGACATAACTTTCTGAAGATAACAGCCTAGACTGCTTCTGAGGATATCAAAGAGACTCAGCACATCAAAGAGTTCTTGCCTCATCTCATCAGCCAGCACAAGCAACATTCCATCATCAATCCTCAGCACTGGAATCCCCAGATAAAGGGTTAGGGTCTCCAGTCACACTGCAGCGATGAAGAATTGCCTTTTCATAAGCTTTCCTCACTGCTTTGCGCACGTTTGGCTTCCTGTTTTCTGTCAGCTTTGCCTTGTCCAATCCAGAATCAACTCCCAGTGGTTCCAGTTTGTTTCTCGGTAACCATTGCCTATAACAAAATACACATATGCAAATTCATAACACTTTTCTATTACTCCCTCTGAGAATACTTTTTAAAACGTAAATCATTTAAATTTTTTTTTTCTCTCTACAAAACTAAAAGAAAAATTTTCACATAATATAAAAAATCTCTTTTCTGTTATATGGATTCATCTTTTATAGCAACAATTACCATTTGTAATAATTCAGTGTGAATTTTTAATTGACAAAAATTATAAAATAGACATTGTTTAGAAGAATAAAATAAGCAGAAAGATTTTAATAAAATAACAAGCTTGATTTCAATTTATAAATATTTTAAACTAAAAGAGAAACCACCAAATTTGCAGACTTTCAAATGCTACAAAATGTCTGCAGAAAAATAGAACAGTAGACACCACCAAATAAGCATCAAATAACAAAGAGATTTGGTTTATTATTGAAAACAGTTTTAAAAATGGAACTCAACCAGCTGTAAAACAGTTTAAATATTATTCAATAGATGACCTGTGAACAAATTGGGTTCCTATTGTTTCATGAGTTCATGATTATATTGATGCTTCTATTTAGAAAAATTGTAAATTTCATATTTATCCCAATTACATTAAAAATTTGGATGATTAAAAAATGTCTATTTCTCTGAATTTTTTAGATGAGGCTTGATGATTAGTAATATTTGTATTATTCAGACTATTGTCCTCATCTTCATTGTTATTTGTACAGATAACAATGAAGATGAGGACAATAGTCCGAATAATACAAATATTACTAAAAAATGTCTATCAGCACAAATAGAAACCCCCTAAAATTATGATTAGGCTGTAAATTTCTTTATTCTCTAAGTTAACAGATCTTGCTATGATGTGCTATTTTTTCTGGGTTATAGTTATATATATATATATATTTGCATTTCAAATTATTAACAAGGTGACACTTTTCCATCAAATCCAAAAACTACTCCATAAAAATTGAAAGGTTCTACAAAAGAGAACAAAAGTTACTGTCATTTACCTAGTTTACTTAAATTATTTGTGAGTCAAATTTTTAGCAAGGTGTAATAAAAACCTCTGTAACAAAGAAAATAACACTTTAATTGTTTCATTTATATATTTTCAGGGATACATAAAGTAACTAAGATGAAATTAAATCCAAATAAAAAAAGTAAACAGTTCAAAAATGATATTGGAGTTGGTTAAAATGAGATGGAAAAGGCTCTGGTCCATCAAACATGTCAATTTTTGGATTTCCTCAAATGTAATTTCACGTGATATGTTTACTATTTCTTGCCACAACCCATTCTTGCTTCTAAATTGGCATCCATTTTCAAAAACATGTCACTTCAGAATGCTCCACAAGTTTTCAATTGTGTTTAAGTCTGGAGAATTGGTTGGCCAGTTCATCTTCTGGGATCCATAGAAACAGGTGCTCCATGGTTTTATATGCTGAATGCAAAGAAACATTATCTTGCATAATTATAATGGTTCTCCTGAAGATGATTCTTTGCTTTTTTTAGTCAAGATTCCAGGTGCTCTTTGAGGAAGGCTATATAAGCATCTGTGGTTATTTTCGTACCATCACTCCACGGACCAACTATGATACCTTCAACAATACCAGCCTAAATCATAATACCTCCCCCTCCTTGTTGGTGCCTCAAGCTTTGATGATGATCTCGTCCATTTACAACCCAAGCTTTGCTCAACCCATCAGGGCCATCAAGTGTTGCAAGAGTTTCATCTGTGAACAGAACTTTCGAGAAATCAACCTTTATGATTTCCTTTGTCCATTTCAAATGCATTTGTATATGTACTTTTGTCAATTGAGATTTTGTCACAGGTCTCACTGATGTTCTAACCTTTTTCAGAAAACAGGAGAGAGTACTTCTAAACACTGTAGCTTCTTTAATGCTCCTGAAAAGTGATCCACCGGTCAGGCCTGACAGCTTCAAGTTTCATTCTTGATAAAGAAAATGTCGGGCAAACAACCCTCAAGTGACCCTTATTGGCCCTCTTACATACCTTTGTAGGAGCGGCAACAAATATCTTAACAGTTTGGTGATATCTTCCAATTATTTAGGATATTTCTAATGTTGGAAAGTCCAAATGTTATATCTTTTTCAGGAGGGGTCAAGTCACATTTACGACCCATAATTGCACAATTATAATGATGCTCATTTATAGCCTGGAACACTTCTATATTGTGTTAATATTGCAAATGGCCACTGTTTGTTTCTTGCTGCTCAGAACAATAGAGTTTTTATACAGCCTACGCATATATCTATTCTCATTATACTGTGGAAGTTTTGTTAAATTCCGACTGGTAATTTTTGAAAAAAAATGTCACCTTGTTAATAATTTGAAATGCTGTGTGTGTATATATATATATATATATATATATATATATATAAAATGAGAATTTTAGTAATATATAGATTTATACAAGTTTATAAACTGGTTCAAAACCTTAAGGACTGATGATCATTATTCTTTACTAATATAGTTAATTATAGAAATCAATTCTTCTTTAATGACTTAATGAGTAGAAAAAACAGCTGTTATTTAATATCTGCTCAAAGTTTTATGGTTTGGTGTCAGGTAGAAGTTCTATTGAATGCAGAATCATGTTTAATGTATTAAGAAAAAATTATGAAAATTGGTCAACTAAAAATAAAAATAAATTTTAAAAAATGTTACTGATGTTTAAAAATTTTTTTTGAATTTAGTGAACAGATTAGAACTATCTTAGTGTCTGCTAGTGGGAGATTGAATTTGTTTACCAAGACAGAAGTTGGTTTCAAAAACATCTTATTAACCAAAGTAGACAAGTAAAAACAAAACAAAGGAAGAACGTACCATGTTCGTTTAGTGTCAAAAAAGAGCACTAAATAGACTGGTTCATCATACTTCTTTTGTAATGCCAAGACTTCATCAGGTGGTACAGGAATCGGCACACCATTGTGAAAGTATCCAGTTTTAGGCATTTTAGGATTTATAATCTGGAAGGCAGAATATGGAAAGTATTGAAAAAGTCTTTTGTTGCAATTGTTTTATTTACTACAAATAATTGAATAAAAGTTTTATTCAAAATGAGTTTTATTCACTAAACATTAAAGCTTGAAACATAAAATAAATTGTATTTATTGAAAATGATTTTGAAATAAAAGTTTAATTTCCTCTCATAAAAAGAATTTGACAGCCTTACAAACCAGACCAAAGTGCAAGACAAAATCTTACACCTTTACTATTCAAGCTCCTTCTTGCTAGTTCTATACAGTATGACGGCTCTATTCTTTAATAATATCAAATATTTTCATACTCAAAACTAAATGTAAAATTTGTAGATTGTAAGAAAATGAAGAAGTAATAGGCCCCATCATCACATTTATTGGATGTTTACAAAAATTGTCATAATCTTATTTTAAATCCCACTAATGTCTCTTAAATTTGTACATATCTTTACATAAATATTCATGGGAGTAAAATGAGGAAATTAATCCAACAGTATGTGGAAAAAATGTAGAACAAACACGGGATGTTACAATGGATGGAAATTTATTAGTCATAGTGTTGATTTTCAAACATTTCAGTTTATAAAGGAAACCTTCTTCAGGACAATGAAATTAGTCAAGGAGAAAAAAAGATTTATGTAGTTAAAAGATGATGGATGTTTTGAATGCATTGAGTTTGGAAAATGTGTAGAAAAATGTGTCCAAACTCAATGCATTCAAAACATCCATCATCTTTTAACTATATAAATCTTTTTATCTCCTTGACTAATTTCATTGCCCTGAAGAAGGTTTCCTTTATAAACCAAAATGCTCGAACGTAGACACTACGACTAATAAATTTCTATCCATTGTCCTGTGTTTGTTCTACATTTTCTCCACATAAATATTCATACAAATCTTAAACCGTGTATTCATTATTTTTGGAAGGCCACTATGCTAATTATTATAGAAAAGTTAAAAACAGATAATTCCTGCAGGTATTGAGTTAAATTTATAGGGAAACAAAAGTATTTGATATTTATTTACAAACAATACTCAACCATTACAAGAAGACAGAGTAACAAGAAGCAATAAAATTATTCAGTTGAATATTTGATTCTTTTATTGCAACTATTCTAGATTTGTTCAGAAAAAATATTTGGTTAGATTGAACATTGAAATTAGAATAGATAATTTGAATGCACCCCTTAAATTCACTACTGTTCATCTCTGCTTCTCTATAAACCGATAGAAAAATGGAGAAGGACAATGAGAACTCTTAATATTGACTAGTTTTGTGATGGTTAACCAAGTGCAAATTAAACTCCATTTTTATCTACAGTTAAAAGGCTCTTAACTATTACAGATAAATCTGAAAACTCTTTAATTAAACTCACACTTTGATGAGATATTCAATAGTTTTTACACTG
Organism: Doryteuthis pealeii; assembly: GCA_023376005.1. NCBI lineage: Eukaryota > Metazoa > Mollusca > Cephalopoda > Myopsida > Loliginidae > Doryteuthis > Doryteuthis pealeii. Next base: position 107,709,019 of record CM042138.1, on the reverse strand, counting down.
AAGATTCAGAGTGATTTTGCGTGAAATAAGAGGGTTGAACAAGGGCTCAAGTATTGAATTTTAAGACAGAGCCACAGAAAAAATAGCTATGCTTCTATAAGCTGTCTTCCATCTTTTTGAGTAGAGCTCACAATTTTTTTTTTTGTTTGCTTTCCACTCAAACTAAAGAAACAAAAGAATTTGTCTTTATTGGAAGAAAAAATCTTTTTTTAATGATAATCACAATTTTCATTGAGTTTTTCTCAAATACATTGAAATATTCATCTTAATGCATTAACCTGCTCAAAACCAAACATTCCAATAACCAATTTAATTCAAAATTATTTCTATAAAATCTAATTCTAACAATAATTTTACTACTACAAGAATAACACGTTTCATAAAATTCAATGAGTAAATGATTTAGTACAAATTAGAGTATGAGGTTCATTGATTAAATACTTTCACAAACAAAATTACTGTGAGTATTCATCACCATGTAAAGCAATAAATGGATTGATACAGAACTAACACCATCAATAACTTATAATTCTTTCCCCACCAACATTACAGAAGTTGTTTCTTCTAGATGCATATGTTATATAAAAATATTTTCATTGGATTGTGAATACAGCATCAAGTAATTTATGAACAAAGTAGATAAGAAAGAAAATATATGGGCTGAAAATCTGACTGAAATAATTAGTAAATATAATGAAAGAGAAAGATTTAGTTATGAAATTAGAAACAAACAATGATTCCAATGTAGTGCACACAAAAAAAAAACAAAAAAAACAAACAAACTTAGGGCTAAAGAGTGATGGCAACTTTTAAGGTGGGGATCTGGAATATAAGCATGCAAGAGTGTTAGATGAGAACCATATGTCTAGGGTAAGAGAAAGAGAGGGCAAGATTGGTGTGCTGGTGTTTACTGTAATGACTTACCAGTGCTGGATACCAGGGATAGCCTCGACATTTGGCCCAGACCAAATCCAGGGGCTCCAACGGAATGATATCATCAGAATCACAACTTGTACTTCGGCGGGCACGTGCTAAGGAAACAAAACAAGACATATAAGGAAACACCTGTACAAAGTGGCTGCTGCTAGCTGAGGGTGAAAAGGAGCTATCAGCTGAACGAAACATTCAGATGGGGGAGGGAAGTGCTGCAAAGATTTATAGACACAGAAAAAAAAATTCTCCAAGGTCAGTGAGTGGCTGCAACTTAGACATAAAACCACAAAACAGCAGAGCTTATCATTTCAAGGAAATAAATCATGAGAAAGAAGGGTTTTTTTTGTTTTTGTTTTTTTAATTTCCACACTGTTAGGCAATATTGATATCTTCCTCATGGCAGCCATAAAAAAATGAATAAATAATCAAAATTTCAGCTCCATATGTAAAAAGTCTATACTCAACCAGTTGTAGAAGAGTGGATAAATAATTAACAACTTCTTGTCAAAAGACATGAGTAACTCATTTTTATCTCTTGTTGGTTTTTACTTAATGCTTTACCCATTACACAAATCAAACAAATTTTACAATGTTTATAATGTTGTTTTCTAAGTAAAACATTAACAACAGGAATATGCCAATAGATTGTCAACATTTTAACTTTTTCACATTTAACAAATATTTATGTATTTTAGTCCAAAGTGTTTTCTCTAAAAATCAATCATGATAGATACAACACCAACTCAATACATGCAATTATTATGGCTGATAACATAAAAAGGTGATTTTATAAGATTTTATATTCAGCTTATTTTTAATACAATATAAACCTATCACAAATGTTTTAGAGCTGCAAAGTGAAACTGGTTATTGGCATTTGGTATACAAAAATTATCTTGTTTTGAAAACAAATGATCAGACATTGTTAAAAGCAGTAATATTTTTCCACAACTAAGTAATCAGGTTATCTATTTCTCAAAAGAACTAAAAAAAAATTTTTTTTTAAATTAACCATCTTAACTAAGTTTTATCATGGGGAATATATTTCACAATGTTCTGTTTATTCTATATAAGCAGAACCTTGGGAAATGAATTTTTCTACATGTTAAGTTAATGAATGTTCTAATTAGAAATTAAAACAATGAGAAGCTTTATACAATATGGTATCCTTGACCATCTGGGGTTTACGTTTAAACACGCACAATAAGCTTTACAAATTCCAAGAAAAAAGACAAGAGAATTTTGGAATAAAAAAATTAGTTGATAATAGTAAAAATTACAAAGGAACTACCATTCTTAATTAAATGGTACATTAAAATCTTATCTCAAGAATATCAGTTCTAAAAGCTTGTAAATAACAATTCTTTCTTCTCTTGGCAAAATAAATAGGAAATAAAAGGAAAACATTAGGCTTTTCTTAGAAAGGCTAAAAACATTATTTCTGATTTTAAGACAAAAGTAAACATCTCTTCAAATAGACATTCAAATTTGATCTGCTTGAAAATCAATGATTAATCTTTAGTCAAATAGAAAGAAATCTAAAGAGTTAAAATAAATTAATTTCAGAAAAGATTTAAGAAAATGATGTTAGCAATATTAAACAACACGTTGACACAAAAAAAATATTTTATGCAATTTAAATTCTATTCTACCCAACAAAATAGAATAGAAAAAATAAAAATGATTCCACCTGTTTCCGTGAACAAATTATGGTTGTTGCTTTTGATATAAAATCCATAGCCTTATCTAGTTTGATACACTTAACATCTGAGTGTCATTTTTTTTTCCTACCTAAAATTCTTGCTTAAAAGCCCAAAAACATTTCTCTAAATTCTATCAGTCAGAATGAAACATGTTTGGCAACTTACAGCTAAAATTCTTTCAAAGATTGAAACTTGAAATGTTGCAGCAAGTGATGAGTTGTTGACAGCTGAATGCCATGCATAGTCTATTCCTAACATCTACAAGTTAGTTTATTAGATTGAAAGAAGTAAAGGGATATTAATAGGATTTCATTACAAGAGCCATAAGGGTCCTGAGGTTCAACAGTATGAGATGAACAGGTTACAGTGGAGGTGCAAACTACAGCCTAAAGTAGGTAAGAACAAGTTAGATAATACCAACTAAAGACATCTCATTTTATTTTGGGAAGAAATAAGAACTTGATCATAAGTTAACATATAGCAAAATTTAAATGCTATAATGATCTCAGATAAAAGACTCACGTTTATTATTTAAGAAATTAAATTATACCAAGGGCCTTCTGTAACACAATCCTTAGTAAATTTGTTTTATAGGCCAATTAGTATAGGAAGTAACTTTCTGGGTGCTCTATTAATATGGCCTTATGTCAAACTAAGCTAAGCTTAATAAGTAACTATTTAGGAGTGGCTGCAATGGTATAATGGCTAGTAAGTTCATTTGGCAATGCCAATTTGCTAGTACAGTGATTTCAGTTCTCATTTGGCCTTAAATCTATCTAGTGAATCAATGGTTAGCAAACTAGTCTTGCAAAACATTACTACTGAATTGAATTCTACCCACTGGGTGCCCTAATCTTGTGACTGAGCTATACTAGTAAAAACTTAAACATCAATAAAGTATACTAATTAAAATAAATGAACACTCAAAATGTGTAGCTGGATAAAGCCTTAATAGTAACAAGAGATTTTAAGAAAGATTTCTTATAGTAAAGGATTTCCAGTAAGGATCCTGCATTTTCTAAGTGGTTTGCAAATGAAATTATCTTGTTAAAACTTCAGTGATAAACAGTAGATGTAAAACAAAATTAGAATTTCCATTTATTATTACAACATTTGATATGTGCACAAAAACAAAATAAAATCCATGTTAACAATACCTACACAAACTTTAAGGTTGCATATAAGAAATAAAAACAGGTGAGATTATTTTAAACAGGAAGTTTACTTGAAAAGAAATGAATACCAGAATTTTAAAAAAAAGTCCTAAGCCAAACCCAGAAAGAGTCGAAGAAACAAAACAGTTTTTCTCTATTTTTCAATATAGTCCCCCTTGACATCAATGCACTTGGTCCAACGATGCTCAAACATTGCAATCCCTGGACAGAATAAAGTAGCATCCATGTCCCCAAAAAAACTCCTCCACAGCACATATGACCTCATCATGGTTTCTAAAATTGCAACCACACAGGTGGGGGGGGGGGGCTGAGTTTTTAAAAAACAGGAAGAAGTCAGAGGGAGCTAAATCTGGTGAGTAAGGGGATGGGATAACAATTCAAAGCCATAGTTGGAGGTTTCATCTACTGCAACGTGGGCAGTGGGAACAGGAACATTATCTTGGAGCAAGAGTAGACCTGCCCTTAGCTTCCCTCTGCATTTCAATGTAATTGTTTCTATCAGTTGTCTTCTGATGCATAGTAGTGTCCATTAATAGTTTTTCCATTTTCCAGATAGTGAATCATGATTACACCTTCAAAATTCCAAACAACAGAAGCTATCACCTTGCCAACAGACGCTGCCAGTTTGAATTTCTTTGGGAAGTGGAAAACCAAAGTGTTTCCACTGTTGCTCTAAATCTTTGATTCAGGTTCAATGTGATGAACACAGTTTTTACCTTGAGTTATTAATCTGCAGCAGAAACTTTTATGGTTAGCCTGGAAACGAGTTAAAAGTTTCCTGGAAATTTCAACCCATTTCAGTTCTTGTGTCAACATTCTTTGGGATCCATCTTGCAGACAGCTTATTTATCCTTCAGTTAAATAGTGCGGACCAAATCAGAACTTAGGCCTAGGACTTAGTTCTCTGCTGGACAGTAAAATATATGTCATCCAAAACCATATGGTGAATGGCATCAACTTTTTCATCAGTGATTGAAGTTTTTGGATGACCTGACCAAGGGTCATCTTATGTGCTGACTGTCCCACTTAAATTCCACAGCCCACTTTTTTACAATTATATAAGAGGAGGAGTCCTCTGCAAGTATCTGTACCATGTCCTTGTGGATTTCGTCAGGTGTCATAACTTTCTTTTGTAAATATTTTATGACTGCTTGGGCCTTTGTTTTATCCATTTTTATATTTTCACACACCTTTCACCTGTGTATAAGTCTCATCTGCAGAGAAATTAAGACAGAAATCTGAATTAGTTTTGCTAGTTTTATAAGAAGTTGTAGCAGGTTGCTGCAACAAAAATGTTCAGCTATGACTCTTTTTTTTCTAGGTGAGGCTAAGAACATCTTAAATGTGTGAATAGAAATAAGTAAATTAGAGAAACATAAGAATTGAAACTAATCTTATGAAACATTTCAAATGGAGGTGGGGTACATATAGCAAAATTTATATTTATTATCAAAACAGTCAGATTTGTCTGAAAACATAGTTAATCATTTGATAAATGTAAAATAAACATTAAAATATAAGCATTCATTTGAACAAATACAAACATAAATACAAACAGGTAACCAAACAAATTATATATATATATATATATATATATATATATATATATATATATACATACACACACATATATATAAAAGACAGATGGGTATAGAACAATAGGTCACACTGCTCTACCTGCTCTACTGTGGCTACTTGAGTGTCCGCTAGAAGTGTCAGATAAGGACTCATCCCCACTGCTGATGTCAGAAGTACTGTCGGATTCAGAAAAACTATTGGTAGGATCAATTCTGTACTGAGTAAAACTGTTGGTCGGTTGAATATTAGCTGTTGCCTCAGTAGAATTGTTGATGTTGGAAATGGCCACTTCAGTAGATGGAGGAACAGAGCCTCTTTTGGGCGGTGGAGGTTGCAAGTCACGGTCATTCACACTGGCCACACTTGTAGCACTGGCTGCACGCTTGCGGCCACCAGATGTGCTCACTGGACTAGTGACTGCACCACTACTGGCTCCAGCTCCACTAACACTCCCACTTCTACCTGCACTGCCTCCCCCACTGCTACTTCGACCCCCACTGCTGCCTCCGCTTCCAGTACTGTTGGCACTGCTTCCACTGCTTTTGCTAGTCTCTGGAAATGCCTGACCACTGTTACTCTCTTGCAGGTCTACCTGGTTTTTAAGACGGGGAGGACGCCCTTTGCGTTGCGAAACATTTGCTGTAGTTGGGGTCATTGTTTTGTTTAGCTTCTTGGTAAAAAGAACAGCTGTCCTTCGATTGACACCTGAAGGGAGGGAGGGTGGCGGTGTTGGGGGAGGCTGTGGGGTAGGAGTTGGCGTGGCTTTTTCCGGAGTCTGCGGAGATGTGACAGCAGCTTGGGGCACATCGTTAGTATTCTTAGTGTCACCACCTGCAAAATACAAAAAGAAACCAGAATGTAATTAAGGCAACACCATTTATTTTCTTGGTTTATGGGCTATACGGATATTTTAGGGCCACAAAACAAGAGGATAATAAACACTAAGGATTATGTATACTTTTAGGTATGTGTGCGTGTGTGTTTTGTGTACACGTGTATATGTATGCATTTGTACATACAGATACAGCTACCTGAATGATAAGAGAGGTTTTGACAGTCAACTTTGTCTTAGAAGAATAAGGCAGGAGAATTGAGTGCACTTTGTACAAGGAAAAAATATTAATGTAGATTTAAAAAAAGATATTAAATCTATTCTTAAAGATAGACAAAGAAAAATGAATTGAAGACATTTCAACGATTGTTATTTCTGCTTCATCAAAGCTTTCTTGCAAAAGAAATGATGACAAAGAGAAGAAAAGATTTCATAACTAAAGCCAGTTTCATTCCTTAAGACATAATAAAAGCTTAATAAACCAAATTTGACCCAACCTAAAGTTAATCAAATAACTAAGATTAGACTAGACAGGATTATCCTTAAAATGTCTATAAAAATACTGAGAAACTAGTTTACTTTTCAACCTTCCATTTATTCATCAACTTCAGTCTCTTGATGGCACCTCATGATATAAAAAAAAAAATCTACAAGGACAATGAAAAAATAACCGAGCAAATTAAAAGGTTTCTCTGGTCATTGATTAAGATAAATAGCCCGTGAACCAAGAAAAGACAATGGAGTGACCTAAATAAGAAAATAGTAAGTTTTTGACCATAGTAGAAACACCAAAGCCTACATATGAATCCAAGCTGCTGTGTCCAATCAGTGGTCAGTGCTGAACTAACAAAAAACAAGGATTTTTTTTTTAAATAAATAAAAATAAAAAAGCAACTTTTGTTGACTATACAAGTTAGTTTCTGGCAGACATTCAAATGTTACTATTGGAAAACCTAATTTAAAGTCTGAGACAGCCAAGTGGGCCACTGTCATCTGACTAGGTGGGAAAATAACATTGAAGAATGGAAGAGGGGAAAGAGAGGGGGGAGACCTAGAGAAAAAAAGATTCTAAAGAGAGAAGGAGAGGGCAAAAGAAAAGATTGGCTCTAAGTAGGAAGAGTAGAGTACATTATAGAATAGCTGAGAGTGCAGAAGAAATGAAAGGTCCTAATAAGGGAGGGGTCATAAGGGGAGCTTTAAAGAAAGTGAGAAAAAAGAGGGAAGGAGTGAATGATGAAATCCAGTAAGAGTAAACAAGTGGAGAAAGATCCCTGAAGTGGGGATAAGAGATGAAAATCACAAAAAAAAAGGAAAGGGGAAGGAAAAGTCATTTAAAGTGGGAGAGGGTGGAGGGGTAAAAAAAAATAGCAAATAGGGAGGGAATTTATAACACTTCCAACTTCCTTTAGAAAAGACCATAAGCCCCCAAGAAAACTATTGACAACACTGAGATTATCCCCTGAAAAACCAAATAAATATAACACTGTGCTACTTTCCCAAAGTAAATAATTTCTTTTAAATGTACAATAAATTAAATTAGAAAACAGTCTTTAAAAAAAAAAAGATCTCACATTTTTATCTTCAGATTTCTTCACCCTGATATGATACCATATCAGCTCTTTATACTTAAAATTCCTATTTCTAACATGCCTTATGTCAGTCCTTGGAAAGAAGCTAATATTTAAAAAAAGCCACCAGAAGAGCAGTCCATGTTCTGGCTTTTTTTTTTTACTCTGACCACAATACTATGTTTGTCTTCAAATAATACTGTACAGACTGACTTTCTATGAATGAACGTCAAGCTAAAACATATATTGGCTATCTGGCAGGAGGCAAAAAGAAATCCTACCATACAGCATCATATAAGTTTTGATTATAGGAACATATACTAGTACTTCCAAATTTGCTTGAAATCTTTTTAGTATTCACTTATAAGATAGTTAATACATTTCAGTTTGCCAATCAATATTGTTATGTTAGGGATACTGATGAGAATATTTTCCATGTTATTACTAAGAAACAAGTTAACTTTTCAAGCTTAGTTTATTTAATAACTTCAGTCTCTTGATGACACCAAATGATGTAAAACAATGTACATGCTAATAGCACAATATGGTGAAAAAATAAGTTAAAGGGCTTTGGCTATTGATTGAAATACATAATTGTAGTAGTCATAAAAATGTAAAAATAAAAATATAGAAAGTTTAGAGAACTGAAATCCGGGGTTGGTGATTAGGGTTGGTGGCAAGTAGTTAAGAAAAGATAGTTTCACTGACGCCCCCACCCACCCACCAATAGAGTTATCGACCATAACTGCTAACTGCAAATCAAAGCAATTCTGTTTATGTTTAGGGGTAAAATCTCTTGCTTATATTCAACTCTTTCCAAACAAGAATTAAATCAACTCTAGCTGCCTTTAAAGCACAAGTTTTATTTATTTAAAAAAATTTTTTTTAAAAACAACAAAAAAAAAAAAAAACACTTGTTCAAACTAACTAAATTTTATCAAAATTAATTTTAAGTTTCACAACCCAACCCCCATCAGGATACTCCTTTGGGACAGCCACAATCATAAACAGTTGCATAGAACGAAGAATATCAGCAGTAAAAAAAATAAATAGATAAATAAAAATTTTAAAATCCACCCACCCCCAGTTTGGTCAAATCAGTAAATTGAAGATAGACAAAGGTGGGTAGGGAACATGAGGAATGAATCAAAGAGCATGGGGGAGGTATAAAACCTTGAAGAATATTACTAAAAGAAAAAGAAAGAGAAATGCTACGTTTTGAGAAGTTATATTTTGTAGTTATTTATGGCAAGCAGACAGAATAAGTGGCAAAGATGTAAACCTCAAACAATCAAACAAAATTTAAATAAATAAATAAAAATGAGGTTGAGCAAAATAAGCAGCAGTGAAAACTTTTTCAACTTCATTTAAACAATAACCAAATCATAAATGCAAATCAGAAGAATGAAAGGCTGGTTAAATAGATGACATTATAAATTCAAAAATGAATATATAATGAATAAAAATAAAAATATAAAATGCCTAATTAAGAAACAACCTAAAAGTATTAAGAAAAAGATGACATATTGCACAGTAGCAATAATTATAAATGACTATTTAAAGAGAATTAATATTCAGCTATTTACCATATTTTCCAGTATATAAGACACACATTTAAATAGACCAAACAACTATGCAAGTTTTACAGTGTTCAATAGACTGGTATCATGATTAGGTCCTGTCTACTAAAGCTTAAAATGGAAAGCTATGGGTCTTGGATGAGTTGCAGTAGGCATTAGTCCTAATACTCTGATAAATAATGTGTAATATGCTGGTGAATGCAATAAGTTTTTATTTACAGAACTTAACCGTCATAAATCTGAAGGTCACTCCAAATACAACAGTAACATACAAGTGTTATCTTTTGACTCTAAATAAAAACAATTTCTATGAATTTGAAAAGTTGAACAAACCAGACCAAAGATAAAGGATGAACCAGAGCTGTACATTATAAGACCTATGTACTAACATAGGTCAAACCAATAAAACTGAAATTAGTAGAAGAGCTACTAGGTTGACCATATATGAAGTCATGAAGATCCTATTATTACATAAAGAACCCTAAATATGAGGATTCTATCAGATAAGAAAAAGTATTCTATTCACTGAGAAGTAAATGTCTTCCTAATAAGAAAAGTTCACATCCAATAGAAATCAATAACTTTATAAAGTCTCTTGAAAATTCTTAACAGATATCAAAACGCAAGAGGAGATTTTTAAAATTTAAATAAAAATATTTTTATCAAAGTTAATAACATTACTTAAATGTTTTTATACACTCTCACAGGTTTTATGATGAAAAGCACATGTAATAAAGATATATACAAGACATCTAACAATATCCAAGTTCTATGCATGTGAAAAAGTGAACAAAAGACTATAAAAAGGTGCAACTAAACTATAGAAACAAAAAGACAACATCACTGAGGCTAGCTCCTCATCAAACATAATGTATAAAATGCATGAACAAGACAACATTGGTGGAATAGTGCAGTAAATATGTCATTGGTGGCAAAACTGTTGCAAAAAAAATCAGTTTTCTTTTTAGTAGGAAGTACAAAGTGATATCAATTTACACAAGAGTGAGGATGGAGGATTGGGGGAGATTTAGGGGGTGTTTAGCTGCAGAAACACTTGCATAGTGAAACCTTGAAAAGAAAAAAAAAAAAAAAAGGAACAATACTAAACATGATCACACAAGCTTTATTTCATGGACTCATACAAGGATTTGAAATAAAGTCAGGAAAGAAGAAAAATACACAAGAACAACATTTTTTTTCTTGTTTTTCTCTCTCCTTTTTGTATTTTGAGCTCATTTAATATTTTTGAATTTTCCTTTGCTTTTTTCCCCAAAGTATAATGAGTCTTTGAAAACAGGTAGCATTTTTTTTTTTTCTTTTCTTTTCTTTTTTTTTTTTTGTGTTTTTGTTTCAGGGAGGTAGGTAGGATTGTAGATATCTCCCTGGACTCTTCCCTGGCTTGAAGGCAGGCAGGCATACATACAGTGGAGGGAACAAACTGTATTAGCACTTGTGAACACTTATTCTACGATGAGAAGCTGCATATTTACCTAGCTCCCGTCGTGAAGAGCCTACGTCAGGTTCTGATTCACTACGACTGCTATTTGCCCGTAACCGGCCACGGCCACGGCCACGACCGGGACGACCAGCTGTTGATTTAGTTGCTTTCAACTGAGGTGATGTACTCTTTTCTGATGCTGATGTTGTTGCTGCCGTTGTTGTAGTTGGTGATGTTGTCGCTGCTGACTTGGCCACGGGTGGTGAGGTGGGTTTTGAAGAGGGTGGAGCAGATGATGTAATGGATGTTGAGGAATTATCAGATGACCGAAGGACTGGCTGAGATACAGGCTTCACAGGTGACAGAGGACCACTGTCTGAACCAGTTGAAACAGCTTCAGAAGCTGAAAATAGAAATTGGAAAAAAATAAGAAAATTCAAGATTAGTTACATGAAGAAGAAAGGAAAATAAAAGAAAAAAAGCAAATTTGTTTTTTTCAAGTATTTTAATTCTCTTTTTATTTTTCTTAACTAATGTGATTAATTCTTCCCTAACTCACTTTAAGAATCTTTAACAACTTAGCTGACAAAAAAACTTGAGACTGAAAACGAACTTACTGGTTTTAGATTGGGAGTGACTCACATGGTGTACTTGTTATCAAACCAGTGCTTGTAAGTTTGATTCTTATTTAGTGCCCTATATTTTTAGTCTTATGCCAAACAAAGCTTAGTAAATATCTCAATAGATGCTCCATACTTTTATAGCCTTGTGCCAAACTAAGCTAAGCTTAATAAATGACTTGGTTTTAGATTGGACAGAAATCTGATTTTCCCATGTACAATGAAAAAGGACACCAGGAAATAAATCCTTTAGAAGTTCAAAAAGGTGTAAAGAAAACAAATGCAGTTCATAAAGAAGACCAGAAACTTGATCAAATTTTAAAAGTGGCTACAACATGGAGAGGAGCATTTAATATAAAACTAAATTCTCCAAAAATAATCCCAATTTTACAAGTTCTCATTATTTTAAACACATTGATATCTTGCAGAAATAATTACAAAAAAATAAACACTTGAACAAAAATCTATCACTTTCTATTTATGTTTCTTCTTCTTTTATGAGCAGTTGTTTATTCATATGCTTAAGGTTATGTGCTATCAAGATCTTTAAATGTCAATGGATTTATCTAATTCTCAAAGGTGATTGGACTGATTTTAACCAAATTATGGATATTATTTTATAAATCATTTTCTCATTGAATTCTTAAACATGATATTTCTGAATTGTATTTCAAAAGATGCTGTTAAATTTAATGTTTAATTAAAATAACTTGCCCTTTTTACAAGAGAATGATGAAAAGTTCTTGGTATGACCAAGGCGGCAATGACCTACTCATGAAATGTACATGCTATTTCACATATTCACATCCTAAAGTTTAACACATTTGACACGTCAAGTCTATTTGAAAAATCCTTCAATTGAAGAAAGCAAAAAGTAATTTCTTTCTTTGCTAGGTCAAATACACACATAAAACCAATATATATATATATATGCTGATAGGTACGCGTCCTGTGTCACTGGTGCAGAAAAATCATATCCATGCATCCCAGTGTTTTTTTTTTTTTTTTTTTCCACCCACCATTTCCAGCTAACTGTAAATACGTTTCAATATTTTCTTAGAAACGAATTACATTGTATGGGGTATAAGGTAGGGGTTAGATGGCTTTAGTTGTTCATAGATGAAAACTTGCAATTTATCAGGAAACTTTAGTTGGGACCCATCAAATTTCCCGGGGACTCATTCGACTCAAATCCATGTGTTCCAGGACGCACTAAATTAAAAAGCTATCAGCACTGTGTGTATATATATATATATATATATATATATATATACAATCAATGTTTAACCATATTTCCTTCTGAGATGTGTGAACTTTTGTATAATATTCATAAAAGTTAGTTTTAAAAAAAATGTAATTATTTTTAGAATAAAAACCCACTCCAAAATATAAAACATTTTAAAGCCATGAAAAATAAAGTTACAAAACTAAACTTAGTTTGACACAAGGCCATAAAGTGAGGAATGAACTCACTAGAAATGACTACAAGTCTAACTTTTTAATGATTTCTCTATAACAGTAAAATTTAAAATGTATAAATCTCATTAGCTTTAGCTTTTCTGAAAAGTTGAGAAACCATTTTTTTTTTTTTTAAAGTATGTTGATTATAACAGATGTTAGACTGTTTATATTCAAAGCTTTGCATTTAAACTATTGATTTAATTCTGATGATTAGTTTACATACAAAATTGGATATTTCAAGAAAAAGAACTGATTGCACTGAGAATAAAAAATATATATTTACTAAATTGGCAAAAATATCTGATAAATACTATTTGAAATTATGACCAAATTCTTTATATACAATATACATTTCTTATATCAGAAAAATCCTTAAATCAAACATGGATGATGAATCTATTGGAGAAGTAAAAGCAACATATCATCTCTTTCAGATACGATCCTAATAATAGGGAAACTCTCTAGAGAGTGTTGGACAACAAAGTCTATAAGCCAAGTCAGCATAGAGTGGAAAAAAGAAAGAAGAAAAAACAAAAAAACATCACAAGATTCCCCAAAACTAGGGGGAAATAAAAAGGCACTCATATGGATAATGCCCAATGAGTGTACTGGGAAAATTAGCATTGTGTTAATCTACTCAGTATATGGATTTTTTCCCAGTTTAACTCAAAATAAATACTGCTATTGTCTGAAAAAAATCCCTGAGAAGTAGAGTTATCTATAGTAGAAACCGTTCCTTTTAGATGAATTTTACATCTAAAGAAGGCTAATAGTGATAAAATTGATAAATATAGTTGAAACTAGTGAAAAACTTACAAGAACATTATTGAAGACTCCTCTATGTAAATTACTTAAACATGTGTGACAAATAAGGTTAAGTAATTAGATAAGATAATTAGATAGCAACTGCCCAGCCTTTAATTCAAAAACAAAAAGACTTTCAACAGCAAAAAGATTTATGAATACTTCATTTTTCTTGAAATTTTAGCAGCCAACAGTAATTCAATGACATCAATTGTCAAACTGTAAATTTGTTATACAACTAAAAGTAGGAGAGGCACTGTGATTGAAAGAAAAATTAAATACCTTAAAATGCATAGAGAAATATTTTCAAAGTTTACAGTGTATATTTATTTAATCTCAATAACTTTTAGATATTTTCAAATCATGTAATATATGCTTACATTTTCACCATGGGGGGGGGGGGGGATAAAGTTTATATTGACATATTTCTTACCAAATGAAACTATAATTACCTTGTCCCAAATACAAATCATCCAATCAACTTTACCAACTGTTAAAATCCCTTAAGTAAATAGTTATAATCAAGTAAAGATGCAACATTATCAAAAATGTTTTTTTAATAAAAGATGTTTTTAATACATCTCATTTTTCATTTTAAAAAAAATACAAATATAAAACATCCTTTAAAATATGCAAAATATATAGAAATTTAAAATAAAATGAGACAAAAAAAATTAAACACACAGCAGAAGAGAAAAAAAAAAATCAACATCTACTTTCAAAATAATCTCAACAAAAAAACTAAAGAAGATCTTTTTTTCAATCTGATACAACAGATAGAAACACTAGATCTGTTTTTAAGAAGATCAGGCACTGAAAGTTAATCCTCCAATCCCAAAAGTTAACCATCTTACTTGTTCCTTATACGAATAGTAACAAGAACCTTATTAAACTTATTTTGTCATAAAAGCTAGTTATCACATAAGTAATATACTGCCAGAATAAGCTCAAAACACTATTGGGGAAACTTTATTCTGTGCTATTAAGGAATAGAATAATATTAACCCAATCAAATAGTTGGCAGGAATAATATAATAATGTAAACTTTAAGCAAAATGCTAACAGTATCTACTGATGACAAAATCACAAAATTATTTTTTAATAGTGTGAATAATTTGTCAGTTAAAAAGCAAACTTAAAAAAAGATGGGCTATGAAAAAGAGCCATTTTGGGGGACATGGTTCTCTTAAAATGTTTTTAAATAATTTTAAAAATATCCCTCAAGTCATATATTTAAATATGGTGTATCTTGTAGACTAATACTCAGTCATCATAAATTAAAAGCATGTGTACCTAATCTATAATGCTGTCGTACTGAATGAAAATGAGGGGAAAAGGGAGCAATTATAATGCCATTAAATATGGTACATTTAGTAAAACAACTGGTTCAATTTGAGCCTTGAAATTATTTTTGTTGGTCACAAAACACATTTCAATTGCTTGTTACATGTTTGACAGAGCAAAAATAGAAGCAACAAAAGAAATTTTGCAATGCAGATTTCAAATTCTTTCAGCAATTCTGACTTGATTAATGTTGCCATTGCACTTGATAGAATGTCAAAAAAGAGTTCAGAAATCTTGATAAACAGGTGCAATATAATAGACCAATTTGAGTATAGAAGTTTATAACAGATGTGATCCTGTCAACACCTGTAAGGAAGTTAGCAGAAACTGTGATTGACAAGTGGAAGTCACATGTGCATAAGCTGAATGTTGGTTGGCTGATTGAAGACAGTAATAACTTTGGGATCAGAGTTACATTTTAGATTTCTCCACCACCCCTGCAGTAATAGGATTCTAGTGAAGAATTTCTCTTCTTTAAAATGACAGTTGGAAGCACACCCAAGCTAGTTCTAAAAAAGAATGAGCAAGAGCAAGAGCCAACAAGATCCTCCTGCAATATCATAAAGACAAAACACAAATCTAGAGATCTGATTTTTAAAAATGCTTTAATTCCTAAACTCAAAGAATGAAATTAAAAACAAAACGTGACTTAAGTTTTGTGATAGTCTTACTAAAGCAGATCTTCAAATACAAACAAAAGCAACTATAACACAAAATTAGAAAATATTCTCAGACAAAACCAAAATTTAAAAAGCTTACAAAGAAACCCTACTGATAAACTGAAAAAACATCACCACCAACAACGCTGAAATTGGATCTCTCAAACTTAGTAAAATAATAGGAGACTAAAATGTCAACAATCATCCTTCAAATTCCTTCTCCTGCCATAAAATCAAAAATCCTTGAAAAAAAACTATTCCATACCTGTACTTACACAAGTTCGCTTCTATGATGCTTTAGGCAAAATCTATATACAAATTGACAGTCTCAATTGGTTTTCTGCTTGACCCCACTATATCAGAATACTACATATCCCACATAGAAAATACAATATTCAACACTGTAATAACTAAACCCACTATATATGTCCAATACATTGATATTTTCATTGCTACACAACTCTACAATGAAATAAATAAACCTACAACAAACTTTAAGAGAATACTCTATACCAACATTTACTACTTAACTTAACAAAAAATCCCTTTCCTAGATGCACTTACTGACTCCAACAACACCCCTATACAAAAAAAACAACTAGTCACAATTCCACTTTATTCAACTATCATAGTGAATGTTCCAAAAAATATAAAATACTTAATCCATAGAGCCTTTCATAGCTCCTCATGCAAAATAATATTTTACAAAGAACTCACTAATACAAAACAAAACCAAGTAAACAATAATTTCCCCAGTAAACTAATCAACTAGCAAATAAAACTATCTTCATACCATCCACCAAAACAAAAACAACACAATTTATATTACAAGAATCAAATGCACAAAAATCATAAATCAGATAAACAAGGAATAATCAGCATTATACAGACACACTAAAACTCATCAAACAACTAAAACTTATCTTCTACTAAATTTAAAATGTCAGACCTCATAGTTAAAAATAAGACAAACTCCCCTAAATCCTCCTTAAATCAAACCAGTGTAGTTTATGAATGCACCTGACCATTTTGAGAATGCCTCTTGAAAAACAATTTAAAATTTAATACCTATATTGATCACATTATAACCACCCTTTTCCATCAACTTACATACCACTTTTCACATACTAGAGCCATAAAACAACATCTAACTACAAAACATAAGAATAGCACTGACAATTTCACATATGGATAATCTTCATCAATAATAATAAAATCCTCTATAAAAATAACAAAAACGCCTATAATCCTAGAAGCAGTTAATATCAAAAATAAAATAGTATTTAACACTGGCACTAATACATTAACCATCTTTAATAACTAACACACTAACCATAGCCACGCCCTAACTACAATAAACCCTTCTAACTGAATAAACCCCCCAACCAAAATAAATGAATAATAAATAAAACAAGTACACAACAAATAATCCCCTCAAAGACAATCATGGATGTGGTTGAAATCACTTGGGAAAAATTTGGGACATTTGCCCTAAACTTAGACCCTGACATAAGAAAAGAAAACAAAACACTAAGGCTTGAATGTAAGAAAAAAAAAATCATCAAAAAGAAGTGTTCCATGGTATTCAACCAAATATGCTTTTATATTATATATAATATATATATATATATATATATATATATATATATATATATATATATATATATTCTGATGGTTTCATTTGATCCCAATTAATCTCAAGTGATCTTTTCAACTGTAAAACAGCACATCTAATGAGAAATCTCCAGCATAAAGCTTCAAACTCACTTTTGATACATTCATTCACACATTTTTTATTACTTGCACAAATCTTATTTTTGCACTTACATTATATTTTATATTTCATGTTACATATTTTCTTTACTGAAAGAATTTACAAACAGAAATACATCAATTTGACAATTTTTTTTTCTTTAAATACACACTAACAGTTGTCCCAATGAAAAGCAAATCTTACTCATATCACCTAATGACAAAAAGTTCAAGTCTCATTGGATGGCCTCATCTATTTGGTCTGTGCTACAACTAAATAAAGCTTAGTAAATAATCTAATAACAGAAAGAGAAGGAATTTTTAGGCCAATCTAATATATTAGTATTTAGATTAAAATATACAATACAATTTATGTTGTGACTTCAAATAAAATGAAGCATAAATACATGTAAGAAGAAAAAGGAAGTAAAGGTCAATAGTAACACTTACATGTCTCCACACTTGGCATTGGGTCTTCATTTTCACTGGCATAGTAATTTCTCTGTAGTGCTAATTTCCGTACCTTAATGATTTCTTTTTTGATTCTTTTAGCCAATTTAGAACGTTTGCCTGAAACAAAAATCAGATTATGTGCACTTCTTGGTAGAAAGATAAAGATGATAGGACACAAATTTACAAAAACTGGAAATATTATCATACTTTACAGCATGCCTTTTTTTTTAAAGTTATTTTTTCTCAAATGAGAAGGAGGCTGCCATCATGACCTGATAAATGGTTTTAGTGACATAAAAAATGTATCAAAAACAAACCATAAGGAAGGATGAATACTCCCAAAACAATAGGAGAACCAAAAAAGATAATTTTAAAAAAAAAGAAAAAAAAGTAATAGATGTAAGAGTCAAATAAAAACATTTCTACTCTAACAACCAACAATCATATACTTATAACACCCTATTTGTTTTCAACATAAGATCAATATTTCATATTGTTATGTTAATCCCAAAGTTTTAGATTCAATTTTTCCCCAAGATTTTTATTAAGATTACAACATAAAAATCCAAGATTCAGTTTTTAAAAGAAATATATAGTTATGAATAAATTCTTTATTCTATCATTATTGTAAATTCATTAAAAAAAAAAATCTTTTAAGTTTTATACAACCACAACAAAATTATCTAGTTGATAATTTGTATGGTACTCACCTAATAAACTCCATATTAAAAATTTTTTTTTTTTAACTGCTTTTGAAAAGTTCATTGCATTTTTCAATGTTCATTCAAACAGAAAATAGGCAATAAGATGATGCAAAATAATCAGTGATAAACTTAATCCATCCAATATCAAAAACCTAAAATGCTTGATTTTTAAATTCAATGTGAAATGCTACGAATTTGTTTTTTAATAGTAGATCATATTTACATCTACCTACACAAAAAAAAGAACAAAAAGACTAAGCAAATAAAAGGGATTAAATGAAAACCGCCAAATTTGGACAATTAGACATTTAAAAATTAAATAAGCAGTGCAAAAAAAAAAAAAAAAAAAAAAAAAAGATTCTTTTTTTTTTCCCCTTTTTTTTTTTTTTAAAGACGATGGAATTCAAGAAGTCATTTCTTTTTTGTATCAAAATGAATTTATGCATAGACATTACTTTAATTTTGTCATCATCTTAAAAATTACATAATTTTTAAGGTCTGGATCCTTTGAATAAATCTGAATATAATAATAATTCTTCTATATATAATGGAGATTCGTTCTTTATTTGTCTGTAACCGAAACTATGTCATAGTAATTTCAAGAATTAAGTAAGTTTATCAATGAGTATTTAATTTATAGACAAGACTGTTACTACATAAAATAGAGTACATTATATATATATATATATATATATATATATATATATATATATATATTTTATTTATTTAGAAAGTTAGTATGCAACATTTTCGGTCTACTGTGTTTTTTAAAACAAGTTTTAATGAATACATGCCTGGTATTATTGATTTTTATATATAGTTTGTTTTATTTTAATATATATTTTAAAGTTACATAACGTAGAAATGAGTAAATTATTTACAAACAAGAAATCATCATATAAACTTGTCATAGCTTATATTTTAAAAACCAGAAAATTTACGTGGAAAACTCAACCGGATGTAGTTTTACGATGTTGTACAAACTTTTTTTTTTTAAATTGTGTACATTTATTTTTAATGCAAAAACTGCATACAGTTGTTATTTTTTATTACTGATGTTATTTTTCATCTGCAATATATTTATTTAAATTAATTTTAGCAAAGTAATTAATAGTTAGTAGTATTTTGTTCATTGCTTAAACAATACAAATTCATCAATGTTTAATTTTATTCAGTATTAGATTATTAAAATAGCTTCTTAATTTTAATCTATATAAATTTTATTATGATCTTTAAAAATTAAATAAATAAAAGGTATTCAATTAATTCAATATTGACTTTAATAAATATGAAATTTATTAAATCTCTAAGAAAATAAATTAAGAGCGTAACAACATATATTACATTCATTCATTCATTGTACAAACATCTTTTAAATAAATTCTATTTATCGAAAAATAATTTTTTTTAATTTATTTTTCTACAGAATTGAACTGAATAAAATTTAGTTCATTGACATTGAATTTTTAACTCCTACCCAACTCTGGGAAGATTTTTCAAAAATTTATTTTTACATCACCCGGAGAGAGTTTTTATTTTGTTAATAATAATAAAAGATAAGATGTCAAAACAAAAGAAGAAGCACTAATACATTAACCATCTTTAATAACTAACACACTAACCATAGCCACGCCCTAACTACAATAAACCCTTCTAACTGAATAAACCCCCCAACCAAAATAAATGAATAAATAAATAAAACAAGTACAACAAATAATCCCCTCAAAGACAATCATGGATGTGGTTGAAATCACTTGGGAAAAATTTGGGACATTTGCCTAAAACTTAGACCCTGACATAAGAAAAGAAACAAACACTAAGGCTTGAATGTAAGAAAAAAAAAAATCATCAAAAAGAAGTGTTCCATGGTATTCAACCAAATATGCTTTTATTTATACAAATAAATATATATATATATATATATATATAATATATATATATATATATATATATATATATATTTCTGATGGTTTCATTTGATCCCAATTAATCTCAAGTTATCTTTTCAACTGTAAAACAGCACATCTAATGAGAAATCTCCAGCATAAAGCTTCAAACTCACTTTTGATACATTCATTCACACATTTTTTATTACTTGCACAAATCTATTTTTTTGCACTTACATTATATTTTTATATTCATGTTACATATTTTCTTTACTGAAAGAATTTACAAACAGAAATACATCAATTTGACAATTTTTTTTCTTTAAATACACACTAACAGTTGTCCCAATGAAAAGCAAATCTTACTCATATCACCTAATGACAAAAAGTTCAAGTCATTGGATGGCCTCATCTATTTGGTCTTGTTGCTTAACACTAGATCTGTTTTTAAGAAGATCAGCACTGAAAGTTAATCTCCAATCCCAAAAGTTAACCATCTTTACTTGTTCCTTATACGAATAGTAACAAGAACCTTATTAAACTTATTTTGTCATAAAAGCTTAGTTATCACATAAGTAATATTGCCAGAATAAGCTCAAACACTATTGGGGAAACTTATTCTGTGCTATTAAGGAATAGAATAATATTAACCCAATCAAATAGTAGGCAGGAATAATATAATAATGTAAACTTTAAGCAAAATGCTAACAGTATCTACTGATGACAAAATCACAAAATTATTTTTAATAGTGTGAATATTTGTCAGTTAAAAAGCAAACTTAAAAAAGATGGGCTATGAAAAAGAGCCATTTTGGGGACATGGTTCTCTTAAAATGTTTTAAATTTTTAAAAATATCCCTCAAGTCATATATTTAAATATGGTGTATCTTGTAGACTAATACTCAGTCATCATAAATTAAAAGCATGTGTACCTAATCTATAATGCTGTCGTTACTGAATGAAATGAGGGGAAAAGGGAGCAATTTATAATGCCATTAAATGGTACATTTAGTAAAACAACTGTTCAATTTGAGCCTTGAAATTATTTTTGTTGGTCACAAACACATTTCAATTGCTTGTTACATGTTTGACAGAGCAAAAATAGAAGCAACAAAAGAAATTTTGCAATGCAGATTTCAAATTCTTTCAGCATTCTGACTTGATTAATGTTGCCATTGCACTTGATAGAATGTCAAAAAAGAGTTCAGAAATCTTGATAAACAGTGCAATATAATAGACCAATTTGAGTATAGAAGTTTATAACAGATGTGATCCTGGGTCAACACTGTAAGGAAGTTAGCAGAAACTGTGATTGACAAGTGGAAGTCACATGTGATACTCCAGCATGAAAGTCTGAATGTTGGTTGGCTGATTGAAGACAGTAATAACTTTGGATCTTTGAAAAAAGAGTTACATTTTAGATTTCTCCACCACCCCTGCAGTAATAGGATTCTAGTGAAGAATTTCTCTTCTTTAAAATGACAGTTGGAAGCACACCCAAGCTAGTTCTAAAAAAGAATGAGCAAGAGCAAGAGCCAACAAGATCCTCCTGCAATATTCATAAAGACAAAACACAAATCTAGAGATCTGATTTTTAAAAATGCTTTAATTCCTAAACTCAAAGAATGAAATTAAAAACAAAACGTGACTTAAGTTTTTGTCCTTACTAAAGCAGATCTTCAAATACAAACAAAAGCAACTATAACACAAAATTAGAAAATATTCTCAGACAAAACCAAATTTAAAAAGCTTACAAAGAACCCTACTGATAAACTGAAAAACATCACCACCAACAACGCTGAAATTGGATCTCTCAAACTTAGTAAAATAATAGGAGACTAAAATGTCAACAATCATCCTTCAAATTCCTTCTCCTGCCATAAAATCAAAAATCCTTGAAAAAAAAACTATTCCATACCTGTACTTACACAAGTTCGCTTCTATGATGCTTTAGGCAAAATCTATATACAAATTGACAGTCTCAATTGGTTTTCTGCTTGACCCTACAATATCAGAATACTACATATCCCACATAGAAAATACAATATTCAACACTGTAATAACTAAACCCACTATATATGTCCAATACATTGATATTTTCATTGCTACACAACTCTACAATGAAATAAATAAACCTACAACAAACTTTAAGAGAATACTCTATACCAACATTTACTACTTAACTTAACAAAAATCCCTTTCCTAGATGCACTTACTGACTCCAACAACACCCCTATACAAAAAAACAACTAGTCACAATTCCACTTTATTCAACTATCATAGTGAATGTTCCAAAAAATATAAAATACTTAATCCATAGAGCCTTTCATAGCTCCTCATGCAAAAATATATTTTACAAGAACTCACTAATACAAAACAAACCAAGTAAACAATAATTTCCCCAGTAAACTAATCAACTAGCAAATAAAACTATCTTCATACCATCACCAAAACAAAACAACACAATTTATATTACAAGAATCAAATGCACAAAATCATAAAATCAGATAAACAAGGAATATCAGCATTATACAGACACTAAAACTCATCAAACAACTAAAACTTATCTTCTACTAATTTAAAATGTCAGACCTCATAGTTAAAAATAAGACAAACTCCCCTAAATCCTCCTTAAATCAAACCAGTGTAGTTTATGAATGCACCTGACCATTTTGAGAATGCCTCTTGAAAAACAATTTAAAATTTAATACCTATATTGATCACATTATAACCACCCTTTTCCATCAACTTACATACCACTTTTCACATACTAGAGCCATAAAACAACATCTAACTACAAACATAAAGAATAGCACTGACAATTTCACATATGGATAATTTCATCAATAATAATAAAATCCTCTATAAAAATAACAAAAACGCCTATAATCCTAGAAGCAGTTAATATCAAAAATAAAATAGTATTTTAACACTGGCACTAATACATTAACCATCTTTAATAACTAACACACTAACCATAGCCACGCCCTAACTACAATAAACCCTTCTAACTGAATAAACCCCCCAACCAAAATAAATGAATAAATAAATAAAACAAGTACAACAAATAATCCCCTCAAAGACAATCATGGATGTGGTTGAAATCACTTGGGAAAAATTTGGGACATTTGCCCTAAAACTTAGACCCTGACATAAGAAAAGAAAACAAACACTAAGGCTTGAATGTAAGAAAAAAAAAATCATCAAAAAGAAGTGTTCCATGGTATTCAACCAAATATGCTTTTATTTATACAAATAAATATATATATAATATATATATATATATATATATATATATATATATATATATATATATTCTGATGGTTTCATTTGATCCCAATTAATCTCAAGTGATCTTTTCAACTGTAAAACAGCACATCTAATGAGAAATCTCCAGCATAAAGCTTCAAACTCACTTTTGATACATTCATTCACACATTTTTTATTACTTGCACAAATCTTATTTTTGCACTTACATTATATTTTTATATTCATGTTACATATTTTCTTTACTGAAAGAATTTACAAACAGAAATACATCAATTTGACAATTTTTTTTCTTTAAATACACACTAACAGTTGTCCCAATGAAAAGCAAATCTTACTCATATCACCTAATGACAAAAAGTTCGTCTCATTGGATGGCCCATCTATTTGGTCTGTGCTACAACTAAATAAAGCTTAGTAAATAATCTAATAACAGAAAGAGAAGGAATTTTTAGGCCAATCTAATATATTAGTATTTAGATTAAAATATACAATACAATTTATGTTGTGACTTCAAATAAAATGAAGCATAAATACATGTAAGAAGAAAAAGGAAGTAAAGGTCAATAGTAACACTTACATGTCTCCACACTTGGCATTGGGTCTTCATTTTCACTGGCATAGTAATTTCTCTGTAGTGCTAATTTCCGACGTACCTTAATGATTTCTTTTTTGATTCTTTTAGCCAATTTAGAACGTTTGCCTGAAAACAAAAATCAGATTATGTGCACTTCTTGGTAGAAAGATAAAGATGATAGGACACAAATTTACAAAAACTGGAAATATTATCATACTTTACAGCATGCCTTTTTTTTTTAAGTTATTTTTTCTCAAATGAGAAGGAGGCTGCCATCATGACCTGATAAATGGTTTTAGTGACATAAAAATGTATCAAAAACAAACCATAAGGAAGGATGAATACTCCCCAAAACAATAGGAGAACCAAAAAAAGATAATTTTAAAAAGAAGAAAAAAAAGTAATAGATGTAAGAGTCAAATAAAAACATTTCTACTAACAACCAACAATCATATACTTATAACACCCTATTTGTTTTCAACATAAGATCAATATTTCATATTGTTATGTTAATCCCAAAGTTTTAGATTCAATTTTTCCCCAAGATTTTTATTAAGATTACAACATAAAAATCCAAGATTCAGTTTTTAAAAGGAAATATATAGTTATGAATAAATTCTTTATTCTATCATTATTGTAAATTCATTAAAAAAAAAAATCTTTTTAAGTTTTATACAACCACAACAAAATTATCTAGTTGATAATTTGTATGGTACTCACCTAATAAACTCCATATTAAAAATTTTTTTTTTAACTGCTTTGAAAAGTTCATTGCATTTTTCAATGTTCATTCAAACAGAAAATAGGCAATAAGATGATGCAAAATAATCAGTGATAAACTTAATCCATCCAATATCAAAAACCTAAAATGCTTGATTTTTAAATTCAATGTGAAATGCTACGAATTTGTTTTTTAATAGTAGATCATATTTACATCTACCTACACAAAAAAACAAAAAGACTAAGCAAATAAAAGGGATTAAATGAAAAACCGCCAAATTTGGACAATTAGACATTTAAAAAATTAAATAAGCAGTGCAAAAAAAAAAAAAAAAAAAAAAAAAAGATTCTTTTTTTTTCCCCTGTTTTTTTTTTTTTTAAAGACGATGGAATTCAAGAAGTCATTTCTTTTTGTATCAAAATGAATTTATGCATAGACATTACTTTAATTTTTGTCATCTTAAAAATTACATAATTTTTAAGGTCTGGATCCTTTGAATAAATCTGAATACTATATAATTCTTCTATATATAATGGAGATTCGTTCTTTATTTGTCTGTAACCGAAACTATGTCATAGTAATTTCAAGAATTAAGTAAGTTTATCAATGAGTATTTAATTTATAGACAAGACTGTTACTACATAAAATAGAGTACATTATATATATTATATATATATATATATATATATATATATATATTATATTATTAGAAAGTTAGTATGCAACATTTTACGGTCTACTGTGTTTTTTAAAAAGTTTTAATGAATACATGCCTGGTATTATTGATTTTTATATATAGTTTGTTTTATTTTAATATATATTTAAAGTTACATAACGTAGAAATGAGTAAATTATTTACAAACAAGAAATCATCATATAAACTTGTCATAGCTTATATTTTAAGAACCAGAAAATTTACGTGGAAAACTCAACCGGATGTAGTTTTACGATGTGTACAAACTTTTTTTTTTTTAAATTGTGTACATTTATTTTTAATGCAAAAACTGCATACAGTTGTTATTTTTTATTACTGATGTTATTTTTCATCTGCAATATATTTATTTAAATTAATTTTAGCAAAGTAATTAATAGTTAGTAGTATTTTGTTCATTGCTTAAACAATACAAATTCATCAATGTTTAATTTTTTTCAGTATTAGATTATTAAAATAGCTTCTTAATTTTAATCTATATAAATTTTATTATGATCTTTAAAAATTAAATAAATAAAAGGTATTCAATTAATTCAATATTGACTTTAATAAATATGAAATTTATTAAATCTCTAAGAAAATAATTAAGAGCGTAACAACATATATTACATTCATTCATTCATTGTACAAACATCTTTTAAATAAATTCTATTTATCGAAAATATTTTTTTTTTAATTTATTTTTCTACAGAATTGAACTGAATAAAATTTAGTTCATTGACATTGAATTTTTAACTCCTACCCAACTCTGGGAAGATTTTTCAAAATTTATTTTTACATCACCCGGAGAGAGTTTTTATTTTGTTAATAATAATAAAAGATAAGATGTCAAAACAAAAGAAGAAACCAATAAAAGTGATAAATATTCTACTGCCTTTTAATACTTGATAATTTTCAATGAACTAGACAGATACATTAAATATCGTTTTTATTGCAGAACAGAATACTCTTTTGTCACCACATCATATAAGACCTAAAAAGAATTTTTCAAAAAGTAGAGAAAAATTCTACAGACATTTATTCAAATAATCTGTATTTTCTTACCTCCATGAGGTATGTTATTGGTCATGTCCATCCGTTCCAAAAGGATGCTTAATTGGTCTTTAAGAGACATACCTTCTCTAACATCTTGCATAAATGTGTCAACTAAAAGAGAGAAAAAAAAAGTTGTATAAACTATTAATCACCCATGCTCATTTACACATAAGAAATATAAAGTTTTACTTGCCTTCTACTTTTGACATGCCAAACAAAAGAAAATACATTTGTATTTTAATTCAGTTTTGGTTTAAAAGTAAAACATCAAAATTAATATTTATTAATATAAATAGCATAATTGTAACTATCATTCTTAAATATAGTATTAGAAAATAATTTATATTGTTCCTATTGATATGTTATACATATCAACAAAGATGAGGTCATAGATGTATTTTACAAAATCAATTCAACCTCTCTGATTGAAAAAAAAAATTACCAAAAATCAGGGAATTATCTGATTTTAATGAAATTTTCAGGTCACTTAACCATGACCCTCCCCTTATTTAGTACTGAAAATTAGATATATTTATATATATTTTTTTTTTTTAATTTTATTTTATCAGTTAAAAAATTATACATTATATATACATTATTTGTTTTTAGAATCTAAAAATATGAAATTTAAAAGTTAAAATTATGCAATTTATATTTTAAATGAATTTTATCTATCAATTAGGTATATAAATTGTTGCTCTCCAAGCGCAAATGGATAGCACAAATGGTAATATTTATTTTAAAGAATTTTGATTTATTTCCATAGAACCAATTTTATTAAAATGATTCAGAAATTTAAAAGAAATAATTCATTGATTAATAAGCCAACACTGAAAATTTTATCAAAATCAGATAATTCCCTGATTTTGGTAATTTTTTTTATCAATCTGGGCCAACATAGAAAACATATTTCTTAGTCAACTCTTTTGTAAACAAAACCCACAATAATATTTTTTTAGAGTATTTTAGTTTTTCTGTGTGTTTGGAACAAAAAAAAGATATTTGATTTAAATAAAATATCAACAAGTTAGTAATTTTTCTGTACATAGAAATCAATAACAAAAAATATTACACTAAGAAGAAAGTGTTCTAAGTTTTTTTTTTTTTAACTTTTAATCTTGTTAACTTCACTGACATTACTTACAACATGTTTGTTTTTTGTCAAATTTCGGGCTAATTTAATGTTTAAAATGTATTAAAAATTAATTACATGTTATATTATTTTGCGTTTATTTTTTTACCAAAGCTCATTATGTTACTACTTTTCGGCAAAACAAAAATTGTCAAATAATCGATTTAATTAATTTTAATTTGCTTTTAAAGTGAAAATCAGCATGCATTTTGTTGATATCTAATATGTTCAATGAATCTAAAACTATGTTCCCTATAATACTTGCTATTATGGCAATACATCTTTTTTAAATAAATGGCCCCAACTGATTTCCTTTTTTTATGTCATAATAGTTTATTATAAATCTAATATTTAACCATAAACTTGATTAACATTCCACTTTTAATAATTCTTTTTCTGTTAGGTTCTTGTTGCAGATACACAATATATGTATACAGACGACTCAATCTGATATCTCCCAATGTCAGACTGAATACGTGGGTGGGTGTCCTTGAATTTTTTTAACCAAACTGAAACAAACTTCTAAAAAGCTAGAGATAAATAAATGATCATTCATACCATTTTTTTTTTTTTTTTTTTACAATGTGTGAATAGAATTTCAGGGGATAAACAAATCCACAAGGTTTGCTAGTGTATTTAACATTTTGAACTCATTTTTAATTCTTATAATTTGATTCTTCCTTCAATTTTTCTTTGAACATTTGTTCTAAAATGATTATTGTATACCTTATAGAATTTCTACTGAATAGCATGTTCAATCCTTGCTGGATGCCCATACTTGCAACCTTGTGTGACATCCTACCCATGGCAAATGAGTTGGGTAAATAACTATCTTATAGAATTTCTAATACTTTGAACATTATCCTTAACAAGACTCAGAACAATTTTAAATACTTCTGCCATCATATGCTGATGATAGCATTAACCTTTCCTATTGAGTATTATTGTCTGGGTCTCACATACAGATTCATATATTCTAGTTGCTATAAAGAAAACTATTGCTTATTCTCTAGAATAATTCAGTGAGAATTGTATCTAAAATTAGATTACAGTTTAAAATAAAAAATAGATTTTTTTTTTTATGAAAAAGAAAAGCTCATCTAAACTAAAACTACTGAACTGATTTATCAATGGATAATGCAAAAAAGGACAAGAGAAACATTTTATTATTAATAATAATAATAACAATAATAACAACAACATTGCTAACAAATGTCACCATGTATTAATCTTGAAAAATTGATAGGAAAAGTTGATCTAATATTTATGCAAAAATATTTAAATAAGTATATGACATTTAAAAAATTACAAATATATTTACTGAGTCTTTGGTTCAATACTAAAATTTAATGAACATATAAACCATTTATAACATTTTAAATTGCAGATGATTGATCATGAATGTGTCAATATTTACCTTTATCATTTTTTTATTTAATAACATACAAAATTGCTTTTAAAAAAAAAAGTCATGAAAAACAAAGACAGTGCAATTAGTGCAGATTTATTTTCTAATACAAAACAAAATGACCATCTTTAATTAAAAAAAAATATATATATATAAACAAAATCAAAAAATACAAAAACATGACAGTAACATTAAACAAAAATTAAAAAAATAAATTGCAGACATCATTTCATTGATAAAATAAGTTATATATAAACAACAAATAAGAAAGTGAGAATTCTATTAGAACACATGGAAAAAACACAACAATGAGAAAAAGCTTCCAAGTTTAAATAAAAGGATACACACATACACACACATACAAAATAGCAGCAGTAGCAAACAGTGGCCAGAAGAACCCTGACTGACTGGGATAGAAGCATTTTATTTGCCACTTTTCAATGACATTTAGGAACTGTTACATTTTTCTGATACTCAAGATGAAATACTATTCATACTTAAAACTAAATAAAAGATGTTTGCATAACAAAAAAATAAATAAAGAAATACTATATTTAATATGCTTTTTGTTCTTACCAACTTCAGAATAAGTGATGTGGGGAAATATGTTAAGAGATATTTCAATTTACAAATTCTAAACATAATAATGTTCAAAAAATTAAATAAATAAATAAATAAAAACAAAAAAAAAAGACATTGTTTTTAACTTTTAAATATTTACTTTTAGGGGGAAACTTTCAAAATATTATTAGTTTAATGGCCACTGTGTATGTAATGTAAAATATGAAACAACTGCTTCAGTATGCTGTAAACTAATATTTCTTTCAAAGCAATATATAAACAAGAAAGATTCAAGTGGTAATATAAAAAGAAAATACATTGACTGGTCAGATAACACTAACTATCTCTTTCACTCACTCACTATCTCTCTCTCACTCTTCTTTCTAGACTAGATTATCTTCAGCTTTTCATGATGGACACTAAAATGCCAGTAAGAAAGTAGAGAGACTAAACTAAGAGGATATTTAGAAAAAGGGCCCTCCAGGATAAATAATGGCCCTGCAACTGATTACTTGAAATTTGATACTTTAAGATATTCTGTTAAATCAGCTACTGGTGTTACTGCTGAGAAAAGTAGTAGGAGGAGGAGCAAGGATGATGCTGATGAGAATCTTCTCTGTGACTAAGAATAACAGAGTTGTGTCCCCTAGACCAATTAAGATGCACCTGCACTGCACAAAATCTGCAGTAGGGCTGTCTATCACATCTATATTAGGCATATACTATCGACCCCATTCTCAAAGGAACAGGGTAAACCAAAGTTTTTCCCCCCACCTTCAACAACATACTATTTTAAGGTGAAAGATAAATAGAAAAGTCTTAATATGATCACCAAAAGATAAGGAACATTTCCCTTAAAGTTAGCATACAGGTTCTTATCAGACTAAAATGGATCTCAATTTGAAAGACAAATGATCCATTGACTTTACATATCTAAGTAAGTCCTGACCACATGTTAAACAACATGTAAACCACTGAGACTTATTCATTTTTTGCTGATAACACAAAAGTCTCAAATATTTATGAAAATCAAAAACAACACAAGTCTGTTAGAAGAAAAAAGAAAAAAACCAAAAAACATCTTCAAAACAAAAATCTGCTGACTAGAAATTTCTCTAAAGTAGTGAAAAGGAAGGAAAAGGAAATGCAGTATTTCCTCATGTTTAAGAGTATCATTGACTATAATGTAAAGATAGTATCAAGGGCAGGCCAAAAGCGAGAAAAAAATCTGAATTTTAAAAAATTGTCTGATTTTCAAGAAAATAAATGTTCAATTACATACAGATTCTAAGCTAAAATAAAATTTATTTTTTGTCTTTTAGAAAATGAAAAAAAAAAGGGCCGAAATGAATATGTAATATCATTGATACATTGGCTGTATATGATCCTAACTTTCATAAATTAATCATCTGATTTAGCACATATGGTCATAGAGGTTATCTAAAAGCCTATTCAACTGCTAATTATTAATCAGAACGCAAAAAATAAAATCATACAAATTAAAAATAAAATAAAATTTTTGTAAATTCAATAAATTCTTGGTAAAAATAATTAACTACCATAATAGTTAGTTTATAGTTTACCAAATATCCCCATAACCAGACAATTGTCTAATATAATAATTATAATTCTTTTTACATTCAATTAACCAATTAAGAATTATTATAAAGAAATGGCAATTTTTGTCAGTTTCATAAAAAATCAAAATGCTTAACCAAACTTGATAGGTTACTGTGTATTTGCACAAAATTTTATCAGAAAGAAAATTCAATAAAAGAGAAATTGTCATCTGGATGTGATAATAACATAAGCTGTTCCTCATTATTCCAAAACTTCTTGCTAACAATCAATAATAGAATAATTAAATCTTTAGAAACTTTTCAATTTATTTGAAGCTATTTACACTACTGAGTTCTAGCGCCAAACTGCCAGTCGGTTGACAATTTTCTATAGAAATACTTCCCAGCAGGAAAAATATTCTCTCTCTCCCCCCCCCCTCTCTCTCTCTCAATAAAGGTAATAATATTACAATCCAGGTGAAAATAGATCTTTTAGTTTTATATGGGTTAGTTAGAACTGGTGTACAAGACCATATTCCAATAGGCACCGTTATCCCATTTAGGGTATGTTTACAAAAAACGTTATATTTATATCTATCTTGCCAATGTTTTACAAATATGAGGAAACCTTACATATAATAAACATTTGTACCAATAAATTGGGTATACATTATTTTTGAATGTTAATTATTAAAGAAAAGTGTATGTGGGGGGGGGGTATTCCCTTTCCAGCAGATCCTGGGTTAATAACAAAATATTTTACTTTCACCTTTTTTTGGTGTAGGTTGAGAACAGGTAGACAGTGATGATAAGCTGGCTAGCATGTTTCCTAGGATATTTAAGAAGCTGGATACCAGCTGTCAGTCCTAACCTGTTACTGTCCAAAGAAAGCACCATCAACATACAGACACTTAAGAAACATACCAGAATATTACACACATACACACAAAAGAAAAACAGCACTAATACAACTACCACAACAAATATCACATCACAGAAAATAAAAGGTAACACACACACACCACACACATACACACAATAATTTGCTGCTACTATCATTACAATTAACAACAATAACAACTACTGCAGTTATATGGAAGTTCAGAGTCTGGGGATTTTCTGGAAGAAAAGATCAATTTCTAAAAGTAGAAAGCCAGAAGTTATTGTTTTTTTGTTGTTTTTTTTCTAGAAGAATAAAATAATGATGGCTGCTAGCAAAGGCTCCCTTCTTGCAAGAAATTGTTGAGATCTGGACTGAAGCCAGCCAGCCAAGGTCAGGCAGTGATTTCAACATCCAAATATAAATGACTTGGCTGAGCTAAGCAACTTTCTTCTTTCTCCCCTTCTCATTTATGTGCTTCTTGTATGCAGGAAGAGGGGGGACAGCCAGCCAGCCAACCAAACACATGGGAGTGTAGAGGAAGGTGAAAGTTCCTCCTCATCACTTCACACTTCTCTCTTTCAAGTAACTAAGCTTCAAGCCTTGGATGAACAGTTTACTTTCTAAACTTCAATTTCTCATTTACAAAATTACTAAGCTTTATTATTTCTTTATAAGAAATTACACAACTACACTTGGCATGCAATAATGTCATTTTTTTATCTGCTAATAAATATAAGGAACAATTCACAAGATGCTAAAAGATATACTATGTATAAACACATTGTGCATGAAATTTGGAAAATAATAACTTTGGGTATCAAATATAAGTAAAATTTCAAAAAGAAAAAAGAAAAAGAAAATTTGAGAAAGTTAGGGATGTCAAACAATGAAAGCAATATTTAAGGAAGTTGCTATAAATTGGGCAGTTGAAGAGGTCAAGCAGAGGTCAGTTATTTAGCTTTTAAAGGGAGAAGATAACAATACTGGTAATAACAACAGTCAGCAAGGGTTCCATGAACTCTGGGTGCCAGAGGATTAATTTTTTTTTTTTTTTTTAAATCAACTTTTTTAAAATTGCTTTGGGAAAAATGACAAAAATAAATACCTTTCTTTTGGTGGATTTCAGGGTCCAAACTTTGGAAAACTAAATGGGTCAAATGAAGCAAGTGGGGAATATTAATTGCCAAATAAAAAGGAAATAAATTTGTGCTGCAAGAATTCAAAGAATTAAGGAAAAGTAACAAAAGAGAAAGTTTTCCAAAGAATTTACAGAAAACTGTATAAAAGCAAAAGATTTTAACTTAAAAAATTAAAAATGAAAGATAATGGACACAGATGAGGAGTTGGATTTACCATCATCAAAAATACAGATTATAATTTTTATTAATTAAATGTAATGCAGTTCTTTATGCTTGCAAATTTACAAGATTGTAATGTATTTTTTCAGATTTTTTTTCTTTTAGAAAAAAAAAAAAATCTAAATTGCAATGGTCTTCAAAACCAAAATCTTTAAAGTTGACATAATTATTTCCCAAAAATTTTTCTTCCAGTAATCAAACATTCCTCTTCATGCCCACCCCTAAGCTTTCATACAGTTTACTGTTTTATATATATATATATACATTAAACAGAAGTTTGTGCACTACAAAGCATCTTTTTAATAATAAACTCTTGCTCTGCTAAAGCAAGAACTAGATTGATGTATCTATAATAATGATAATAATGATGATGATAATTTTAATGGTTAACAGTTGGCCACTAAAATAGTGTCCCTGTGTGGTAGGTGTATGCATTGGGGTAGAGGTCTGGATAATGTGGGAGGGCAAGAGAGGGCAGGCAGAGCCAAGTTCAAGAGACTTGAACAGTCTACTACTTGCAAGAAATACTCTCCTCAAGGACAGAGATTGGAAGGGGGTGGAGTGAATTGACATTGCTGCTTCTTTAAGTGTTTAATCAGGAAGCAGAAAAAAATATACACACACATACATACAAAAAAAAAAAAAAAAAAACATAAGCCCTACTTTTTTAATTTCAATTGCCAAAATTAATTAGAAAGAAAAAGCTCAGTAAACAACTAGACCACCCACTCATTTTTAGAAGAAACATTCACAACTCTGGGGCATTATCTACAAGCTGAATGATTAATGTTCTCATATTAATAGGAATTTTTTTTTTAAATCTCTGTATAGAACTATAAACATCTTCTAGTACAAAGCATTATTATTTTATGTTGATTAATGAGAATTAAACTTTTCTCTCTTGCTTTTATGAAATTGTGGACAACACACAAGAGGATTAGCTTTTTGTCTGCCTCTCCATAACTTTTTCTTCATGGATGAAAAGTGATATTTACCAATTAATTCATACTTATATATCACTTAATTTACAGTTCCCCTTCTTTTTAATCTGAAACCAATTCTTCCTGATAACAAGTTCAAAACAATGGTACCATTCTGAATAAAAGCTTAAGCATCTTCTTTATCTATCAGTTAACCAAAACCATAATATCAAATGGAGAGACAAAAGCATAAATGATGATGATGATGATGATGCCAACTCATAACAAAACAGAAATATATCAAAATAATTTCTTGAAGGCAACATCTTTAAGTCACTTCTCAAACATTTACAAAAAAGAATTTACAAAATTTTAAAATCTAATTTAATGGGGAGTACTAGCTACAATTATCATATTTCAATCTAAGTTTTATAATTTTATATAATTATCTTTTACCAAATTAGAAAAACTAGTAGAAAACATTAAATTTTAGTTTAAATGTTAACATCTGAAGAAAAAAATTAAGGCAGAATTTGAGTAAGTTTTTAGAGTAAATTGAAACAAAATACTCACAATCTTTTTCCAAAATAACAGGTTCTTTTCCTTCTGGCTTTGGAACTTCTGATAAATGTAAGCCAGTTTCTGGATCATAACCCACTTTTTCTATCCTGCGCCTGCAGGCCCGAACAATAGATCCGCCCTAGTAAACATGACAAAATTCAATTAGAGTCACAACAACAGTTACAATTCATGGATAATAACAAATACAATGAGAAGAAAGATGAAAATAAATAAAAGAAGACAATATAACAGGTTTCATAAAGTGAACCACTTAGAAAAACATTAGTTATCAATTCTATTAAAAGCAGAAGCACAAATATAACATGCAATATAACTGAAAAGTAAAAGGTCAAAAGCATTTAAAATTGACTGAGCATGAAATGGTTTGCAAATTTAGGATTGTTAAAACCACAGGTAAAAAGTGTATCTGTGACTAGGCACATAAACATATACTCTGATTATCAATTAGTTATAGTCATGTTATAGCTGAGAAAATGTTTAATAAATGGGAATCCTATCCAACATTTATAATTAAAGTCACCAGAAATAGATCCTTAAAAAAAGGGCCTGGTAACCATGCGGCTGGAGTCAATAACTAGGGGCAGACATGTGGAGATCTAAATTACTACTAAATAACTATTACAAAGAATTTTTTTACTAAGAAATTTGTTCTCCTTGGTCTAGCGCTAGTGAAAAGGGGATAGACTCCCTCGCTGATTGGCTGATAACGACTTCTTACTTTTACTTATACATATTAGAAGCAGCTTACAATTATTGACTTATTTCCATAAAATCAAATGTATAAAGAAAGATTTTTTTTTAAATAACCTCCTGTATGAAGTTTACTTTTTGAAAAAAAATGTGAATTATCAATACTATGTAGTTTTGACAATTATATATACATTTTTATTTTATTTTTTAGATAAGATTTTAAGATAATTTCAAACTTTTAGTGCTAGTTCTTGAGTTGCCTTAAGTGAATCAAACCAGCAATAATTTTTGAAAAAGATATTTGACAATATAATCCTATCTTCTCTTTTCTTTATATTTATAGCATGTAACTGTTGACACACATCCTGTTGATCAATATTATCATACAAATTTTCAAAACTGATAAAAAAAAATTTTCTAGAAATTTTTCCCTGTAATTGTTATTTAGGTCTTCACATTTTCAACCCCAGTTGTATGGTTGCTAGGCCTGTTATAAGGATCACTATTATATTAAATCAATTAGAAGAATGATTCTGAATAAAAAATTTAATGATTAATCAGTTAATTAAGAAAAATCTTAATTCCCAAAGCACCTTACCTGCAAAAGCTTTCCTATTTGGCAAAAGAAAAAAATTACTAATATAAAACAATTTCTTGTCTATTTTAATGTTATACTTTCTTTTTGAATAGCAGCCAATCAGTAGCTTTTTACTGTTTCAGAGTTTGTCTATAAATGCTTTAAATTATCTCCCTTTGAAGTGCCAGAAAATTGTAATGATGTTTTATCACCAAGATAATCACTTCAAGATTTAAGAGATTAGAAGCTTGCATACAAGTAGTGATAAGTAATAAAATTATTTAATTCACAATCATCAAGTTTTGGTTGATAAGAACAAAATATTTGGAGGGTAAAAAGAAAGAAATGAGAAATATCTTATGGAATGAAAAACCCTCACTCTGCAACAATGCTCTGCCATCACTACACAAAATTCCATTCTATAATGTCAGTTATTTTAACCCTTTAAATAGCATGTTAAAATGGTTGACAAGCTAGTATTGTATCGCTGATCCTTTAATACTGAATAGAAATGTACTCATTTAATTCATTTTCTTTTTTTTTTTTTTTTAACTCTGAACTATTTTCTAAGAGCTGATGATCTTGGGCATTTTTTTTTTTTTTTTTTTTTGGCATTTTGATTGTCAGTCAGTTTGTACACAATGGAACAGATGAGCCAAAAGAATGAAATTAATAAAACAATTATTGAAATCACAACAACAATCATCTGAATCATTTCAGAAATTTAGAATCAACTAGAACTATTATTCAACTTTAGTTTGGGACTATTTTTCATCAAACAAATTTCACATACATAGTCCTTCATTTAACTTTATCAATGGAGCTCAGCTGTTCTTTAAACAGCTTATTTCAAAGTAAGGAATTAACTTTCAAAATGATATCTATTTTCCTAAACTAACTAGATTAGTGTAGAAATGACAACTAAGACAAGAATCTTCAATTTTCAGAGATATATATTAAGTTCATTTCAACACCAACCAAGATAGGACCTTCATCTACAAAGTTAATCTTGTATCATTGAATGTGATATCAATATCTATTGAGAAAAAAAAAAAAAAAAACACACACACACACACACAACAACAACAGCAGCAGCAAACTGTCAGTTTGGCAGAAGCTACATGTACTTGCATATAAAATTAGGCAGATTTTCACGAAGCAAAAGAGAAGTCAGTACTAGATATTAAGCATTCTGATGATGATGATGAAAGAAGAGAACAGATGTAGGGGACTGTTTTGGGAGAGAGAGAAAGAGGCCATTTTTATCAGTAACAGATGTACTTAGAGTAGGGCAACATTAACAGAGAAAGAAACCCTCCTGAGAGAAGCTGACAAGGCAAAAAAAAAGTTTTAAAAAATCTATTGATTAGTAAGTGTCTGTTTGCAGTGAGGGCAGTGGAGTAAAGAAGTGAGAGGATGTGGACAGTGACAAACAAGTTACAACTTAGTAGAAACAGAGTTGAAAATCTTCACAGTCTGAAGCCATTAAAATTAGATATTTGATAAGAGGATTGTGTGGAGAAAACGTCACAAATTATTCGTTAATAAATTCCTGAGGGATGCTAATTAGTTATTTCTGATCAAAGGAAAATTAAATATTAAAACAAAAATATGAATTAAAAGTGCATTTTATGTTAAAGATACATTTTCATAAACAAAGAAATATTAGATAAAATATTTGTTGTTTGGCCAGTTCACAAGTTGGTTGCAAATCAAGATTCTATCTTATTGTGTCCATAAATTACTAATTTTTATAAAGTTACTAGCATAGTGCCCATCATTTCGTGCTCCACTAGGGACCAAAGTATCATTCCCTGGCACTTCTGCTACAGATCAAGATATAGTACCTGTGTACTCTGCCTGAGATCATGCTTATTTTAACTTACACAACTTCAAATCTAAAAATATTCGGACAAGAGATTAATAATAATACAACAATAAATAAAACCCAAATAAATATTTAAATAAGGTTTGTCTGGTTTTTGTATTTGTTACTTTTTTCTGTGTAGTTTAGTGTTCCTCTATAGCTATTTGTCAGAGTTTCTTTGGAAGTTTGAGTTAGTTATCTTACATTGTTGGTTTGTCTAGTTGGTCAAAACCAAGATAAATAACATGGAAAGTATGGGTTTATTTGTGTCAGTAACATTTTTTAGAATGATTATGCCTAATTTTGGTTTCTTTGTTTGATAGCATATAAACCATCATGGGTTATATAATGCCAACAGCATCCATGTAGAAAAATAGTAGTGGTACCCATATTTAGAGGATGAGGGGGGCTTATATCTTTCCCAATATTATTAGCCCAAAAATGAACATAATAGTGCAACTGGAATTTAAACACACTACGATGCTGCAGTTCAACAAGTATAGCCACTACACCATGGGGACTTCCCTACCTAATTTTGACAAATAATGTTATCAAATGACATTGCTTAGCTTATGGCTAAGACAAGATAAAAGGAACCAATATGTATGATATTTAATTTATTAAACTTAATACAAAAAAATAAATGAATAAATAAATAAAATAAAAAATCTTATTCAGTTCAAGGCAATTATGCTGGGTTTTTTTTATATCAATAAAAGCATCATACTTTGAATATTTTTTAATTCTTTAGGTGTTCTTCATATCTCTTTGGCACTTGCTCAAAAGCTTGAAGCTAACGGTTAAACTTTAATGGTAGTTATGCAGCAAATGTTATCATCAAGCCAATGACATGGGATCTTTAGTAGAAGAAACTTCTGATCCATCAACAGAGAGTAACCTTGTACAAGAATTAAATGATAAATTAACTCCTTCACAAAAAAAAGAGAAAACCTGATACTACATTTGTATCATTAGACAAATCACCTTTAAAGTTGAAGAGTGTTCCAACCACACCAACAAAAAAGAAAAGCAAAATAGAAACTGAAAAAGGTTAATGGAAAACGTGAAAACACAAAATCACATATGCTGAGTTTACCATCCTCATCATTAAGTACAAAAAGAACAAAAGGTACAGATTTTAACAACTGCATCCAAATTTTGGTCAAAAGAAAAAAATTGCTAAATATTTTTGAAGTTTTGAAGTTTCTAATTATTTAGTTGAAAAAGCATGTGCATTAAGAAATGAATAGGGCATCTTGGTTTTACTTTCAGCAAAATTAGGTAAAGTCCTACCAGAGGAGACCATTATCATGATGAAAAACTTTTAAGATGATCAGTTTTCATGACTTATGCCAGGCAAGAAAGACTGCGTCAGTATTTTGAGGAACATTCATAAGCAAAAAAAAAATCAATATTT
Organism: Doryteuthis pealeii; assembly: GCA_023376005.1. Lineage (NCBI taxonomy): Eukaryota > Metazoa > Mollusca > Cephalopoda > Myopsida > Loliginidae > Doryteuthis > Doryteuthis pealeii. The sequence continues at coordinate 107,669,263 of CM042138.1, read as the reverse complement.
AAAACTTTTAACAAACTCCATAAACAGTTCAAATTACATCATGTTGATAACCAAATTGGATTTTCTAAATTCTGTATTTTGCAACTAAAGTGGTGTATTTTGGTTGGTGCATCTGGAACATTTGTGTATATATATATATATATATATATATACTTATCACCAAAATGCAAAATTTTTAGTTGATGCAATCAAGTGGGATGAGACATACAAAGATTTGCTTAAATTACTTGTTTGTAATACTGAAAACACTGTAAGTATGCTGCATAGATGCAGTAATTACACCAGAATTGAAACTATCACAGACCATTTAAAATACTGATTGAAAGAGTTTGAAGATAAGGAAGAAATCAGCTTCAAAAAGTGGGAATTAACAGACACAAAACTTGTCAATTATTTGATGTTACTAATGAGTAAGATCCATGATCTCACTAAACATTCTTTCATTTTTAAAACACACTAAAAGAAAACTTTTACAGCAACACATTACATTATCCTTGTGGACTTTGTAGAAAATCACACATTTTCAGTGCAAGATGAAATTACCATTGGAAGAAGTGGCAATGTTCCTTTCACTCAGTATGTATCTACTACGAAACTGGCAAGTTAAATTTCATTTTGATATATGTTGTAGATATTATAGTCATTAGAAACACCTGAACATTTTAACTGAGAATTCCTAACCATTCTCAAGATATTGAAAGTCTTTTTACATTTCATCAAAAGATTGGGATCAAAATGTGGCTTTTTTTTTTTATTGTCTTCCAAAAGGTCAAGTCTGTAATATATTTTTCTAATAGGTGATCAAGCCAGTACAAAATCTATAAAAACTTCCTGAATTTAAGTTTCCATAAAAATGATTTTGGTCTGGATGCTGAATGGAGCTTTTTCACAACAAGTCATGGAAAGTCTATGTACGATAGCATTGGTGGAACTACTAAATGACTTGCTGCAAATGAAATCTTCAAGCAAACCACAAGAAATAAAATCCTCACTGTTGAGGACTTATTTCATTTCTATCAAGAAAATAAAGAATATCATCTATTTTTTGCTATCTATTAAGAATTAGAAGCCACAAAAAAAATTTTTTTCCCTAGATTTACTGATGAACACACATGGTTTTTTTTTTTTTTACTTTATTCCTGGAGATGGTACTACGATAAATTATAAAAGATTTAGTCGCAATCAAACCACAAAGAAATTTAATATTTCATGTCAGGAAGTATCTTCATATCCAGAAACTTCCATTAAAACAATGAAGCATGTAGCATGCATTTACAATAGTCAATTTCTAGAAATAGACCAACCCACCAAAAACTAAGTGATTTAAAAATCCTGGATCAGCAAATTCTTTTTCCTGGCCAAGACACGACAACCTATGCTGGGTTCTTAATGATAAAATATTGTACAATCTTTCTAATCCAGCTACAACTTCAGGACACATGATGAATATGATATCAAAAAGAAAAATTCATAATTTATTTTGCAAATTTTATAATTTGATGTGACATTGAAAGTATAAAGTCTATACTGTTACAATTAGAGACTACTATTTTGGGTACTTTTTTTTTCTTTTTTTAAATATCTCAAATGATTATCTATAATAATAATTTAGATCTTTGTTTTGCTTTCTTTTTCTCTGAAAATGCATATTCAAAGACCTACAAAAAGGAATTTCACAAAAACTATGTAATGTTTTGTTACCTAAAGACTTCACCTTTAGCAGAATGAATCAATATTAGATCTTATAATTACAAAATTACCATGAATCAGAATTTTTGAGGGGAAAAAAAAACTAAGAGATCTAGATTTGATAGTTGGTGAAACCAATTGGAATTTATTTCCCAAATATTCTAGTTTTCAAATGTTATGCTACCTTTTGCTATTTTTAGGGGCTGAAAATTTGTCATTTTTCCACCAGAAAAATGCTAATTTCTACCTTTTGGTTACTCCTTGTAAAATTCTAAAGGGATATTTGGATTTCTTGATGAAAAATTCTCTAAGTGTATCAAATTTCTGCCCACTGGATTAGAAGATATAAGAAATTTTGTGAGATCGTCGAGTTTGTAAATGGGAATGTCTGTTGGTGGAAAATGTTGATTCAGCAAATTTCAACTTGCAAAATCTTGAGAATGGTTAGGAATTCTCACTTAAAATTTTCAGGATCTAAAACATATCAAAATGAAAAAAAATCCATGTTTTGAGGTTACATTTTTCAGCTTGAATTGACATAGAATGACCTATTACTGAAAGAAATTCTAACATTTACCTGCAATTTACAATTATTATCCACTTACTTACCTGGTGTGCGGGTATCAAATATAGCCCCACAACCAAGTGTGCAAGCTGAAAATCCTATTCTGTATCATTTGCATGCTAGAACATTAGAAACAACATGATACTTCAAATTGTAGATAATACAATGGTAGTTTCATTCAAGATGGATACAACGGATCTCTTTTTACCAATGTGACTATATTCCCGATAAATAGGTAAGAGATTCTAAACTTCTATTCTTTCTCAGAATATGGTATGACCTTAACTACCTGGAAATAAAAACACTATGACAAAATTTGACTTACAGACAAGTGTGGTTACTTTTCATTCTCATGCTTATTCAAAATATACAAGACAAAATAACTAATATCATAACCCAAATTCAAAATTAGAGGCAGCATACCGCAAGTATTACACTGGGAACACAATTTTTGTTGAATTTGTTTTTGACTATTTTTGTTGAATTTGTTTTTGACTATTTTTTGACCACTGAAACCAAAAATGACCCCAGTTTTTCTATATCACGTCAACTTTTTGAGCTATGGGATACCCTCGATTTTTCTCAAAAACTATAAAAATACAGCATCTAACAAATTTTTGCCTATTTTATGGAAGGTTTTAAAAATGTATATATAATGGGAAATAATAAAACATTACACTGGGCATCACAAATTTTGTTGAGCTAGATATGACACTTTTGAACTCTGAATCCAAATATTTCCCCATTTTTTCTCTCTCTAATACATCAACTTTTTAAGTAACAGGATACCCTCACTTGGTCTCAAAAAACATTGAAATACTGCATATGACAAATTTGAGCTTATTTTATAGAATGTTTTTAAAATTTACAATGGAAAATGATAAAAAAATTGCTTGACTGTAATGTTTGCACAAATTTATCTTATTCATACAAAGGATATTGTTACTGCAAGTCAAATTGTGTGCAAGTAGTTAAGGAAAAAATTATGCATAGTTTTTTTTCCTAGAGTGTTCACTATGTGGACAATTCCCCTTTATGCTCCATAGTCAGCCATCATATTTACATCCCATATACTTTGATACCATTCCTCCATGAATTTCAAATCTTGGTGGAATCATACATCTTGTTCATAGCTGACCACATCAAGGTTTTTCAAGAAGTTAGCAAGATAGCTATGTAGAAAATGGAACTTGATGCTCATGGTGCAATCAAGCATTTTTTGACTATCCAATTTCAGTGTAATTCATTGCTTATGTATTTCCAAGAAATTTCTTGACAAGGTAAAAAACTTGTCAAAAACGAAGCATTCTTTTCAAGTTCTGACATTATCCTGATGAAATGTTAATTTTTGATAATATAGAATCTGCAGACCATCAAACACACCTGCCCAGATTTTTTTCAATTGACAGGCCAGGAAAGGCCAAAATGTGGTACTTGAAACACTTGCCTTCAATTAGCAATGCTTTGATGAATTGCTTCATGAGTTCTAGTTTCATGTGCAAGGTACGAACATGATTTTCTTTGTGTCAACAAATGGCTCATGTAGAATGTTGGGATCAACAGGTTTGAGGTCAGATCTTGGAGGTCAATTCCTCTCCACCCAAAGCTTCTCTCAAGCTCTACTGCCCCACACTGGAATTTAAGCTGAATGAAGCACTGGATGTATAGCTGATGGTAGACTAGGATACTCAATTTTAAATATGTTTTTCTTGCTATATGAAGTTTTCATTATAAAAAGTAACAGTCTGTGCAATGATATTTTTGCTCTCACCAAATCATAGGTATACCAAATACTAACTTATCACATTTCCTTGATCCACATCCGTAAATTCTCCACACTGCTTTCACATCTGGTAAGGGACCCAAGACTTGTCTTAACACATTTTAATTCAAAATATGCAAAATAGACTAGCTTCACAAATGCATTGATGTTTATTCTTTGACTGGGAATCAACCTAGTCTGAATAATTCTCCTTCATTTTCAATAAAACAATCAACACAATCAGTTGACCAGTCCTATTACTTACAGATAAACCATGCAATTGGGCTTATTTTGGGAGTAAGCTGTAGAGAAAAAATTTGACACGATAGAAGAAAACTGAATGCAGTTTTAAAATCAGCATGCCAATATTAGTCTAAATCAAATGAAAAATCAAACTCAACAGAAATCATGTCCAAATTTGTTCTCCAGTGTCATTCATCTTGTCAAAACAACATTTTTCTATCACAGAAATCCATAAAAAAGTTATTTGCATGCATAAGCACTCAATAAGAAACAAACACACATCTTGAAAACTTTTCAAATACTTATAAGTAAATGTTCATAGAATGGGTAGAAATAAGGGGAATCAAGTAATTTTATGATAATTTATGAGAAAATTGCAATAAGATATGCTATGATTATTAAAACTGAAAACAAAAAGATAATTCAAAGTTCTATAACATATAAAAAAATAGCAAATATCTACATTTTTTTTTAAATGTTAAAATCCAAATGCAAAAATGAATTATATGTAAAAATAAAAATGTAACATATGTAGACAATAAAACAATGAAATGTTGTACATAATTATTTTGTGGTAGAACATTTAGATTGTTCTTTTGTTTTTAAGAGATCCAGATTGATTTATAAGTATGCATGTAGTCAACCATCATCTAATTTCAGAATCCTATCTTCTGCAAGGTCATGGCTCTTTTCTTGCTTAAAGAATCCTTCAGAAGATTATACAAAGGAAGAATATTTGGCAGCAAAAAAAATAAAAATTCTATCTGGTTGCTATTGGCATAGGGGCTAATTTCACTTGTTCTTTACGCAAGGAAAATTCAAGCCATTTTAGGTATCGCATTTTTTAACTTGCCTTTTTAGAAAAGGTTGATGTAGTATAGGGCCAAATTCAAGTTGTAGTAGTAGTCATTAGAAAAAACAACATACACAAGGGGGCTGTTTATTTCTTTCTAGGTTCGTGGGAGGGTGAGGTCAAATTATTCTATCGTAAATCATGTTCAGTACTACTATGCAAAGCCCTGTCTGCCCCTTACAACGGCCTAGCTGAAAAAAGGAGGATTTTTCTTCTTCCGTTTGTTTCTCGTCCCAGGATGGGAGGGTCAACCACTTCCACTTCCGGCCAAAACTCGGAACTTCCGTTTTTATTTTTAAATCTAGTTCTGGGGTCATTCGTTGGTCAATTCCCCCCCCCCCGTGGAGTGTTTACCCTTCCAAACTTTAACCATTGTTCTTATTTCCCCTTCTTCTATTTCTCCAGAAATCTGATCACCATCCTCTTTTCAATCCCCAAATTCCCCGTAGACCATAATAATTACGCTGCACTGACTTGATGAAAGTAATGAGCTAGGTAACATTATCAAATATTGGCCAGTGTGAAAATAATTATTTGTTGCTTATTCATACAACTTGTTTTGAAATATGAATAAAAATATTTTAAAAAATAATCATTGATAGTTAATGTTATTAAAGTTTTTTTTAAGTTTTTTTGTTCAATTTAAATTTTTTACAATGGTGAAGATGATGCAATTATAAATCTGGGAAAATCCTTGTATGACAGCTTTGGAGTTGACAAACCAAACGTTTCATAAAATGTTTGGAAAAGAAATTTTTTTTATTTATTTCTAAATTGTATGGTCACGTGATAGCATTTACTTTTCTTTCATAATATTTATAAAATAAGGTTACAAGTTGTTTACAATCTTTTACTTGTAAATTTTATAAAAATAAAACGAGCTTTGAGGAAATGAATTGTTAAACTTTGATCTTTGTATCCCCGCCTCCCCTTTAGCAATGGTACTTTCATCTGCATGCTACATTACAGTTTCTTAGAAAAAAAATTTAAGTATCTAAAGATAGACTAACATTTCTCAGAAAATCTACAACCCACAAAAGGAAAAATAACTAACCTTTAAATTTCAAGGAAATAATTAGGTTATGTTATTATATTCTATCTACGAAAAAGTTTAACAACAACAAAACCGGACAGTTAAGTTTTGAAAGAATTAAAACAAATATCGGGGGGGGGGGGTCAATTTGTTTTTTATTATTGAAAATTACATTAAAAATCCAATATTCTGATTAAGATTAATGATTCCATCCACAATTTTGTAATTGCAGAAAATTGGTCCCCTTGGCAATGCATACTTCTTTTTCTATTATCTATTAAGAAAACCAAATGTATTGTTTATCTTTAAGAGATTTTTTGTTTTTGTTTTTTTTGTTTTTTTTTATTATGTGTACCTGTAAATGATTTATGTGAAAAGTAAAGACAACCCCAAAATTACAAATAGTGGCACAAAAGAGCAGAATTCCTTTACTCTAACCAAATCTATGGGGTGGGTGGGGGTATTCAATAACAGTAGCAATTGGGTCAATTAGCATACCAGATGTACAGATAAGAAAATATGGACGGAAAGAGTGATTAAAAAAAAAAAACTATGGATCTGAAAAGTTGAGGAAACCAGGAAAGAATGAAAGGATTGTAACTGATTACTGGGTTTATATAACCCAGAATTTTGGGAGTCCAAATGGACGGAAATGCAGAGAGTATTAAGAAAAGGAAATATTAAGTATCCAGCGATAACAAGTTCAACCCTATCATTGACAAATATAAACGGATCTCAGCTTATGCAAGAATTAATAAAGATAAACCAACTAAACAAAAAAAAAAAAAAAAAAAAAAAACTCTTAAACTATCAGCTACAATAAAGTTTAAACCAAACTAAGATTAAACATTTATTGCATATATGTGGTAGGTAAAGCAAAGCCAAATAAACAAACAAGAGACACACACACACATATATATATATATATATGAGAGAGCATTAACCTATAACAATAAATATAACTTCCCATTAAAGCTCAAATACTATTGAAATTTAATAAAACAAACTCAAGGTAGAATTTGGAGTAAGTAGAAAAATATCAATGAAAAATGAGTTCTAAAAACTGGAGAAAGAAATTGTTTGGGCCTATTTCCATACACTGTCTGATTTCATAAAGCTTTAATTTACTCAAGATTAAACATTTGAGTATTTACCCAACCCCTCTACCACAGGCAGCGTGTGACATAAGGTCATTTTTTAAACAAAGTACAGTTGGTTTGAATTCAGAGTTTCCCTTCTCCTAGATAGATTGCTCTAGAAAGGCTAAAGAGCAGAGTAATCCCTACTATTTACTCCTAGATTTGAGTGAGTGGGAGAAGAAATAGATTCATGCCTACATCAAACATTTGAGTCTAATACAATTAGAAAGCTTAGAGTATAAAAAGTATAGAACAGTGAAGAAGAAGAAAAGGAAGAATATTATTTTGGGTGTGTTTCTTGTGGTCAATTAATGAACATTTAGAGGATTCATTTAAACAAATTCAAATGGTTACAAGCCTTTTCATATATAAATGTACAACATTATTGGAGATTATATTGTGAGTTTCACTGGTATGATTATTAGCTGAATAGGCCTAGTATATTATGTACTGCATTTAAAATGTATTTAAGACCACAAAAGCATCTATTGGTTATATAGTTTGTGGAATATGAGGTTTGATATTTATAATACTTTAACTTCTACATAAGATGACAGGCCAAATTATTAGAAACTGGTGAGAGGATATGAATGAGTTTTCTATTTAGTAGAGTAAAAATGTTATTTCATTCATTGAAGCATATATGAAAATAAAATGAATGGTCACTACAGTACTCCAGTTTCTGTACTGAATAACAGATTTTGTGAAGAGATTTATTTAATTCTTTCTTATTTTACAAAAGTAACAAACACCTATTGAATATTAGGGGATGTAATGGTTAATGAACTAGGCTAGTAAACCATTGTCAGTGAATTTGATTCTCATACTTTGCAACAATACGGCTTCCTGTTTATGTTTTAACAGGATCATACAACAATCCAACCATACAAAATAGTGGAATTATTTATATATATGGACAAATCAGATAAATGGATATTTTAGTATAAACTTATCTCATTCCCATTTTTTCTTAAATCATTAGTAATAGAGTTACTAGTTGTTTAGAAAAAGAAACTTTTTTTTCATTATTTTTAGGCTTCTATACTTTAAAATTAGAGACATTAGCTTCTAGTGGGACCACAAAACAATATCTGGGTGATCCCAGTTTTGGATATTAATTTAAAATTTGTCCCCATATATCTTTCCCATGGAACCCTTTTCTTGAGGTAAAACAATTTTCTGGGAGGAGCTTTAATTCAACCACTTAAAGGCAATTTTCAATTTCTATATAGATTATATGAATAATTAGCAATAATAGTAAGAGTTTATTTGCACTATGTTAGCTATTGTTCTTGAAAAGTTATTTTTAAGTGCAAAGTAAGTACAAAATTACAATGATCAAAATTCAAATAACTGCTTTACTTAAATCACTCCGACCTTACCTAAATATTTCAGTTTAACACAAACAAGGAATCAAATTCCCATAGCTTTTAAATTCATAATCTATCAAAGAGAATGAGTTGATAACAACTTAGTTCTTAATTTTCTTCTCTCCTCCTCTTTTGTAACTAACTTTTGATTACTTGTCCAACACTCATGAGAACCAAGATTATACACACACATTTTATATATATATATATATATATGTGTGTATGGAAGCATCCAGAGGTGTTAAAAATTTGCTATGACTATGAAGACCAACATATAGACAATGTATGACAACAATGTAAATGCACAGTATCCAATATCCTACCATCCATAATACATCTGTGTGTGTGTGTGTTGAATAGCAATTATTTCACTACAAAAGGACATTTTTAGAAAACTGTACCGATTGAAAATTGAGCTGACAAATGTCTTTCAAGAACAGCACATTTTACAGAACAATAAAATTGATAAACAATTTATTGTGAAGCTAGATTTCCATGTCATTTGCAAGATGTTTTGAAAGAAGATATTTTTCTTTCTTATAAGAAAAGGAAAGGATTAAAATCAATTAGAATATTTGATTAAAAATAAATAGAGAAAGAAGTCCACAAATTAAAAAAAAAAAAATTTTTTTTAAATAAAAAAAGTCAGCTTACCTGATCTCGAAGTCGCACTGCAGCTCTGTAAAAAACTGTATCTTTAGCATTATATGTCAAACAGTTTTTGATCATAAGTTCAAAGTCTGCTTGAAATTCATCAATGTTCTTGTAAAGATGGCCATCAACTTTCTTCCTAATTGTTGAAAAATCCATTGGATGCTCAATATATTCCAAGTAATCTGGCACCTGCAATCAACAAGTAGAAATATTTTGAAATATAATCAAAAGCTCAAGTTTCTATCCAAATATTTTATTTATATTTTAGCCACAAAATATTAATTGAAGAATAAAGTTTTTGGGGGTTTGTTTTTTTTTGCTGCTTTTTTTTTTTACAGAATATGTTAAGACATTTTGAGAAACAAAATAAAAATTTCAATATTTCCTAAATAAAATTACAAAAAAGAGAAAGAAAAATGAGTTTTTTTTTTCTCACATAGTTAAGAATGGTTACCCACAATAATTAATCTTTTGCTTTAATGATTGCATCAAATGTATCATGGTATCATTAATGCAAGATAATTATAAAAGATAAAATAAAAATAACTTTTTTCAATATATCAATAACATATTTGATTATAGAAAATAGAATGCATAAAATTAAGATTTCCATAAGAATTATTGATAATGTTCAGATTAAATCAACAAACTGAATTAGTCTCATGAGAACAAAATGTCAACTTTTACTCTTGATATTAAAAATCATAAGAGTTAATCAAACAAATACTAAATATGTTCATGCTGATCATATATAAAAATATAGCCAGTGATCCAAAATAAATAGCAAACATAGTAAAGAAAACATTTTTTCAAATGTAATTCCTGTCCATACATTCTTTTAATTAAAACTATTGAAACAAAATCATCCAACTGTATGAAAAAATTACATGTAGAAAAAAGCATGTTAAAAACAAAAAATTACTTTCTTCTTTTCCCTTGTATTTCATATCTACTATTAGATTTCATAATTATTTTTTTCCCTAGACTGCATTTCTACACAGTTCCCACCAAATTAAAACCTAATTTTCCTTTGTTCTTTTCAAATAGTCTGCTTTATTAAATATTATCAAGGTTATCTCCAAAATTCTAATAACTTTCCTAAGCTACAACTCTGAAGTGGCATTGAGCAGCAGTTGCTTAATATTATAGTGGTCAATTATATCTATCTTTATATTACTAAAATTCACATTATGTTTCTATGTATATATGTAACCATATCCAGGAGAAAATCAAGATTCTGGAGAATAAAGCAATTTCCAGTCCAATTTGCAATTGGATGATAATTTTGTGGGAACTGCATTCACATTGAACTTTTTTTCTTTTTTTTTTTAATCCAAGTTTTCACATACAATAAAATGCTAATGTTGAGGAAAAAATTCAAGTTGGCTTGCTTAATCATTTCAACTCAAAAATTAATTAACAAAGAAAACAAAATAAAAAATGATATTCATGGTCTATGTACCATAGAGTAGTGTTAATTCAATAAATCTCTTTACAATATCAAACTCCAGAATTGCTCTTCTTAATACCAATGACCAATTTACTTCAGACAACTTTATCAACTTTTAAATCAAATGCTGGCCATCTTATGTCTATGCAGATTTTTTTATTACCTGTATCCCATTCTCAACCATACCATCTTTAAATTATATGTGGTTTTGATTACTCACCTCATTGGGAGAGACAGGTTCAGCAAAGATGTTTCCCACATCTTTCTCTTGGAGTTGGTCCAGAGCATGTCTGAGAAAAATAACAAATGGCTGGAGCTGCATTTCCGTTGCTAACTGATGAACTCGAATCTAAAAGCAAGAAGAAAAAAAAAGACAAACATCTAAGTGAAGACAAATGTAATGATGCAAGATGTTTTTATATACTAAAACTATCAATCATTTTATTATTTCTTGATTTTAATACTTTTAAATAAACTAAAAGTCTAGTTTTTAGCTGCATCTCAATAATAGTTTTTTTAATATAAAGAGATTGTTAATAGATTCATACAATGGGCAAATTAATTGCATCTAGGCTACTCCTTGACACAATTCAAAATCAATAAAAGAAAACTTTAAAAATATGTTCTGTGTTTTTAAATAGTGATATTTGTTATAATAAACAGAATAAGAATATGGAAAACAAAAAAAAAACTTTGAAAATAGCACAGTTCATTCAATGATACTCAGAATAAAAGTACATGCGTATGTCTTCATTAAAAAAAAAAAAAAAAACATTTCCATAACTTTGTTAACAAAATAAAATTTAGCAAAGAATTTATTTATCTCTAACTTTTATTTACAATAAATTGGCAACATGTTAAGTTTTCCTCGTGAAACTATTCAGTTTAAGCCAAGATAGAAAAAAAGAAAAAGAAACAAATGAATCATTAAGATGAACAAACTTGTGACATTGACCAAATATATTTACCTCCAACAACCTTTTCTCACCTGTTATAGCAATCAACACATACCAAATTTACATGCCAATCTATTTATTCATAAGGAATGTTGTTCCAATAAAGTATTTGCACCAAATGATATCTCATGTTCTAGTTAATCTATGTCATTTTGCATTCCAAAATCATAGAATTGATGAGATTGAATGAAAAACAAAATTTAACAGACAATCCTCTTTCATCCTCATCTTGTTTTTAGGTAATTGTGGCATCAAGTACAAAGCAGTCAGTAAATTTGTGTTCTGATTACATAACAGATGTGTGTGTGTTTAGTGGTAGCAATTTTGATCCACAGAACCAAGTAAAACCATATTGTATAACTTGTTTAAATAAGACAGATTGATGATAGGTTTATGAGAGCACCAAGAGAAAATACAGCTGATACCACTTTTGGAAGAAGAAAAAAAGTTCAGTACAAAACTCAAAGTCAATAAGACAATGAAAAAAGGCACAAAGATATTGTGTAGCAAAATAAGGCCATTTGAAGAAATTGTATAATTCCCAAATGACATCAATTGCTAAAATAACAAGAATCACAAGCATCTGGTAAGTATTAATCTTGATATATCTACCCCAAAAATCAAATTCTTTTTTTTTTTTTTTTTTTGAAAGGTGTGGATAGTTCAGAATGATTGGTAGAGAGTGCATTATAAAAAAAAAAGAAAAGAACCAAATGTAAACAATTGAGATTTGAGAAAAAAGCTGTAACAAAACAGGGCAGTTCGGGTGTTGTCATCTTTTGTCAGCAGGTTTTAATTTCCTATGATATTGGCTAAAAATATACATTATTGATCAGCCACCCAGAGGGGCCATCATAGACATTCATATCTATATTTCAACAAACAAACAAAAATTACTATTAATACATTCATATCAATTTTTTTTTGATTAAAAGCAATCTCTAAAATACAAAAAAAATGATATTCAATTCATGTGTAAATAGAAAGCAACATCAATACTTGTGACTCAAGCAAAAACAGACAAAATTCAACTATGAAAAAGAGATAGCTTTATAATTTTAGCATGATGGATTTAAAACAAACTGAAGAAGCTGAGTAAACATCAAATAAGGACATTTAAGATTTTTATAATTACTTCTAGACTAAAAAATAGTATGTAGTTACTAAGATACTTAAATGAACATCATATACAATTTACTCAGTAATTAGCTTCCTATTAGTGAAAGTGATAAGAATTACTTTTTATAAATCTATTTTTGTTTATTATGACTAAAATTATAGACATGTAATTTTAAGAGTAGTATGCATTTTAATATAACCAACATTAAATAAAATGAAAGCAAATCAAGTAATTTAAAATTGAAAAAAATAAATAAGTAAAACTTTAGTATACAGAGTGTGATGCATAAATCATCATTTTAAATTATTCATCTTGCATATGCACTTTGTTTCAGATTTTGTCTACTGTGCAGCAAACTAGTCAGTTGAGCACGGTCTGTGAGGGAAGCAGTACCATGATGCAATTCAATCCTCCAGAAATTTGGAAACAGCATGCTGTACCATTTGCTATTCATGCCAGAAGTTCCAATACAAAAATGTCAGAGTGACAATCTGAAGACAGTGCAGAGGATTTGAAAAAGTTGGATGAGTCCAATGGTGATTATGAAAGTACAGCAGCTCGGAAGAATCTCTGATTGTTCTGATTAGAAAAGAACTCCCAAATTTCTTGGTGAGATCCTGTCATGATTGGCAATTATTCCAGCAAGTCAATCAGGTCCATAGCCAGGAAAATGGAAGTGTCTGAGTTTCATATCAGGCAGGTAGTGCATGAAGACATTCGCTATTTTTCATACAAGATGAGAAAGGGCCAATTTCTATCACAGGCCATGAAGAACTCAACAAACTCAAGCATCCCCTCCAACTGAAAATGCTTTGTTTTTTCTCAGATGAGAAAAAATTCTGCCAGAATTAGATGGTGAACTCTCAGAACAACTGTTGGTTTGCACTGTCCCACAATATATATCAATAGCGATGAAAAGCAAATAATGTTTGGGGTGGTCACAAGCAATGGTGACATTATGCCTACATTCATCTTCCCACATTGTCTCAGGTTCAACATAAAAACCTACATCAAGTGCCTGGAGGAGGTAGTGCTGCCCTGAATCGAAAGGATGGCTGCTTGAAGACCCTACATCTTTCAAGATATTTTCATGTAATTTTGGTATACACTGTGTTTCAAATTATTAAAGAAGTGACACTTTTCCCTCCTATCCACAAACTACTGATTGGAATTTAACGAAATTATCAGAGAATAATAACAACCTGTATATACATCTACTCCCTAAAAATTGTAAGGTTCTACAAAAAGGAACAGAAGTTACATCCATTTACCTAATTTACTGAAATTATTCATGTGTCAAATTATTAGTGAGGTGTAATAAAAACCCTGGTAAAAAAGAAAATAATACTTTTATTGTTTCATTTATAGATTTTATGGATACATACTGTAACTAAGATAAAATTAAATTGAAATAAAAAAGTAAAAAGTATTCAAAAATTATAGTGAAGTTAGTTAATATGAGATATGTGATCCTTTTTTAAAAATGACTTGGAAAAGGCGCTGGTCCATCGAACATGTCAATTTCTGGATCTCCTCTGATGTAATTTCACGTGATACGTTGACTATTTCCTGCCACAAGCCATCTTTACTTCTAAATTGGCGTCCATTCTCATAAACACGTCGCTTCAGAATGCTCCACAAGTTTTCAACTGGGTTTAAGTCTGGAGAATTGGTCGGCCAGCTCATCTTCCGAGGTCCACAGAAGCCTAATTTTTGAAGGTGCTCCGTAGTTTTATGTGCTTAATGCGAAGGAGCATTATCTTGCAAAAATATGATGGTTCTCCTGAAGGTGATTCTCTGCCTTTTTAGCAAAGATTCCAGGTGCTCTTTGAGGAAGGCTATATAAGCATCTGCGGTTATTTTCGTACCTTCAGGCACTCTCCAAGGGCCAACCATGATACCTCTAATAATATCAGCCCAAATCATAATATCTCCTCCTCCTTGTTGGTGTCTAAAGCGGTGATGAGGATCTCGTCCAATTACGACCCAACCTTTGTTTCAGCCATCAGGGCCATCAAGTGTTGCATCTATGAACAGTACTTTTGAGAAATTGACTTTCATGTTCTCCATTGCCCATTTCATACGTATTTGTATGTGTATTTTTGTCAATCGAGGCTTTGTCACTGGTCTTACTGATGCCCCGACCTTTTTCAAAAGACGACAGCGAGTACTTCTGGGCACTGTTGCTTCTCCAATGCTTCTGAAAAGTGCTCCAGTCATACCTGGGTTATTGACAGCTTTAATTTTCATTCGTGACAAAGAATGTTGGGAAACAACCCTCGAGTGACCCTTATCAGCCCTCTTACGTACCTTCATACAACAAATCTTTTCACAATTTGGTGATATCTTCCAATTATTTTTGATATTTCTAATGTAGACTTGCCTTTGGAAAGTTCAGATGTTATATCTTTCTCAGAAGGGGTCAAGTTACATTTGCGACCCATAATTGCACGAGTATAATGACACTTGTTTAATATCTGAGACACTTCTACATCTTGTTGATATTGCAAATGGCCACTGTTTGTTTCCTGTTGCGCAGAACAATACAGCTTTTATACAGCCTGTACATACACCTATTTTCATTATACTGTGAAAATTTTGTTGAATTTCAATAGGTATTTTTTGTAAAAAATGAAAAAAATGTAATCTCGTTAATAATTTGAAACGCAGTGTATATCTGATAAAATGAGATGTCTGTTTTTTGTTTGTTTTTTGTTTTTTTCCCTTCTCATTTTTGCATAATTTAGATGAAAATTTACCCATCATGCCCTGTATACATAATCATATAATTGTCTATACCAAAAAATTCCAGTAGTCAATACTTAATCTCTCTCAGTTTGGATTAAGATCTCTATTTTTCTTAAAGACAATTTTAATTATTCTATTTTTAAACAATAAAATTGGAACAAGGACCTTAGACATTTCAACCATAAGGTGAATAAGCATTGATACTTTTTTTTGGGGGGGTGGGGGTATTACCGTTATTTAAAGATAAGAAAGGGAGTAACTCATAAAAATTCTACAATTCAAATTTTAAATTATTTGCCAATTCATAAACTTTTATGTGCAATGATGATGATTAAAACACAGATGGGTGATTAATATAACAAAACTAGATTATGTATCTTTATATTACTAAAATACTGAGTATTTATATGAATAAATGTGAATTTCTGTGCAAGTTTCCACACCCACCTAAAATCATATTGGCCTACATCATGTTAAATTGGTTTTAAACATAAAAACAGTAAAGTTGTCGGGGCAGCTTAATGTTAGTATCAGCCAGACAGCGAGGGAGTCTACCCCCTTTTCACTAGTGCTAGACCAAAGAGATTATTTTAGCATCTGAGGTGGAGCGCCACACCTACCATCAGCTCCTCACTTTACTGCACAGATCCCTGTACTACTCATATGCTGAGTTGGCGAGGGCCAGTATCGAACCAAGAACCTTGTGATTCCTAGCCGAACACTCTACCGACTGAGCTCTTGGTTCAATACCGGCCCTCGCCAACTCAGCGTATGAGTAGCACAGAGATCTGTGTGGTAAAGTGAGGAACTGATGCTAGGTGTGGCGCTCCACCTCAGATGCTAAAATAATCTCCTTGGTCTAGCGCTAGTGAAAAGGGGATAGACTCCCTCGCTGTCTGGTTGATACCGACATTAGGCTGCCTGTTTTAAACATAATCAACATGTAATATTTATTATATGTAATAATAACATTTATCACAGTCATGGGATATGTAATTTGCATAACTGTCCCATAATATTCATTTGTAATTTATTCTATTTTCATATAAGCAATAGTTTTGTGCATAACTTTTATAAAAAAGCTTACTTATTTTAATTCTATTAAGTTTAAATGATAGGGTGCAATTTGCAATATACATTAATGTTTAGGCTTTTTATTGCCTTTGAAAATATGCTGAGTAAACAGAAACAAAATGAGAAATTAAGAACAAATTGTTTTGTGACAACTATAATGAAAAAGTAAATACCCACACATACACAAATAAACAGTATTCATTTTCATATGACATCATTCAGGATCTATTAGGGGTTGATATTTGTATATTAAAGTACAAGAAGCCAAAACCAAAATCAATCAGGATTGTTTTTGTCTTTTTTTAATGATTATAAATCAAAACTATGTCTTTAAAAAAAAATGTCACAGTGAAACATGGTTACTATGGCTAGTGCTTGTATATGTGTAACCATAACTCAGCAAAAATAGTACATCACAGCAAGATTTATGTTAGAGCAATACACGTCAAGTGCTCTTAGATAATGAAGTAATTTCTAATCTAATTTGCAACCGAATGATAATTTTGTACAGTCTTCATCTGCCCAGAAAATATTTTTTTATAATAATCTAAATTCATGATAACAAATGCTAATTAGAACCCTTCACTCTTTCCTCAACAAAAGCATCAGAATTCTCATGGACAACTGTTACAAAAGGTTAACAGGTTGTCTAGTATACCATAATATTCTTAATTCTAATAAGAAGTTAGATGAATGTGTACATCTATATATACACAGTATATACAAAAATCTTGTTTTAAAAATTATATTCGTAAGTCTTGTATTTTTATTAAAATTTTTTAAAATAAAAAACAGTTATTACACACATACACATAGGAAAATTAATAATAAAAAGTAATTCCTAAAAACAATACTAGAAATTAAAATTGATTCTTTCTATAAGCAAAGTTAATTGCAAGAAGTGTGTAAACATGTAATCAGAATGGTAGAATCCAGTATTTATACTCAGAATGCCACATAGTATTTATAGAATTAAGATGAAGAAAGAAGAGTAGCTCCTTTTGAAATTCAATCAAAATAAACAACAAAACTTAGGACATTATCAGCAAAGATTGTTAAATGAAGTAAATATCTGTTTGTTATTAGTATATTATGTTTACATAATATCAAAGTTATAACACTGAAATTATAAACTATCCATTTAAGCAAACAAATTCTGATCTGCTCACATAGCATTACTATGGGAGCTGTGCCTTTATATAAATTTCCTTTTTATAAATGAAACAAAAATACCAATTCATAAATCAACTGCACATGTATATATCAATAATGGTTGTAAGAAAAATATATTAATTTTATCATAAATTCTGGGATAAACACTGGAAATAGACATAATAATTATCATCTGCATCAAATCTTTGTTATAGATAACAGAGTGACTAAAAACTGAATCTATTATTGGCTTTCCTACCCCTTTTGAGCCCATGTTGTGTCTATTTTGGTCAATTCAACAAAAAAGTATTTCAAAGCCACATTAAAGAATTTTTAAAATATCCTCCAAAATGCAAAACTCTTGTCCTAAAGAGTGTAATAATCTACAAATATACTGTGTGGTTAAGAAATATGACAAACAACTACATATAATTCTTAAGTGATGATGATAATTAGTAGAACTAATTCAAACTAGAATTGTACCTAAAAAAAATGGTTAGTGAAATTCTTTCTGAAAATCATTCAAGAATCAAGATAGTGTATGTGTGGAAGCAAAATTGATTTAAACCTAATGTGTTCATTTGACATTTACCGATTTTATCTATACTTTACTTGTATAAAAATATTCAGTAACAATTCTGAGAAAATATAGACCACAAAATCCTGTTGTTTGTTTTGTTGTTTCATCAAATTCACTTTCTTCCTTTGCATGATGCTATTATACTTTACATTAAGGAATTTACTAAAAGAAATGCCAAAGTCACATAATAAAGATAAAAGACAAGACTGAATAAATAAACATTTCTCAAACAAATTGTGAATATTTCTAAATGCAAAGCAATGTATAACAACAATCCTTATTCAAAAAAATTCTAGTAAAAAGATAAATGTTCTAATAATCTAATAAAAAGGGTTGAATAGGTCAATAGTTTTTCCTTCAGCATGTGCCAACTGCTAGACTTGGTTTGACAAAAGTGAAATAAGCAGGAAATAAGAAATAGCAGAAGCCACTTACAACCCCATTAAATGAAAAATGCACTAAATACCAAATTAATGGTGACGAGAAAAAGGGGGGTTGTCATCCCCACCCACCCACTCCACAAGTAAATAGCAAACATCAATGCATAGAGTTTCATATAAAGTTGTGACACTTATGCATGCATGCATGCACACACACACACACACACACATTTGAACCAGAATCAAAACTTGAGAAATATAGATACAGCGGAAACAAATCATTATAGTCATAACAAAGGTATATATATATATATATATATATATATATAAATATATGAACTATTTACCTGTTCACGTTTCAGCTTTTCTCTTTTTCGTATGAGTTCCACAAGGAGACGAGCTTTTTCCAGATCCTGCCGTAACCTCTGCCAATATTTGAGTTGGGCTCGTAAAGCATTACTTTGTTTATCATTTTTTGTCTGAAATTAAAAAAAAAAACAAATTTATAAGGTAATGATTAAAGGATCTAAAGCAAACCAATCTCAGAATTACAACAATCAACATTGACAAAGTCAAATTCACCTGCATTTAGTGTCCATTTCCCATACAAATATTCCCAACATCAAAAAGGATTATCTCAAAACAATTTTTGGCAAGGGATTTCATTCAGTTTCAGAAAATATTTACAAGGAAAAAAAAAATGCTCAGATAAACAAAATAATCTAAATGTAATTTCACTGAAATCTATCAGTAATCCAAGTTACTTTATGAAAATATTGATGATAGTCCAGCAATTTGGTTATTAGTGGCTTTTCAAAGAGAATATACATGTGCAGAATAGAACAAGAAAAGAATACAATTCATCAAATTGAAAAATTAGGATAAAAATAATATTTATAAGCTTCAAAATATTTTTCCTCATAACAATGAATAAAATATTGAGAAACCTATGAAAAGTATAGGCAGATATATAAAATAATAAGACCCTACTCAATATTACACTATTTGTTTTCATTAATCATTAAAAAAAATTATAAAAACATAGCAATGACAAGACAACCCACAGTACTAGTTCTATTTTAAAGAACATACTATATTTAAAACAAACAAACATCAGGTTAGTTCATTAATAAGAATATATAACTACTCCAACTACCCCCCAGTTCACCCACCAAAGATGGCTTAGTTCAAAAAAGTTATTCAACAAAGTTTTCAGTCAATTTAAGTAGACAGCAAAGAAATAAGCATTCTGACAATTTGAAGATGACAAGAAACCAAGACAACTGAAAACAATCTAAGAGAAAATGTCAAAAACAATCCTAATAAATGAGTGGATAAAATTCAGTATTTAGACTAAAAAAAACATTTAAACGAACTTCAATTTTCAAAACAGCAACATACACAAGGAAATAATCAAACTTTTTGCTTAATATGCATAAATCTTATTGAAATTATTTTTATCAATAAAAACAAGAAAGAAGTAAAAACAAGAGAAAAATGATTGCAATCCACATTGCCAAATATTTTTTAAAAATAAAAAAAAATTCTTAAATGATACCAATGATTACAGAAAAATGTCTAAATAAATTTTAAAAAAAACCTATTAAAACTAGAAATGCCTTCAAAAAAAGAGAGAAATAGAGAAAAGTAGAAAGTGGCCCTTATGCAAGAGAAAGAAGGGGGATTAGATACAAAAACATGTGAAATTAAAAATAAAAACTTGCAATTCATTTATTGGTACTAACCATTAAACAATGCAATCTACTACCCTGTTTTCTGTAAAGCTATTAGTCATAGGTACCCAGACAAACAGAAATATTGAAAGAGTTCAAATTAAACATTACAAAGAAAAAATGTACAGCCATTATGCAAATAAACAAAAAAAAAATCATCATGCTTTTTAGGTCAGACATGAGGAAGCCTATTGAATCCATTTTTTAAAAAATCGTTTTTTAAAACCTCATGAAAATAAAATTTGGAGCAAAAATGGTATGTACGCATACTGCTTAAATATAAGCAAAATAGATTTAAATTATACATTTTTAAATTT
Organism: Doryteuthis pealeii; assembly: GCA_023376005.1. Lineage (NCBI taxonomy): Eukaryota > Metazoa > Mollusca > Cephalopoda > Myopsida > Loliginidae > Doryteuthis > Doryteuthis pealeii. The sequence goes on along the minus strand of CM042138.1, from coordinate 107,648,445 downwards.
TTAAGCCTTATAAATATTTTTAAAAAAGTTACTCGAATATGCTTACAGCTCAGTTGTATCAGGAATAAAACTTGGCATGAAGAATTGAGGTAGAGCTGCCCAATTGACAAAGTACAAGCCGTTCATTCTCAGAGTGTTCTGTCTGCTTCCTTCATTGCAATAACAAATAACAATACTCTGATCAACATATTGCCTTTTGTGCTTGAAAGATAGAAACAGAATTGCAGATTGTTGAACAGGTAAAAGGCCCCAACAGGACAGTGCAACACATTTAAAGGATATCGAGAGAAATTTGGGAAGCATAGCAAAATGAAAAAAAATAACTAAGTGGTTAGGAGCAAAAAAGATCAAAGTCCTCATTTCTAGAATATTTTTGAAGAATTATTTGCAAAAAAAATAAGCTTGGAAATGTTTATTTTTTTAATGTTTGAAAATCCACACAGCTAGATATAAGACAAATGCATTGCATTATTTAACTGAAAATAAACAGTACCAAATGCATTGGCTTAGACAAGTTGTAGGAATGAAAAATTGTGAATATACTTAAAATTCTGAATTTATCAATAAAAAACAAAAAGATAAAGCTAATAGAACACTTCAACAAATAAGTGAAAAAAATTTGAACAAGATAAAGGACAACGTATTTTGGCACGACAAAAAATATAAATGATGATCTCAAGCATATTACTGAAAAACAGAAGCCAAACAAAAGAGAATAAAATCCATTGCCTACAGAAAGGTAACAGCAGATTGACAATAAATGGTGAAATAAAAGAACATTGATGGTTTCAAGGAATATTATCAAATACATGAAATGACATCTTAAATTGTAAGTTGCTGCTTGAACAAAGAATTTTTATCTCCAAATGTTGTAAGCTTGTCATTGAATACACTATTTTTCATTATTGCAAGCAAAATTTTATCCACTTCTCTCTAAATACAAAATTTTGTATTTGTTTGAAATATTTTTTTAAATTTCTTCTAACTTTTCTATATTCTTAATATAGAAATTTTTAAAGAATACACAGGTTGATCAATCTACTCATTTTATCTATTTCTTTAAAATTCTAAATAAACCCTCTATTGATCCAGACAGTCTCTTTTACCAAAGTACATGTAAAACATTAACAGCATATATAATACATGCAAATAAAGTATAGATAAATCATTGTAGATCCTTATGATTGCAAATGCAAGAGTATGTCATAGCACAAATCAATTGTGCAAATTGGCCAGATGACTGCAAGTAATTTAAAGCTTATCAGAGCAGTGTAGAATTCATAGAGTGTATGTAATCAGCATCAAGTTAGTTGTTCGACATTTCAGTGAAGCATAACCAAAGCTGTATCTGTTCCTACAGCCATAAGCATCCAGCATGAGGAAAGCAAGGCAGACAGGAAGAAGAAAAAGTGACATAAGTTCAGGCTATCACACAAAATTTGGCAAGGGGAAAGATAAATAAGTAAAATGAAACAAAATGTCTGTATTAAAAAAGAGTTTAAGGATGGAAGGGAAAAATGAAGAAAATCTAACTAGGGGGTTATCTTGTGGCATTTCTGTGTTAGAGCAGACTGTGAGAAAACAGGTCTATATTGATAATAGAGATGGGGGCAGTAGAAATCCCTTTGCTATCAAACAGGTGGAGGATAAGCAAATTTGGATGGTCACAATCTGTTAGTGACAGTTGATACTTTTATAAAAGCTACCATGACAAAGAAAGAAAATGTGACAAGATCAGTTTGAGAAACTCAGTTTTAATAATAATAATAATACACATTAGGACATCATTTTATCTTATAAATATAAGAAATATTCTCTTTTGTTTTTTTACCTGGACTGGTCTTGTAAAGTGAAAATATTTTGGCAATTCATGGTTGATTACCAGTGTTTATTTCTAAAGGTCATAATAAATATTTTTTAAATAAAAATAAAAATAATAGCAAACTAAATAGTAAAAATCATTTAACAACCCATAACTCTTGACTAAAACTGAAAAGTGCAACATAAAACCTACAAAAAATTAAGTATAATGCAGGATTGCTAAAAAAAAATTTTTTTATATGATGTTGTTTTTAATAATTCTAAGATCAGAGCTGCACTAATGAGGTAATTTGTTTAATATCTCAGACCACACAATTTACTCCACTTTCTAAACATCTCATTGGTGTATAACAAACATAATATAAATGAACAAAGACATCAAGAAAAACTTTAAAATGAAGCAAAATTAAGAACTTTCTATTAACCTGTCACTGAAGTCAAAACATGGCCCAAAAATCTCCATCTTACTTTTATCATGATATTACAAAGTCCAAGGAGTGATCAGTGATACAACATTTAAATGAGATAGAAAAAAAGTAAGTATCATATTTTGTTTCTTTAAAATTAAATGATTTTAAATTGATCTATTTAAAACAAATAAAAGTAAAACAAAAACCTTTTTCCTATGATATTCAGGATTTATTTTTGATATAATAAAAATTGCCTTTGAAAGAAGTGAACAAAAATTTAATAACAACACTTGAAAACTTTGTAGTGAATAATAATGAACTTTCAAAATATATCAAAGTGCCAAAGTGATACACCAGATAGTTTCACATTTCCTGACTCAACCAAATGATGTGGGTGAGGTAAAAAGATAGTGTAGCTGTGGCAGCCATGAACAGTAGACAGAATTTAACACCAGTTTAATGTAGAATTTTTTTTTTTTTAAACAGTGCACCATTTTCAAGATGGCAACTTCTCTTGGTTTTTCTTAAGCTACACCAGACAGATATTAGTAGGATATGAAAACTACATGTGTATACAGATGATGAAAGAACAGGGACCACAAGTGACTGACAAGAATGTTAAGTAAAAGGAAAGACTGCATCAAATCATATTCAAGCTGAATGCTGGTATTGCTCAAGCCATTTGTCAATACACAGTAAAGTGTTAATTTTATAGGGTTTCCATTGACCAACAAAGTTAACCTTTATTAACACTACAGCATTAGTTATTCTGTCTTGTCTGAACCAGAGAAGAATAGGGTCACATTTCCTGATCAGATGAATCACATTACCAGTTCTTTTGAGCAGATGACAGAGTTCATTTGTAGAAGAAACTGCATGAGCCTATGGATTCAACCTGTTGGTTCTTCTGTAATAGACTGTGATATGTTATGTTGATGTTTTCAAGGACCACTTTCTACTTGCTGTTTCCCAGATCAGGATAATGCAACCCCATCCCCACCATATTAGGCATGGGTGAAAGGAAATTGGTTCCAGGAAAATACTGCTGACTTCCACATACTCCAATTGTCTCACATTTACAAAATTTAAATCCTATGCATGGGACATATTGCGATTACGATTTTTGTGGCCATCCTTAGGCTTCAAGCAAGAGCACTCTCAAGCGGGGATCCCCTGTGTTAGGCAGAGCGCAATACTTAGTGAAGAAACCTTTGGTTGCTCCTTGCTGTCCCTCAGTGTTGGGCATGATCCTTTAGTTGTTCCTTGGTGTCCCTTAATGTTAGGCATGATCCTTCAGTTGTAGGTCTGTTCGTCAATGTCGAATAACGTGCAAATGAATGGCTGTCAATATCAGCGATTAAATAGTTAACTAACCATGTATTCAGGCTGTTGATTGGTTGGAGTTTAAACCGTGTGACCTCGCTGAGTCTATAAGTTTAAGTGGTGGATTACAGCACACCTTATATACAAAAAAAATGCAACCGCACCATATCTCATTAAATTCACTGCACTCACAGTTATAGACATTGTTGAATAGCTATACCTATGCAACAACTCCAGACAAATTTGTAAAACCACCATTATTCAGGTAAAGGGAAGAGCTATACATTAGGCAGCAGTCTGAGCTCAGTCGGTAGAGCATCCACCTAGGAACCCTAAGGTTCTAGGTTCAATACCAGCCCTTGCCAACTCAGCACCCGAATAGCACAGGGATTTGTGTGGTAAAGTGGGGAGCTGATGGTAAATGTGGCATTCCACCTCAGACACAAAAACAACAATCTCCCTGGTCTAACGCTAGTAAAAAAAGGTGATAGACACCCTCACTTTCCAGCTAATACCAACAATAGGCCACTACACCGACTTTACTTACTTACTAATTTATTGGTACTTCCATTCATATTGTAGTTTCATTAAACATTTAATATTAGCTTTAATAAAATATTTATTAACATTTTTAAATCACTATTCATTTCTGGTAACCATATTTATCATGAATATTTTATAAAGATAACTATTACAAACATATTTTCACCATTTTTTTTTTTTTTTTTTTTTTTTTTTAATATTCCTCAATATACTGACTGAATTGATATAGCCAGAATCCAAATTAAAGGTATCTTTTCAGTGTAAATGATAGGAAAGATTTTTATAGAATATATGATAGCAATTAATTTTAACTAAAACAAAATAAGAGCCTATAGCAAAGAATGAATCATAAGGAAACAAAAGTTCCAAATTGCACAATTAAAATTAATGCAGAATATTTAATTTGATAGCAGAAAAGCAAAGGCTGTGGGCAACACAAAGGAAGCAAAATTGGAGCTTTAAAAACACTCTTGCCATAAACCTAGTTTATTTAACAATCACAGAAAAATCAATTTCTACTGGCAAATTTGTGTTTGTGATAATATAACAAACAGAGCAAATCATATAAAAATATTTTACAACCACTTTTTTATTCATTAATAAAAAAAATAAAAAACAATTACACTGTAGATAATTTATAATAATATGCATTAATTTAAATACATTAATCATATTTGACAAACTATTATTGTTTCATGATCAATTATATTTAATAAAAATTTGATTATATATATTAGTTACCTGAACATAAATCTAACAATAGAATATTGGTTAATGAATGGTTTAAGACATCACAGACTAATTCACTGCTGAAACGGATAGACAAAAATATTCAAAGTTTGGTCTGTTTGTTTTTAAAAAATCTTTCTAATAACAAAAAAAAATAAGATGTTATAGTTCCAATAAATTTCCTATGTAATCTGTAAATATTTCTATTTTAAATATTTTTATGGAATTTTATCCAAAATACTGGAATTTTATCCAAAAATACTGAACATTTTTTATAACCTGCAAGTATTAATTGAAAACATTTATCCTATGCACATCCACACTGACTTTTTAAAAAGGATTTTTTTTTAATTTTTTACAGAAGCATTTTCAAAAATAAAACTAACTAAGACATGGATATGTTGGTCAGCTATCAACTTTCTTTCAAGAAATTGAAAATAATGCACACATCTACCACATGTACAACAGAAACAGTTCTATTATTCATTAACATACAATTCATAAAGGGAATTCACTTAATAATTCCCCCTAGTCAAAAGCTAAATTAAATATACATCACACCCCCAGCAACAGTCTATGATTTTTTTACCACGCAGTATAAATCAAGTAAATTTTCTTCTATAGACACAAATATTGAGTTTAAAAATAAAAATAAAGATACCAGGCAATTTTCCTTTTGAAAATGAAAGTAATAAACAAGGACAGTATACACATTATGATCATCATTATTAATAATAAAAATAATAATAATAATAATAAACAAACTTGATTCACCAAATCTTAACTACAATTTTATTGAGATAGAATACTTAATATTTATAACATAGCTCAAGTTGCCTCTATGAATTAAAAGAATAGTTCCTTAAATTGAATTACTTGCCTAAATTTTACTAACAAAACTTTGATCTCTCTCTACATACTTTTATAAAATTTCTGTTAATACTTATCTCAATTCAATTAAAATTATTTCAATAACCCAATCCTAAAATTAAAATAAAATAAATCTTGAATCTTTAAAATCTTTGGCAGTTTGTTATTAAGAAACTAATTTTATTTTACAATAAAAAAAATTAATGGAGAAAAAAAATGTACTTGTCTGAGTAGATCTGAAATGGTAGTAGATATGAGAGAATAGAGAAAGAGGGAGAAGAAAGAACTTACTTGTTCTTTGTTTCTGGTCATGTGATTTGACTGCAGACGCCGCAGAAGAGGGACACCATTCCGGGATTGGCGTTTCAGGGTCCAATAACTGAGAAGCCGTGCCAGGAATTGCTGTTTTTTCTGCAGTGTGATGATACCAGAAATCTTGGTAATTCTATAAAAAAAAAAAAATTTTTTAATTCAATGAGAAAAAATTATTTTCAATTTAAAAAAAAAAAGAAAAAATGTAAAATGATGTTTAATATCAAACAAATTTCAATAAAGCAATGGCTAAATATTAATTGCACATAATTTCAGTGATTTCTAATATACCAAATTAATCCTAAAAAAAAATATTAGAAATTTTTTAAAAAGTGTATCTTCACAATCATTTAAAAAGATCCTATCAATTTCTATTTTTCTTTCTTCAGAACATCAGAACTAGGAAACACACAAGTATTTCTCTTCATGACTTCCTTGCCCACTCCAATATCAACAATAGAGAAAATAGCAGTTATTTGTGGGGTTTAGCTGACAAGCAGAGTTTAATGTTGTATCCTAATAACTTTTATCAACAACAAGGACTAATCTATACAAACTCAATATCAGAAAAGAATTAAACCTATTATCTGCTTTGATGTCTCCATAGAGACACAAAACCCCAAAACAATAATTATCTAACACTTACAAAATGGAAATTTTAAGTCAAGTAAAGGCCTGGATAATGAACAATAAAATTCCAGACCAGCATCTTATAAAAAAAACAGTTATATCTTTTCATTCCAAACTTCTACAGATTTTTACTTCTTTACAAAACTCATTGATATGTGTCTAGCAATTTCCTTGAAGATCTACAGATAATTGATAGAATATATAAAATTTGCCTAGACATATACTTAAACAGGGAAATGATGAATGAGTTTTTACTTTTGAAGAAAAACTAAGAGTATATTCTTCAATTTTCCTGACTGAATTGATATAGCCAGAATCCAAATTAAAGGTATCTTTTCAATGTAAATGATAGGAAAGAGTTTTATAGAACATATGATTAGAATTAGTTTTAACAAAAACAAAATAAGAGCCTCAAGCAAAGAATGAATATTGTCTCAAAAAAAATTTTTTTTAAAAATTAAAAAAAACACTTTTAGTTAGCAGTTTACTCATGATCCGAGTAGACTTGGGAATAATAACAATGAAGGAATGACTCCCCCTCCCCAGGGCTTCAGAACTGGAGCCTCACCACCAGTTGCAGTTAAGTGTCATACCCAGGACACTAAAAAAATGTTTAAAATTGTATTTTTTAAACAATGCAAACACACACACACTAAAAGAGATATTTTTTTTTAAATAGTTTATTTAAACTAAAAAGCATTACATATGAATATGTTGCATATATGTTGTATATATATACACCTACAGAATGTTTTATGTCCAGAAACTGAAAGAGAAAGGTATCAGCATTTCACAAAACCAAATATTTATTTCTTGATAAAACAAAAATAATGATCTTTAAAATACAGGGTCAATTAGCACCAAACATTCAACAACAAAAAAATCTTCTTACAAATGGATAAAGTCTTACCTACATTCCCCAAAATAAAAATATCAGGACAATAAAGTAGAATACTTATATTGAGAGAAAGGCTTCTTTTTTTTATCAAGAAAATTAGGAAACAGGAAGAAAATGAAAATTAAATGAAATTATAATTATGAAACCTTTAGATATTTCCCATAGCCAGTTCATGATACTTATGACAACAAATAATACAAACCCAGATAGATAGATACATTTATAAGGTAGATAAAAATAATCTTTAAAAAAAAATTCAGTCAACAAGCATTTGACTGACACTTCTGCCTGCCATTTTTGATATTACATATGATTCTACAGGTTCTGCAATTTGCAATGTTAAGTGAGAAGTGAAGTATAGAAGTGTAGTTTGACTAAGGAGAATTTAAAGTGCTTCAAAACCAGAATCCAATTGACACATGTGATATTTTCTTTCATAGATTGGCATAAAATCAGATAATAACCAAGTACTATTTCTGTTCAGTTTAGTGGTAAAAGATCAACTCTGCTTTCTATACCACATACTCTGATAAAGGATTTCTTTGATTTGTCAATGATGATAAGGAAAAAAAATAGTTTGGATGAAAACTATTGCAATATCACCTAATATAGTAAGTCTTGGGCTCATATGTTCTATAGACCAGATGGGGTGGATACTACAAGAAATCCAAATAGATAGAATAGACTGTTTGCTGATATATTCAATGTAATAATAAAATAATATAGCAAGCCCTGTATATTTTAAGGATATAAAAAATCAGAAAAGTAAAAATGTTATACTTTCTTTAATTTCTTACATTATATCTCTTGATCTGATGAAGAAAAAAATCATAATTTTAATTATTTCATTATTTACAAAAACTTCAGACAGCAGACTGTAATACTTTAATTGTCTTCAATCTATGTTTATTATCTAGATAATGGTCACTATTTTTCTGTAGTTTCAATTTTAGTTTCCTGCCGTCAAGTTTTACTTAATAATGGTCCCAAAGTAAAAAGGTAGTAATACTGGCAATTCAGATATGCCAAAGAGAAGTTCTTAAGTGATTCCTTTAAGTGAAAACATTAAAGTTCTTCACTTTATAAATAAAAATGTTTTTTTTTGTTTTTTTTTTTCAAATTGTATGCTAAGGTTGTTAAAAAGATCTAGGGGTAAAAATGTATCTTGTCACATAATCTTTATTACATATAGGGGCATCATTTTTCTGTTTTATTATTAGTTATTGTTGTTAATCTCTTAGTTCCTCATCCCTATTGGTCATCGCCCCCTTGAAGGTCTTTCACATGGCATTCAGAATCCACAGAGCTGACTGATATAGGTTTTTACAGTGCGGCCTACACTGGTGTGTCCATGAGTAAGTGTCCACAGCAGTCCAGCATGTCTTGTTCATTTTATTTGGATGGTTTGTACAATAGGAGGCAAATGGACATACAGCTGCTTTTTTATGGGGTGCTGTTTCCAAGATTTGTTCAAGACAGCATGCAGCAACCTTGTGATTCCCATCTAGCCTTTTCTGTAAGCATTTCATTAGAGTTCAAGTGGTATAGCCATACAGTAGCACTGACATGGCCATAGCTTAGAATTCTCACTTAAACTCATCAGGGAGATCAGATTTCCATTTGATCAATAATCTGTCTATAGCAGTCCATGCCTTTTTTCCTATGTATATACTGACATCACTTAGTGTAGATGAGATATTACTACCTACGTATGTGGACTGGTCTACTAATTTGAGAGACTTACCATCCAGTGTGGAGATACCGCCATCTTGTTTAAAGCACATCTGTTTTATCAGAGTTTACATAGCTCTTTTATTAGATCTAAAGATATTTATAGTAGGTAGTTTAGGTAGATTATAAATAGAAATGGTGCTAATTTATCCCCTTGTAGGACTCTAGTGACAATGTCAAAGAAATTTGTGTTACCATCAGGTGAACAAACCATTGCTTTTGTGTCTTTGTAGAGCATCATTAGAGCAGTAACAGTTACTTTGGGAAAACCATATGCTAGTAGTATTTGCTCCATCTTTCTTGTGTATGGAGTCAAATACCTTGGAGAAATCTACAAACAGTAGTATTGCCTCGAGATTTTTTTGCTTAAACACTTTTTACGATTCAACAAATCGTCAGGATCTGAGAAGTTGGGGATCAATTTCTACAAAACCCATTTTGATTTTTCCTAAGAATTTTCTTTACTTGATATCGGATGCGATTGAGAAGAAGGGCATTATAAAACTTAACAGCTTTGGCAGTAAGATTTATACCTCTGTAGTTCTTAGTGATTCTGAAGTCACATTTCTTCAAGAATGGGAGGATGCAGCCTTTTGTCCATTTTTTTACGGTGTTAATTCTGGCATTATGTAGGGGTTAAGATGTGTGTGTAATACACCCGCTACACCGAAAATGGGTACAACCCACCTATACATCTTAAAACGATGGCAGACACAAAAAGTACCCTGAAGATAGGCGTTATGGCGAGAAACTAAGTCAGTATATTTTAAAGGATTCATATTCTAATCCATTCGTTTTTTAATCATCTAATATATATATATATATATATATACAGTCATCCACAGACACCGTGTTTCGATGTTTCAAATTGTACTAGATATATATATATATATATATATATATATATATATATATATATATCTAGTACAATCCACAGATTCAGACATCCACTGAAGAATAAGGGTTGGGAGATTACATATCTATTGACAATAACCATAACCTAAAACTGGAACAAATAATAGCCACATACCATTAGAGCTTCAACTCTTGTTATTTAAAATATTTGCAACAAATTTTGCAGATCAACTATCAGGGATTCCAACCATGTATCAACTACTTTAGTTATTTGCAAAATAAACAAAACAAAGCATATCTAAAATAAATACAACAATTTATTTGTATTAAAAAATTAGAAAAAAAAGGGGGACAGTAGATAAAAAAAATTCACACAAAATAGAAAATGTTAATATTATACAGAAAAAATCTTTTTACTTCAATATAAAAACCTAAGATAAATATCCTATACTGCACACAATTGTAGCCAAAAAGAGACAGTGTGTGATTATGCAAAAAGAAAAGATTATTCCAAAATAGATAAATTAATTGCACCCCATGGACTGATAATAACAAAGATTTTTTCAAGTTATAAACTATAAATAAGAAATTACCTCTGCCTTACTCAAAATTAGCATGGCTATTTCTATCAAATATTTTTATCAGTTTCACATTTTGGGGGGTAATACTACAACTTTTAGCCAAACTATGGTATTTCCTTTGTCAAAAATTCAGTTCAAACTAAAAGAAATATGGATAATAACTAAATCATAGCTTTTATAGGAAACAAGCAATGTATTTTAAAGAAACTAATATGACATCTTAAATGTTTATCATGATCATCTAAAGTTTTAAGTTTGTGTTTCAAATTATACATATCACTATGCCCAAGATTTTTCTTTGAAACTGAAAGATATATCTCAAGGTTTTTATAAATAAGACAATCATATCAAAGGATATGTAATCATTATTTATTAATACAGACAAATTCTGCTGATGAAAATTTGACTAATATACTTATATCATTAATAAACTTGACAAAAGAAAATGAAAAATGTTATCCTTTACAAATATCTATATATGATAATTGTAGTTTTTAAATTTTTCAGTATTCTAACTTTTTATTATTCATTTATTTCAATTTATACACACATAATCTTTTTCTGTTCTCAATAATTTATATGGTTTTAAACTTAAAAGATTAACAAAAAAGATATTACCAAGCAAATAAGTACAATTCTTATTTTACGAATATTATTGAAAATAGTGTTGGCACTTGACTTTTAAAAGGATAAAGATGTATTGTCAAGAATGTAAAATAAAAAATTTGTCATTTTTTTCTCAAATGAGTGACAGTAGAAGTTATAAGACTTAAATTAGTAATGGCCGATTTGTTTTGTTGTTACTAAAAATGGTTTAATATAATTTTGGGATTATTGTATGGTTAGAGAAGCAAGCATGCATTTAAACGAATATAAGGAAAAGGTTAAAAATTAAAAACAAAACAATATTCCAGTTAACAATAAAAAAATTGACTACACTCAAAACTTGAAATCAATAATTAATACCTTTAAATCTAGCAATCCTAGCACTTTCATTGATTTTAGTGGACGTTGACAAATTTGGACCTTAATCAGTTCAACTCACAATTTTCTAGCATATTTCTGGCCCAAACTTAAAAAAAAAACATTTATATAGTTGGAAAGGAAAGAAAATAATCTTTCTAAATATGTAATTTGTGTTTTTATCCATTGAATTATTTTTTACAGTGAGTTAAAATGGTATTTTGCTTCGAACAGCCGAAAATGCAAAAATATGAATGTTTTTCCGCGACTAAATTTTACACATTACATTTTTTTCCAAAATCAAAGTGGCTAATCTTTATTAATATTCTTGAAATTTTACACTCAATTGGAAAATTCTTTAAATTACAAGCTGGAACTTGTTTTTTTTCTTCTGACCCGTGGACGCAAAAATACAATAGAGAAAAGTTGACAGAGATTTCTTCAAAAAGTATAAGATAATTAAAAAAGAGCACTATATCATTAATAGAAGACAGTCTCAGAATCATTTTCATATATAATGTGTGAAAGTTTGATGATGCTTCAATGTCAGGTTTTTTGGGTTTTTTTTGTCAAACTTTCAATTTTTGAAGAAAAAAAAAAGCAACTTACTAGCTAGTATAAACAAAGCTGCACACACAGGACCGGCTTTGTTTAAAAAATTATATAAAGAGTTATTCTATTTTGTGTATGCATTACAACATAGCAGGTATTTAAAAAGGTATTTTAAAGTTCAAAGTGATGTTATTTATATAAATTAATACTATATATGAGTATACATGCAGTATTAAAATGAAAATGTTGAATAATCTTGTGATGAGCTTTAAAAAAAAAAATTCAAAAATACTGATATCCATACCTTTCATTCTCTAAATAATGGGTTACAGCATAAAGATACCTACAATTTGAGTGCAGAATCAAAAAGAACATACAATTTTATATAAGAATGTCAAGTTTTATCAAAATTGCTCCAAAAATAAAGAAATGGTGAAGAAATTATTGAATTTCTTGTTTTGAATTGGTCCATGATTTGGCATGTTTTTAGCAAGATCATGTCCACCTTTGTACCCCCAATTTCGGGGCTTTAAATTCTCATAACTTTTGAACTACTGGGGATATTTGCATAATTCAAACAGCTTTGAACTCCATTTACACAGCTCTATATAACTAATGGTAAATAGCAATGACCTCAAAAAAAAAAAAATCAACTATTAAAACTTTGTCTTGTATAATAAAAAGCAAAAATAAACTTCACTTGTGGTTAATAATAAACAAACAAAAATTATATCAACAGTTAGAAAAAATTAAAACACTTGTAGACAAGCCCTCTTAAAATGGCCCAATTTAATTATGGAATCAATAGTGAATATTTATCATATAAAGAAATATAAAAGTAAAAGGCAAAATAATAATATTCATGTACACTTATTTTTTTTTTAATTTGTTGTAGTGTACATAAAAGTTAGTTTTTTGGATAGAGCTCATTGAAAAAAATCAAATGTTTTTTGAATTTTAAAAATTCATTGAGCAGTTGCTGAGTAATTCAGATTTTTCACTTCTATCAAATTAGAAATTTCTCTACGACTACAAATAGGAAGCAAAAATCAGGATTTCGGACTCCAAAATATAAGCTTTCATAAATAAAATGTACTTTCTCTACTATCACTAAAGATAAATTTATGAAAACTCACATAGCAGTAGTCTGCAATATAGAGGAAAAAATGGGACTGTTCCCAACATCTTCAAGAGAAAAAAAAAAAATAGCAAAAATGTGTTATTTTGACAGATACAGATTTTAATTTATCAAATTTTCCAGTTTTTAAAGACTGCAAAATAATTTTTGCATGTAATCTTTTAAAAATCCTACCTCTTCATAAAGTAAAGTAAAGTAAAGTAAAGTAAAGTCGTCGGGGTGGCCTAAAGTCAGTATCAGCCAATCAGCGAGGGAGTCTATCCCCTTTTCACTAGCACTAGACCAAGGAGATTGTTTTTGCATTAGGTGGAGCACCACACCTACCATCAGCTCCTTACTTTACCGCACAGATCCCTGTGCTACTCATACGCTGAGTTGGCGAAGGCTGATATCAAACTAGGAACCTTGTGGTTTCTAGCCAAACGCTCTACCGACTGAGTTAACCCGGCCCTATTACATTGTTTCATTGACTTTTCAGAGTTTTGTTGAATTTTAATTCATGGGGGGGGGCGTGAATTTTTTAATATAGATAGATAGATAGATAGAGAGAGAGAGAAGTGAAACTCATTCGGATAATTTTTGCATAATTTCTTTTAAAAATAGATATAACCACCTCACAAAAAGTACATATTTGAAAAAAATGTTCATTATTATTTGTCCAATCATGCAATGTTTTAAAAAGGTTTTATCACAAATAAGTAAGAATTTTCTAGTTTAAACAAAATTCGGTATTTATTTAGAATCAACTGCTACTTGATTTTACCCATTTTCAAATCTGAATTCAAAAGGTTTTACAAATTAAAATGGAAACCCCAAAGAATTCTGTTTCCATAATATCTATATCAAAAGATACAGAAAAGCATTATTAATCAATATCCAGGTGTTAATTAGTGATATTTTACCTTATTTTCATAAATTTTGCAGTTAACTTCAACAGCTTGTAAAATAAACTGTTAATGAGATAATTTCCATATATAATGTACCAAATTGAAGAGCTAATTAAATTATAATTGTATCAGAAAATTCCACGGAAATATTCTTAATAGTTTCATGGGAATTTTATTTTGAAATGAGGGTTTCACTGCCGCCAGCCTCAAAAATTTGCTTAACTCTGAAATTTTCCAAAATTTAAACAAAAATCCGGTGATGTTTACAAATATTTTTTCACAAGATTTATATCAAAAGATAGAGAAACCAACATCAGAGTAATAAAAAGTAATATCTTAATTTATCAAAAAAATGATTTACGGCTAAATGCACTAAAATGAGTTATATGTCAGTTTTTATTTTATCATTAAAAAATGTTATTTTATAAAGTTTATTTTATAAATCATTGCACCAAATTAAAGATCTATTTATGTTCTATTTAATGATATAAGCTTGGCTGCAGCGTTTATAAGGATTATACTGTAAGGAATATGCCTAAAAACTTGTATTCTGATGTTTTGGCCATGAGTGTGCATTGCTACTTTGAATCTATTTGTCAACAGACATTCTGAGATTGACTTTAACAACTTATTAGTTGGGCTACTGATAGCCATCTTTGTTTGGTGATTAATTTTACATTTTTTTTTCAGATTCTTAATACAAAAAAAATGTTTCGAAATAGATAGGTCGCTCCTTTGCCTTCAAAATCATTCAAATTGGATTTTATTGGTATATAGATTTTGTAAAAAATGTGAAGTTTACAATATTTTCCCTGGCTCAATAGTGTAATTGTTTTAATATACCTAATTCAGTTTTTCACACCTTTTTATTAAAAGAAGTCTAAGTGACACCAACTTTTTTAGGAAAAACAGACATTAATTGAAATTTTGTTTTGGAGTTAGGTGTAAAATTAGGTGTAGGTGGTTGTTTGTGCTGTAGTCCTGTGTATCAAAGAAAAACTAAATTGTAGTCATTTGTATCTTTATCCCTTGCAGCTTAGTTTCAGATCAAAAAGCAACAAAAACAGGTGTCTTGGCACAGATGAGTAATATTAACATTAACCATTAAAAAAAAAAAAAAATTTTTTAAATAAAAAATTAACCATTTAAAAAAAACAGATTTAGATGAATAAAAAAAAAAAAAAAATTAACTTTAAATGTAAAAATCTGCAAAAGAAATTTCATCCTTTAGTAGTCGGTTATACTTATTTTTATTTTTATTTTTAAATATGCAACAGTCCCATTATCGGGGGGATAATGGGACTGTTGATCTCAAGCCCTGGATGATAGTAATCATTTAAGGGAAATAAATATGAACTGTATGATCAAACAGGTTCAATCCTTATCAGTGGTTGATTATGTTCTTGCTTTCGCTTGTAATGCTTGTTTGTATATAACAAACATTTGGTCTAGATTAATTGTAGTTTAAACGTGTAACATTATATAAGATAGATAGATAGAGAAAAAGAGAGGAAATTATCTATATAATCAAATTACCTCAAACAGAAAATCCAGCAAACACCACATGCAACATACAGAAACACTGGACAGCTGTTTCAACATATAAGGTCTCATTAGCAGTGTATATCATGATCTCCCCCCATTGGAGATCAAACCATCAACCACAGAATGCAGAGCCAAAACTCTAATACTGAATCCCAGCCCACACCATACATGAGGATTGCCAAACCAACTAGCCATGGTAAATACACAACCACTTAACCTTAATGTGTCTTGTAGCTACATCTGTAACAATACAGTTTTCCCAACTTGGTGGCATGCATCCATATGATCCTCATCTCATGGGCAGAGAAAATATATATAGATAGATACATGGAGGAAATTTATATATATATATATATATATATATAAGGGAATGGCTTATCAGGAAATAAAATATTGAGAATCTCAATATTGATGGTTGATACAAATATTAACTGAATAAGTCAGTGTTGTAACGTTAGTAGAGCGTTATATATAAATAATTAAATTATCACAACCAGAAAATCCAGCAAAAACCGCATGCAGCATACGGAAACACTGCCTCTTCAACCAATCTATAGTATATATTTGTTTTACTATTCACATTATAATGAAGGGGTGGATTTTTTTTTATTTTTACAGCTATTGTTCTTTCTTTTTTAATTAGAGTCTACCACATGGTATTCATTTCTATACTAGGCTGACTAAGGACGTTATTGGAGCTAAAGACATGCATTGATTCTTTCAATTTTTCAGTCTTGTTCTCTATTATACTGATATCATTCCACAGGAGTGACCATTTTTTCCTTTCAATATATGATCAGCTATGCTTGATTGCATCATCTCTCAAAAGATTACAACTTTCTAATGTTCCCTGAACCACCCTTTTACCCACTTTCACCTTATATCTCCTGTCATAAATGCATGGGATGGAATACACAGTGATATTTTCTTTTGAGGGAGACTTAATTCAAAAGAGATATCTCTGAAGAGCAAAACTTTTTTTGAATATCATCCTAATGTTTTATGTACCTCAAATCTTCTGAATCTTTTTGGACACACCTTTGATGTAAGGTAGATTGGCCATTCCATTTTTCTAACTATTGTCCTCAACCTTTCTATCTGTTCATGTAAACCTTTTGTTACACTTTCAGGGTGTTTCTAATGCTGATCATCTCCTGTTGGAATGTATCTGCATTGTCACTTATAAATTTAGCTTGAGGTTGTAAGCAGTGGATGATCCCTTTCTTCACACTGTACAGTTCAGGTACTGTTTCATGAATGTTAGGTTACAATATATCAGGAAAGTATTAAGTATTTTATGTCTCATTTTTAACTGTGAACTGAACTAAGGGCATTATCGAGTTCATGTGATCCAACAGGATTTGCACATCCTCCTAAGAAAGCCAAAATATGAAGGTGTCATCTATGTATCTCAGCTACATGGTTGCCTTCAGTAGTATTGTTTACAATGTTCCATAACATCAGACTAGGAACCACAAGGAACCACTCTTGCCAACTCAGTGTATGAGTAGTACAAGGATCTGTGCGGTAAAGTGAGGAGTTGATGGTAGGTGTTGTGCTCCACCAAAAAACAATCTCCTTGGTTTAGTGCAAGTGAAAAGAGGATAGACTCCCGCACTGTCTGGCTGATACCAACTTTAGACCACCCCGACAACTTTACTCTTACTTTTATATATCTATCACAAGCACAAACACAGGAAGATTGTTTTTGCATCTGAGGTGGAGCATCACACTTACCATCAGCTGCACACTTTACCGCACAGAGCCAAGCTGTGCTACTCATGCACTCAGTTGACAAGGGCCGGTATCAAACTCAGAACCTTGTGGTTCTGAAGTGCATTCTCTACTGACTAAGCTAAATCTAACTATATTCATAATGTTCTATTGCACTTGTTTTCCTTGTCTATAATCATTTGTTTACACACAAGTATATGATATTAAGTATTCCTATCTAATACTAATAATTTGTACACAATTATATAGTTTAAAGTAGTTATTTTCATTTAATAATAATCAAGCAATTATATGGTTTCAAATAACTCATAATAATCCTTAGTAAACAATTATAGCTTTTAGTAACTATTCTTAAAACAAATGATTTTCACACAGTTATATGGTAACAAGCATCCCTCTCCAATAATAATAATAATAATAATAATCTTCAAACAGATCTATTTGATCCATAGATGGGACCCTAATGAGTCAGAGTGAACCTGGGAATAATGGCAATGAAGGAGTGACTCCACACTTCCCAGAGAACCAGAACCTAGTTACCAGACGCAGTTTAGTGTCATACTTACAACTAGAGATGGGTGGTTTAATAAAAAAAAAAAAAACAATTTTTTCCAGTTTCTTCTGCACACCGAAAATCACAGATTTTTTTTTATGAAACCGAAACCATTCAGTGTAGTGCTATTACTACTGAGCAACCATATCTAAGAAAACACAGTTGAAAAAGACTTTCAGATTTTAATAAAATCAAATTTTATCAATTTATTTATAAGAGAAGAGTGAACAAAAATATAAAAATATTTAATTACTATTTTTTTTTTTAGGAAATAAATGTGAAAAATACTATTTGTTTACAAAAGAAATGGGGAGGGGAGAGGAAATAGAACAGATATGACACTTTGGAAATCTATTTTATATTTTAGCATAGAATGCTTGCAAATGGGGGGGGGGGTCAAATACAACATGGTGCCTGAAATTATTTTTTTTGAGTTTTAAGAAAATAACTTAAATTTTCAAATAACCTTTTTTCCGGTTTTGAATTTTCTTATTTTTTATTTTAATTATGTGATCTTTTGGATTTAATTTTTCTAGAAATCCAAAAATTAGGGCCGGAAAATTTTTTTAATCAAATGTTACCCTACAATCTTAATTGATAAAAAACATTTTTTTCTATTTTTTTTTAAATAAAATTTATTATATTACCAAGTCATTAATGAATAAAGTGCTGATAATTTCATTAAAATTGGACAATTACCTGACCTTTGGTAATTGTTTTAAAATTACATTTTTTTTTTATTACCTCCCTTGTGTATAATTGCATATACCTACAAATCATTATTACACAAACGAATGAACAGCTTCCTTAAAAAGAAAAAAATACTAAATTAAAAACCGAAACTGAATCAGAAATCGAAGTATCAAGGAAAAAGGAAAAGAAAAAAAAATATGATACAGAAACTAAATTGCAAAACCACCCAACTCTACCTAAGACACACACGAGGGAAGGGAAGGGGTCTTACCCCTCTGCAAAGGATGCAGTCAGTGCATTCTAAGCCCCCAAGTTACTGGTTAGAATGAATGGTAGCTTCTTTAATTGATTCTATAAAGTGAGCAAAGTTCTTCATAGTAAGTTGATTATCTCTAAGAAATTTGCTTAACAGGTAATATGCTAAGTCTCAACAAGCGATTATAGGCCTTAATGAAAATCTTTGTGAATTTTAGAGAGACCCTACATGTGATAGCTTACACTAACATTGTGTCAACTGTCTAATCATTCACAGGATCTTTACCATTTTCCTCTCAGTTTTTAGGGTCGGATTCTTCTTCACCTTGCAATAGCTAGCTACTATCCCTAACTATGCTTGCCAATTTTTTCCAAGTATGCCAACTTAACCATCATTACATTTGCCCTTATCTACTGGCAGCAGGGTGATACTGGTATCTCTCTGCAAGGTGTGAAGGTTTACATTAATCATGTTTAATGCCATCAAATTGATTGGGTTTTGCATTTGATCATCCATCACTTGTGATGTGAAATGGATTTTGTATCATAATTTAAAAATCTACACAATGGCTGGATATGGATGAGAAGCTGAAACATCAACCAAAACTATGCTTTCCAGGAAGGTTATAGTGAGCAATTGTTGGGGAAAAAAAAGGGTTCTTTCAAAGTGATTGAATAATATACACACACTTAGAAATAACTAAATATACTGAAAAAATTATACTGCTTACTCTCAAAGAGAAATTTTATTCTGTTGTCTTAGCTTTCACCTACAGACTATATTTTTCAAGACAACAACTTTTCCAATTACGATCAAATTGAAAAACTTTTAATGAATTTATCAGTTTGTTGAATAAAAATTGAGAACTTGCTAAAATAAATGTCTAAAATTATTTGATTGAATCATTTTTAATAATTTTATTCAATTCATTTTGAAATAAATCAGGATTTAAAAAGAAAAGAACATTCTTCTAGACATTCGCATAAACAAAGGTACATGTAGGTAAATCTTATAAAAAATTCTATTTAAAAAGATATAACAAGTATTTCTATACATGTAAACACTCCTCAACTACACACACTTTAGTTTATATATTTTTAGAAACAAATATGCAACTTGGCAACTGCACAGAAAAAAAACTAAAAATACAAAATCTTCAAAAGCCTCGACTGATACAATACCAAGGTTTGAATCTTATCCAAGCTGGTTTCTATTTATAGCACTGTCTATAAAAGTGATAAGCTTCTATTACCAAAGAGTAATGTTAAACATTAAAAGAATTTACATTATTTAAGCCATCACATTTCTTCACATAGTTCTCACTTCTCTTGCTTGAAAATAAGTATATATTTTTTAAGAACATTTAGAGAACATAGTAGCATTCAAATATGCCTTAAAAATACCAAACCCTTGTTTTCCATTCCCATTTAGGTTTAATATTGAGGTTATAAAATAATGTTAAAATCATATAAGTAATGTGATTTATTCAAAGTTTTGTATCATTTGTTTCAAATTAACACATTCAATTTGTACAAAGGTTATTTGCTTACACTTATATATTTCATCAATATTATCAATTTCAGAGAAAAAAATATCCAAGCAATTGCTTGCAAATGGTTACAATATGCATATAATTGTTTCTGAATTTTGATCACAATCTCAAAATAATACCAATAAGTTTCAACATTCTAATTTAAAGTTTTGGAAATTAACTTGTAACAAAAAGATTCTTTGAACATGCAGCCAGCCTAAGCCTTTATAGGTATGCGAGTAATGAAAAAAAAAATATTACAATGGGAAAATTTATATACAAAATAGATAAGTTGAAGTTTTTATTTTTTTTTTGTCATTTAGTTTAGAGCTTTATGTATGAATTTCAAAAAAATCTGTAAAAAGAGAAAACTGCCAAAGAAAATGTTATACATTTTTTATTTGAACTGGTATTTTCATCTTTGTTGTTGTTATAACCCCAATATTTCAGCCATTGTACTCTCCAACCTTCTTCAGGTACCTTATTTGCTAAGCTCCTGGTTATTTCAAATCATACCCATTATTCAATCCATGAGATAGATTGTTCTAATATCACTATCCAAGCTAAATTATGATAACCAAAACATTAAGACTATTACAATAAGGACACCAGTTCAAATAAATTACTAAATACTAATTTCTTAGAGATTCAGAGTAAATGTTACTTTTGGAAACTTACCTAGGTCAATACACACATTTTAGATAAAGATTGATCTCCCACCAAAAACATCCATATTTGGATAGTGAAATAATATATGAATATTGTGAGATGATTATTTTCAATTTATATATTCTGTTTGCAACACAACTTTGGGACATTCAAACATAATTATTCCAATTTGCATTAGTTTGCAGTTCCAACCATTATAATTAGTATGAGGAAAATTTCAGGATAATATTTAAGAATCTATTGATGTGCATCAGAAGTATTCAAAATATTTTTTTAAATTAAAATCAAAAGAAAACATTTTTTTTATTTTATTAAATGCACTTTAACATACATTGGGAACCAACAGCAGACATTTAAGAGTACCAAAATAAAAATTCATTTGAATACTGAATATATTCAGGTTTCAAAATACCCAAAATACTCTTTAAACAGATCTATAAATATAACTTTTTTTAAAAGTTCAAATATGAGTTGAACCATAATATACGCACAAAGAAAAAGTGTCAATATATTAATGAAAAGTGTTTTGGTTGAAGAATCAAAGCTAATATGGTAAAAGTTGGCTTATAATGCAAGTAGTTTTATGTCTTTGTACATCAAAAGATCACATTTTAAAGGCAACTTTTCATGGCCAACTCAATAAACTTGTTGACTGCACTTTAACAGAAATGAATTTGCCTAAATTGTTTAGTAACACACATTACCAAATAACTTTAAAGATAGCTTTAACAAACAAGTTGACACTGTAAAAGGTATTCATTATCAAGTTTTAATCTTTCAAAACATCCTTTCCAATTTTCATTTCAAAGTTTCAAGTCTGTTTCTTTATACTAAAAGACTTATACCTTATTTTTATAAATACATTACCATTTAAAAGATACTGAAGATGCTATACAATAATTCTATTAAGTTCCATTATTTTACATTGTATTTTTAGCTTGAATGGAAGTCCAGTGAGACCAGTGCAATTTTACATAAAACAATAAAAGCAACTGAAGAGTAATAAAAATTTTAAGCTAGATGATTAATTTTCATCTAATTTCCACGATGAAAAATTATTTTTTAGATCATTTTCTTCAAAAATTATTTCTTGTTAGATTATTTTACAAGAAATGTAGCCTGCATTTCTTATAATTCCTTGTTCTTTGAATCAAGAAAATGTATTGAAATTTACAATTAAGTGCTCATTACTGATTTTATTCATCAAAAACAAACAGTTCACTTCATGTACAAAATTTTCCATTAAGATTTATTGAAAGAATTTACAATACATTATCAGTTTTAGAAAATAGAAAAAAATTTCCCCTTCCAGAATAAGCAAAAAGGAGTTATTTTAAACAAGTAGACATTTAATGTAAATGCTGAAATATTTTTTTTAAAAACCTTTAATGAATCCTAAAGTTTGTCATTTTACTCAACATGTAGCTAAACTGCTAAAACCTTCAAATTTTATACACATTTGCAATATACAAAATGTAACTTAAATGTTCAGAAATTTGGTATTATTGTAAACTATAAGAAATGTTTAAGACATAAGTTTTCATCTATTTATTTCATCAATAATTTGGAAGTTAAAGTAATTGAAATTAGCAGGCCAAATGGCTAATTAATCCTACACTTGATTTTGTTTACATTCATGACAAAACTCATTTAAACCTACAAGAAAACTTTACTGCATACACAAATTTAGACTTGGAGAATCAAATAAGTTTTATTGGTTATTGCAAATGAAAATTATTTGCATTTTAAATTATTTTAAATTAACATCTCTCCTATACATTGTATGGTATACATAAAGTGAATATTGTATTCTTTTAAAAGAATCATAAATAATTTACCTCATTATTCAGTAAGGAAGTTAATAACATTAATAGTTTTAAGAATGGTGCTTAATATGTAAAGTCTCTTCATTAGTCATGAAAGTAAATTGCTCAAGTAGTCAATTACCATTTGCTTATATTTTGTTGGAAAAAAATGTAATCAAACAAAAAGAAATATTACATTTACTGATTTGAAGTGAAGGTAAACCACAAACATGTACAAGATCAATCCATATTTATTTTGATTACACAGAAGTAGGAAAGTTCTTTTCTTTATTTTATTTTTGTCATATAAAATGTCACTTAAAATTTGTAGTAAAGGACAGGCCACAAAAGTGTATTTAACAACAAAAAATGAACAGCAAGAGCTGTAAAATGCAACAGAAAAAAAGCAAAGACAAAAATAAACAAAGATAAATACCAGCTTTCCAATATGCACACTGTTTTTTTTATTTTCATTTTTAATATAAATCAATAGACACACCCATATAGGATTTCAGATACTTTGTTAATTGAAAAAACTTGCAGTATAATTGAAATTTAAAATGAAAAACATTAGTATATTGAAATGATATGTAAAACAAGTTATGTTTTAATAGACTAATAAAAACAAATTAAAAATTTTAAGAATTTAGTTGAAAGTAAGAAAATGCATGGAAGTCAGCTTAGTACAAGGTCTAAACTAGTTATGTAATTTGAACTCAGGTAAAAGTCAGGATTTCCAAAAAATGGGAAGCATTTGGGAAACTGTCATAACACGAGCTTCGTCCTCATCCTTTTGACCTTGCCGATGAATCTAAGATTTTAGGTATGACCACATACCTAAACAGTAGTAGCACTAAGAAGTCATTACATCTAACAATAACAAAATCCAAACTTTATATCTCCAACCAAATTTTATGACCCAAAATTGACCTTTTTAACAGTTCCTATATATTATCTCTCCCTGTTTACTAAGAGTTTATTATTATGCAAGTCATAAATTTATGGACAGCAAATCTCAGTGTCCTTGACAAGAACAAATTGTTCACATTTTTGCTTTCTGGTGACATTAGTTTTACAGTTTCTGTAAATGTTAACTTTATGAAAAATTATTTAGACTGTCAACAAATTGTATATATAAACACTGATAAACTTCAAGTTAAAATGTGTGATTTGAGAAAATGTTTTAAACAAAAACTACATTTTGTGTTAATAGAGTAAAGCAACTAAATTAGTTTTCATATTCACAAATTTATACTTCTATTTCTTTTTTCTTAAGACATCAGCAGTTGTATATTTAGATCCAATAACTACTTCACATCCAAGAACTAAACTTAAATATTTCATTTATATGTCTGTATAAACAATATTGTATGACCATGAACTTGTCAAAAAATTGTCACCCATTGTGTACAAATAAAATTTAAAAATATATATATTTATTCAATCACATTTAATCAGAACTTATTAGGTATTGAAATTAGTATTTACATTTGTAAAAAAAATTCTTTTTAATTAAATGGAACATTTTCAGTGCTAAATACACTTGAATTTTTAACATCTAATAACCAACAAATTAATAAAATTTAGTAATTTTGTGTATTATGCAATCAATATTTAAAAAAATGTTTATTTCATTTGTAAAAATAAAATCATGTTTTATGATAGAATACAGTATGAATAAATATGCATTTTTTTTTAAATTTTGACAAACATTTTACTTTTAAGTGCTTTTCTTTACCTAATACAAGAATACTGACAGTTCTTTTTTCTGGAGTAATGTCATTAATTTAAAATACAACAAAAAACACACTTTGATACATTTATTTAGTGTGGACAGCTAAAAATAACACCCAAGAAAAAATAATTATGGTGATTTAGTCATAATAAAAAGTATAACAATCAGAATTCTATCAATCTTCACATGGTAAAGAGTTAATCTTGCTTAGAAAAAGATAAGTTATATTAGCCATGACTAAATATCTTTTTAATGTCCACAACTAATAAATATATCACCATAAAAGTAATTGTAAACAAATTTCTAAAATATTGCAAAACAAAATTTATATATCTTAGGGAAAAAATGTGGATTCAATGTACCAAATGCATTAATAAATTGATAAGCAGATCAGACAAAAAGAGGGGAAAATAATTAAAAACATGTCTAAAATAATGGAAAGATAGGCAAATCCTTCTCAATAAAATCAGTTATCAATAAAAAAAAAAATAAAAAACAAAAAAAAAACAGAGCTTAATCTCTACTCAAGCCATCTCAGTTTTAAGAAAGTGAATAACTATTGCTAACATTCCAAAAATCAAAAGAAAAAGCAAAGTGGTTAATCTTTATCAATATTCTTGAAATTAAACAATCAGAAGACACATCAAACTACTAACAGAATATCGTTGTTTTTTTTGTTTTTTTTTTTTTTTTTTTTTTTTTTTTTTCCCCATTCAACTTGTGGAAGCGAAAATACAATCAAACAAAATCAACAGACATTCATTTAAAACAGCCACTGTGTGGTTGAGAATAGTTCCAGAATTATTTTGATATATAATATGTGAAATTTCGATAATTTCAAAAGCTTTGTTATTTTTTATTTTTTTGTCAAAGTTTCCATTTTGGAAAAAACAAACCTAAAATTTTGGCTAAAAAAAAAAAATAAAAAAAACAAACAAAAAAAAATGTTGGCACTCATCATTTCTCGTTTCAGTTTCTACTTACTTTTCTATCCTCTACATGAATACTAATAACAATTTCAAAAGTATGTAAATTGTTAAAAATAACTTTATACAGAAGGAACATGTTGCATCACTTGAGCTTCTAAATCATTAATCATTAAACAGAAAGGTCAAGGAAATTACCATCATTATACAGTATCTAAATTAAAATATGTTGAATAATCTTGTGGTAAACTTTTTTTCTTAAATTGATAAATTCTGTACATCTTGATTTCTAAATAATGGCTTACAGTATAGAGATACTTTTAATCTGGGTGCATAATCAGAAAGAACAGAGAATTTTACATAAGAGTACCAAATTTCAACAAGATTGTTAAAAAAATAAAGAAATGGTGAAGAAATTAATGAATTTCTTGTTTTGAATTGGTCTGTGATTTCACATATTTTTGGAGTAAAATGATGTCCGCTTTTGTACTCCAAATTTTGAGTCTTTAAATTCTCATAACTTTAATCACTGGGGATATTTGCATAATTCAAACATCACTGGGGATATTTGCATAATTCAAACACTTTTGAATGCCATTTTCAGAGTTCTTTTCTAGATAACAATAACCTAAAATAATAAAAAATCATCTGAGAATGCTAAGTATAGAATCACCAATAGGGAATGATTATTAATATTATTCCTTGCAAAAGAAAAAATAATCTTTAATAGAACAATAATCAGAAAAAATGCATGTCATGACATGACATACAATTAAAACAGGACAAATGGATAAAGAAATCCCATCTATCCAACAGTTGAGGTGAGTTTTCTATAGGATAAAAAGCAATGTTCTTCATATTTATTTCATGCAATTTGAAAGTGTCTTATGTACAGTGTGATGATGAAAAGGCAGCCAATAAAGAAATGTATTGGAACAAATTGACATTTA
Source organism: Doryteuthis pealeii (assembly GCA_023376005.1). Lineage (NCBI taxonomy): Eukaryota > Metazoa > Mollusca > Cephalopoda > Myopsida > Loliginidae > Doryteuthis > Doryteuthis pealeii. The sequence goes on along the minus strand of CM042138.1, from coordinate 107,621,805 downwards.
AAGTTGTGTAAGAGAATACAACACTTTTGTTCATATAGATGGAAGAAGAGGGATCATGTTGAAGAATATTGGCCATATCAGAAGTGTGGGTTGAAGATGGACTCTAATTACAAATTAGATTAACTCAAAAATTTCAATTTATTAGATAAAAAATACAAGAATGAAAAAAGATGTACTCGGGTGGATTACAGTTTTATATGTATATATACTTGTATATTCTTGTCTTCATATACGCATGTGTAGTAGATGATAAATGAGAATTCAAAAAGAAAAATAGAACAAAGAAAATCTGATAAATAAAAGGCACAGTATACAGATACAATTACAGTTTTAAGTGTATTTCCTTTTATACACATGCCTGTATGCACTGAAAAAAGCATCAAGAAACAATAACCCTGCTGTTATCCACAAAATTTTATTCACAGATCTGTCTTTCAGTTATTCCTTTCAATTTAAAGAATCATGTCAGGATGAGGAGGAGGGGGGATATGAAAATCAAAGGTTGGAAGGTCAAACAACAAACTAACTCAACTAAATCAAACTACTGTTATGTACAAATCATGTCAATGCATTTCTATTTATTATTTCAAAATGGTTCAAGATGAGTGTCAATAAAGAAGAGTGTATAGCATGAATCTCATTTTGTCTTTCCTGAAGGAAAAAAATCTTCTATTATACAAAACAAAGCACGGTTTTGCTTTCTTCAAGGTCATAATTCTTAATCTTTATAACCAATCTAAAACTTAAAAGAATTAAGTGTAAACTTCAGTATTAATTTCAGTTAAAAATGAGATTTTTTTCTTGGACAAGGTCATTTATACAACTAATGAACAGAATGAGTAATTATATTTGGTTTTCTTGAATGCTGACATTAAACTTATCAAAAGTTAGAATTTAGAATGTTGAGAAAAAAGTTACTGCAAAGTTTTATGCATTTTTTTCTTTTCAATGTGTATTCTTCATAAATATTTGAAAAATCCAATATTTTCAAATTATGACTAATCATAAAGGTACAAGTACCTGCTATTTAAATAAGAAAATTAATTTTAGCAAAATGCATGCAAGGCATAAAACAATGGCTCTCACTCAGAATTCAACAAAGTTTTTAACCAATAGTAGCATTAAAAAAATGTTTTTGTCCAAATTGAAAATGGTTCACTGAAAAAATGAATTCTATCTTTGCAACTGTCAAAAAGATAAACTAAAAATTCTTTAAAGTTGTATAATGCCAACATTAATGCAAAAATTGTACAAGAAACTTTTAAAAAATGAATAATCTGCTATACAAAAATAAGCTTTTAATTATTTTTCACTTTAAGTCTATTTATGCAATGTATAACAAAACTGACATGAAAAATGATTTGAATAATATTCATTCACTTTGAAAACAAAATACTATTATTGTGTAAGTACTAATATCAACTATATAGAAGTAAATGAAATTTATCAGTTTAAAGTATTTCCTAATTTTTCAAATCTTATCCTTGTTCAAATGAAAATAATACTGACTTTTAAAGAATACTAGAAGTGGCTACCCGGCATCGCCTGGGTAGAGGGGGATTTTTTTAAAGTTAGTCTCGCAGATCCATTATTACTTATCGCGAGTGACATCCTCGCTGGTTGCCCCACGGAAATATATAACAATATAGTAAGAAATTTCCATTCAATGATTTACAATTTAAAAAAAAAAAGATATAAATGATGCAATTAATTCAATCAATCAATATTATATTTCAAAAGCAAAATAAAAAAAGATTAAAAAAGATAAACAAAAAACATGCAAATGACTTTCCCTTCTGTTACTTATCAAATTTGAATTTTTAAATATCATCCCAAATATAACTCAAATCTTCATTATTTTTGCTAAAAAACCAAGCACTGGTGATATTTGATGTGTATATATATTTACTTTGTCATTAATTGTTTTATTTTGGAAGTTTCCTCCAGACATACAGATTCAAACAACTGCCCTTTATATATGTATAGATTTAAATATTGTTATTGAATCATCCAAAAGTGCCTTTCTAAGCATTATTATATTTATTAACCAGTAGTGTTAAATTTTAAAAGGATACAAATTAATGTAAAACTTGTTTCCTTTACAAAAATAAAAGAATTAGAAATTTAATCTAATTTTAAATTAAAACAGTCTTAGGATTTATTAGAGGAAGCATTGTCATCATTTATTCTCACTAGTATTGTTTCCATTTTATTTGTATTGCTTAAAAAATATACAAATAAATTCCATATAGTAGCATAATGGAGATTTGAAAAGATAAAAAAAATATAGTTGTATGACTAAATTTGAATAACTCCATCTGGTTAATTTCCATAGGCTAATTGGTAAGGTCCTCTCAAAATAAGAGAGGTTCCTAAAGTAAAGGATGTGTAGACATTTATTCTTTATTTCTAATCCATACTGCTTAATAAGCATAGAAAAACAACCTAAAATACAATAGAAATAAAATGAAGAAAAAAAAAGTTAATAAACCTCACAGTCTATACATGTTACACAGAGCTTAAAGTTTTAATGCAGATTCATTGGTCACTATTACTTGGTCATTTTTGGAAGGATCAAAATGCTAAAGGACATAAAATGTCTAAACATTTGTAATAAATAGCAGCAAAGAATCTGTAGAAAACAGACAAAAATCCAATCATCTGAACTGGTCAAAGTTGAGATCATCCCACGGATGTGTGTGTGTATGCGTGCTTGTTAAATGCATAGATAGATACCAGTTCGACAATTGACTAATTTTATATATATATATATATTCAATTATGTTTTAAGAATAAAAGCAGCCTGCTTTTATTCAGTCTTATTATCAAGCATTGCAAATTAGTGATAGTCTTAAAAGAGTTAGAACCACATATGCACATTAAGTGAATTGCAATGGCAGCTCCAACCAAACAGGTGACACATTGTGGTTAGGTAAGTTTGAGCATCTTGGTCTCATTTCACCACAACATTCTAGAAAACTTGCATAATGTACAAAACAAAAAGTAGGAAAAATAGATAAAGATAACTAAGATGCTGATAAAAAAAAGGGGGGGAAACTTGTAAAAAACAAGCAATTATTTTTCAACCCACATGATCGTTTTAAAAGTAAATTTGAAGTCAGATTCCCTAGCTTGCATCCACACAGACATCAATATAAATTTCTATACAAGAATCAAATCTATTCACTTATAACTGGATATAAAATTATAATTTTCATTGCTAAGTTTAATTAAAACTAATATCACAAATATATTTATTCTTAGCTACCACTTCTAGAATACATCTACTAGTAGTTAGAAACAAGACAGAATTAATAAAAATCATGGCTACAGAAAAGCATATTGTTTTTATAATACATAAAGATAATTTTCTTTACAAAATATTTTTTATCTATCCTTAAAAGGTGATATTTAGCAGAGATGCTAATAGGTATATCATCCTTGACCCAGTAAAATCTTATCTATGCATCCCAGTGTTTTTCTTTTTTTCTTCCCTACAATTTCAAGCTAACTGTAAATACATTTCAATAGTTTCTTAAAAACGAATTTCATGGGATGGGGTAAAAGGTGGGTGTTAGATGGCTTCAGTTGTTTCATCAAAGAAAACTATCCATCTTATTTCCCAAAAACTCATTCAAATCAAATATGCAAGTCCCAGGATGCACTAAATTAAAAAGTTATCAGCATCACTGATTTAGTTCTTAAAACTGGCATATTTTCAAACACAAAAAAAATTGAAAAGTTTACACTTTTACAATGCAAATGACCTATAAATCTGAATTTCTCTTTCGTAATTAAAAAGAAAAATTAAGTCAATTATGAAACTTTAATGCAGTATTTTGAAACAGAAAATCTGAGATTTAAAGTAATTTCCTCATCAATGCATATAAAATATTTGGATGCTATGATAGATTACAAGTTACAAAATAAACTGCATATAAATTTCAACAATTTAGAATTTATCTACACAGACATGTCCAGATTATAACAATCCTCAGACGGGAGAATCTGAGGATTATGTTATACACATAAAACTTGAGTAACGGTAATTATAGCATCCATTATATATATATATATATATATATATATATATATATATATGAGAGAGAGTAAGAGAGAGAGAGAGAGAGTAGGGAGGGGAGTAATTTCAAAGTTTAAAAACAAAATGAAAGACAAAAAAAGTTGACTTACTTTTGTTGTGGGATTGTTGGTATAGAAACAACAGGAAGAGCATTTCTTTTTTCGGCAAGGATCTTGCGCGCTTTTCTCATTTTGATTCGCGATTTGGCTTTGGCGTGCTTGGCTGTTGGTGATTTTTCATCGTTTTCATCACTAAGCATCGGTGTACACTCCGAGTCAGCTGGTGTATGTACATCACAATAGGACGTCTTGCGCACCCCAAGGGCAGCAGTGTTTACCACATCTCGCACAGGCTCAATTTTCATAAAAAGACCTGCTTGTTGTGCACAAGTCACATGGAAGGCAGTATAACAGTTGGTTTTGTGGCATTGAATACAAGCGCCAGTCCCTCGCTGTCGACATATATAACAGGTAAGTTTCCACCTGGCAGCTGGAATGTGGTTTATACTGTCTATAGGTTCTAAGAATACAGTATTAGCAAATCCAACTTCCGGAATCCAGAGGGCACACACAACATGAGCCCACCGATTATCATCAGTTTGTTTAAAAGCACCACCTTTATTTGGACAGAGGCAGCAATCAACTGCTCTCGATGGTGACTGAAGACATCGTCTACAGAGCCACTGGCCCTCAGGAATGTATGGCACACCATAACATTCCTGGTGGACAGCAAGGTTACACATATCACAAAACAAAATGTAATTGCTGTTTTGGCATTCACCATCCATACATATGGAACAGACAGCATCCTCATCTATCGATGGGTTGTTGTCCTTTCCATTACTCTGGCTTTGGAAGAACGCTTCTTTTTCAAATCTGTCCATCAAAGTTTCAAAAACTTCTTGTGTGATAGTCTGAAGACTATCATTTCGACGTTTCTCATTGATTATCTCCAGCCAAGCATGGTCCTAGCAAAAAAGAAACAAGAAAAATGTTAATGAATTGAAATTAACATACAGTAGCTGAAACACCAAAGTTATCTATAACAACACAAAAAGGAAATCATTTGTACAGCTGAAAATCATTGTTTAAGAGCTACAGTGAGATATGTTGCAAATACTTTACTTTATTGAAGAAAAGGTTGACTGTTTTTATTTCAAGAGAATAAAAAATTGTATATAGCTGAATATAAAATGAAATGCCAAAAAAACAGAGACGGTTAGATGATTTCACGCTCCCCTATCAGCCAGGTGACATATTCATGATGTAATAGGTAGGGAGTGTAGTTGTAGCATCCAGGTGATGCAGACAGTAATTCATAACACTTGACAAACAAATGATTGTTGGACTTAGAAAGATATGTAAGGGGGCAATTACTCTAAGTTGTTCACAGGCAATAATAGTAAAGGTAAAACATGAAATATGTAAATACTGAGCAGACATCAACAACACATGAAAACGGCAGGCACTCACACATAATGCAGGAAGAGAACTGCCAGTGACATCATGCATGAGTGATACAACACTTAGGTACTCCAATGGCCTCCCATATTCCCCAATTTAAATCTCCATTGATCATGTAAAGCAGGCATGTCAAACTGAGTAGTCCCCTAGGGCCGCATGGATTACATATGTATATCATGAGGGCCGCACATGACAACTAAGTCTTTAAGTCCTTCTTCTACATTAACAGAACAAAATGATGATTGCTATCACTAATTTCTTTATAATCAACTAAAAGCCAATGAATATATATCTAAAAAAAAAAAAAAACAACAAAAAAAACATTTTTGTTAAAAAGAAAGTAAAAAAGAATATTACTGACAGAGTTCAAATAAAACATACAAGTGTCATTGTCACTTTCAATTATAGCCATGTGTTGATTGAAAGCAGGAGAACACAAGAAAAACTCACTCCCTTCTATTGACACAGTTAGCCTCCTCCTTCCACAACTCAAAGGAAGGGGTAAGAAAATATGCATTGATAACAGAATCTGTTTCTTAACAACACATTGCCCTAATGAAAATAAACATTTGTAAAAAACTTTAAAAAACCTTGGTTACTGTAAAAGCACCATATGAGAGCATAGCCTGCGTGTGAGCCACACCTGTGCTTACTGAGGGCCGCATCTTTGGCATTCCTGATGTATAGGACATTTTGCAGATATCACTAAATTCTCTGCAGTCATGACCAACAAACATAATTTACTTATGAGCTGCCTGGAATGTGGCTGGATAGATATACCCACACAACTTCAACATCTTGTAAACACCATGCCACATCACATTGCCCCTATTATTCAGGCAAAGAGAGGAGGTACACATTATTAAATAGCTGTCTCTAATTTTTTGGCACATCAATTTAAATTAACTTTCAGAAACAGAGTCATAGCTTATTTATAGCTGTGAGTCATGTAAGTAATGACCAAAAAAGATTAATTTAGAACCACTATTTCATAAATTTTCTATTTTCAGAAAACCAAAATGAAAAATTATTCTTTTAGAAAACAGTAATAATGGCAGACTCAGCAAAAAAAAAAAACTAGTCCAACTTGAATAAATAAGTTTTTGTTTGTCATATAATATATGCTTCAAATTTTCATCAATTTACTAGATCTAAAAAAAAAAAAAAAAATGTAATAGGAAATGTAAATAAAATGAATCTCCTTTTAGAAAATAGAAGATTTTTATGTAGAAACATAAGAAGTGAAGAAACAAATATCTTTAAAGACATTGAAACAAACAGCTATTACACCCCAGCACAGTATTGTATGACATCTAACGTTTAGGTAAATTTTGATGACTAAATATAATGAAATACCAGTTATCATTTGATTGCAAAATTGCAAGCACTACATAAAGGATAACATTATAAAAGACTTGAAGCAGCTACCTGGCATCAACTAGGAAGAGGACAAAAAAAAAAAAAAAAACATGGTGTAATGGTTAGCAAGCTAGTCTTGCAGATCCGTTACTACTGAATAGCGAATTCGATCCTTGCTGGATACCCAATAAAAATCACCACATAAAAAGACCATGTTAATCCAGCCTGGTGGGAGGTCAGCAAAAAAATTTTTTCGCCTGGATAGAGGAAATGACATCACATTACAATATAGTAAAAAAATTTAATTCAATAATTTACAATTTAAAAAGAAATATAATATATAAATGAGGCAATTAGTTTAATTAATATTATATTTCAAAATGAAAAAAAAAAAAAGACATTAAATTAAAGTTTTTAAATTTAAAATAATTCTGAAAAAATCTTTTGGTATTATGTAAAATTCAATAAATAATTATTAAAAAAACATTATTTCAAACCATAGATGATTTTTAAATCAAAAGTTCATAGACATGAAACCACTCTGAAAAGATAAATCAATGTCTATTTAAAATATTAAATGCAAAAAAATATTTGAAATTCATTTCTTAAAAAAACAATTTTGAATTTGTTTAAAAATTAAATATCAAATTGCAGTACTCATTTTATGTATGGATAGTAAACAGTGAAAAAAAATATTAGATAAACGATTGTTTATCCCATACAATTAAATATTTACTACAACTTTGAATCAGTAAAAACACAGATTTAATTAAAGCTTAATTATAAAAAATTATCATTTAATTTGTTACTAATTTCTTATGTTACTTTTCAATACAAAAATTTTTTTTAAAGATTTAACAATTGTATATCTGATATATTAACATTAAAAAAATAATTACAAAACTAAATTAATGTGATTGCTTTATAAGCAGTGGCTAACATGAAAAAAAATAAATAAAAATAAAAAATTGATTGTTTTGTGCTTCCATATTGATTTGTTTACCTTTGATATTCACAAACACCTGGCATTTTTAAGTAGAATTTATTCAATTAATATTTCAAATTGAATAAAAAATTAAAAAATATATAAATAAATTAATTGAATTAAAATAAAATGACTGTATTTAAATTTTAAATAATTCTTTAATTTTTTTGTACTGTCAAATTTAATAAACAATTATAAAACAAACTAACTCAAACTATAGATGATAAAATATTATTATTGTTTATTATTATTGATTATTATGAAAAAATCAGAAACCATCAATAAATTAAAATTGGTTGACTTTAAGACCTTTTTGATAGCATTTTTTGGATTTCATGGGCAAAAATGCTTTTATAAACCAATTTTTAGTAGTAGGGAAGCTCTAGAACTCATTTTACAGACAAAAATAGATTACAAAAAGTCGCCATTTTTTGCCAACCCCACCAAATTTGGAGAGGTAAAAATCAACATAACTCCGCCAATTTGTGGAATTGGAAGCTCAAATTTTGGAGATTGTCTAATGTTAACATAGTCCACACCTGGTAAAAATTTCAGAAAAATTAAAGGGGTGGGTGACAATTTTACTCTTTTTTCTGGATAATTTGACATAGAATTACCCATAAGCTTATATTGCATTTACAAACAAAAAGATGTTTCTCTGATTACCTTGAGATTAATCAATTTTATTGCTTTGTTAATTCTGCTTGGAATACCAAGTTAGTTAAGGCTTAGTCATTAATCTGTAAAAAGTAAAACTTTGTCAAGTTTATCATGCGAAATCCTTTTGTCATACATATACATATATATATATATATATATATATATACACACACACACTCACTGTTTCTATAAACTGGGATTTAATGAATACAATTTACTAAGTAGCAATGCAATTTCATAGACAGTTGCATTTTCATTAGGTGTCAGATGAAAAATGCTTCTTTTTTTTTTTTTTTAATGCTGCTATAAACTCATAAAATCCTCTCAAACTATACATCAAATGAAAGGAAATATATTTATCTACAAATTTATCAAGGTTATTTATGTGTATCTTTTTTATAACATTTTAATAATGAGACAAGAATAAAAAATGATGAATATTAAAACAATCATTTCCTTTTACTTTATATATTAAAACTTTGATGTAAAAATCAAGTTATATATATAAGTTGCTTTTTTTTTTAAACAAATTCTTAGAGATGGTTTGTTTATAATATCAAAAATGTATTTAATTAGTTTCTGAAAATTTTAAAACACTATTTCCTTCACAAAGTGAAAGAATTAACCTTATATTTATAAGTAAAAAATATCTCTCTCGTCCCAATAAAAGCAGGTAGTGCTTGAGAAGAATCCCAGGTCTGCTGATTTTTTAAAGGTAAATCTGTGTAAATGATGCACACTTTTATAGCGATTCTAAACAAACTACAGTGCATAAATTTACTAAAAAAAATACATGAAAAATTAATAAAAATCTGTTTCACTGATTGGTTATTAAGACTAATTTTTACAACAAAAAGTTACAATGCCACAGAAGCTGAACTTTGAGAACGGCTGACAACAAAAGTAACTGACCAATATAAACCACTAATAAACTGAGTTAAATATCATTCTTTATTCTATTTTTCTACCAGATTCACATAATTGAGTTTTTGTAAATAAGCAAAATATAAAAACACTCGTGTGAGTGAATTACACATAAAAATGTTTGAATATTTGTCATTTTTTCCCCAGTCTCATTAAAAACTTATAAAAACAAATAGATATAAACTAACTTGATAAACTTTTTAGATAAGTCAATTTCTATTTATTTGATGTATGGTTTGTTAGGATTTTATAAGCATTTTTTCAGATGCCACCAACAGAAAATGCAAATGTCTACAGCATTTTGGGTGCCTTGAACATTGCTACTATAAGAAGCCTGAGTGATGAGTTATGTCTTTTTTAAGGGTTCAATGATATTCACCAGCAACTTTTACATATACATGCAAAATTTCATTGCTTTAACTTGAATAATTTTTGTTGTAAATGGGACTTGTCAATGAAAACATATGTTGTCCAAAAATGTCCAGGAAAATAAGGACCTGTATTGTCTGGTTTTCCTAACTTCAAGTGCTTTTATTTCAAAAAGTTATGGATGGATTTGGATAATCCTTTCTTTTTTTAAAATCTTATATCAATCTATATTTTATATCATATTTGTTATAGAAAAGTTCTAGTTTAAATTTTTCATGAGCATATAGTAAGCAAATATATAAAAACATTTGCCCTAATCATTACATATGTATAGCAAACTGAAAGCAAGTATTTGGGATGAAACAATTCTGAATGAATTTGAATCCAGTACACATAGTCAAGGTTTCAACTTTATGCACTGAATAAAAGTGAAAAAATGTTGTTAGTGTTTAAATTTATACTATTTACAATAAGTTAGAATACTTTGGGATTATATATTCTAAGTAAAATGCAGATTCATATACAATAATTAAAATCAATTTCCCATAATTTAACAATCGCTTATATAACTATAAATTGAGTAAATTTTTAGAGATGGATAAACCCCAAGTAAGAAACACCAATTCTTCTGTAAAATAAAAAGATATAGATGAAAATGAATTTAAGAATTGTTTTAATTAACAAGATCTTTTTCTTTCACATGTATTTTCAGGCACAAAAACCTAACAAATTAGAAAATAGTCTTACTGATAGTAAAACATCATGACTAACAACAATTAACTTTTCTAATAACTGCCATGTAATTATAATTACAACTTTAATATCTACATTTTACCAAATGTTACTTTTTCTTATAAAAACATTCCTCAAATTTAAGTACAAATGTGAACTCCTTCAATAAATAAAAATAATGAATAAAAACAGACTCATTAAATTTTTATAAAACAGAAAAATTCAATTCAAAATTAAATCTATAAAAAATTTAAAAAAGAATAAAATCTTTTTAATTCTTTTTATATGTCCATGAACATAAATTTGACATTATTCTATTTGCATTAAATTCTGTTTTTTTTTGTTTTTTTAACCAATAGAAAAAAATAAAACTTTTCTTTCTAATAACATTAGAATAAATGTTTCTAAAACCTTTTTCTTTTAAGATATTACATTATTTTTGCTCCTGTATTATATTGCATGGCCATTTAAAAAAATCCTATGATATTGATACCTATGCCTGACAGTTTCAGATCAAAATATTTACTTACCAAGATACAAATGTCATTCAATAAATAAGGGGAATTTTTTTTTTAACACAAAAATTTTTTTTCAGAAATTTTTTCCATAAATTATTTTCATCTCACAAGATTATTTATTTTGAGGCAATTTAAAATGGTGGCAAAATCAAAACAGAGTGCTCCAGGCATGAACAGAGATCGGTTATCAAATTTTGGGTGGCTGAGAAGTGCAAACCATGTGACAATTACAGAAGAATGTGTGATGTGTACGAAGAAGCATGTTTTAGTAAAAAAAAAAAATAAATAAAAAACAGTTTACAAATGGGCTAAACATGAGTTTACCACTACAAGTTTGAGTTGAAAGATAGTCCATGGAGTGGAACCACACTGATTCTCCAGTAATGAAAACGTTCCAAGCACAGCAGTCAGTAAAGAAGGTCATGTTAACAGTCTTCACACATCACAATTGATTTACTTGAAAAAAGGTGCAACTGTAAACAATGCTTCCTATTGCTAATTCCTTAGACAAAATTCACCTTATTCCTTGAATGACCTTTATATTTAAATTAAAACAATTGGCAATGAGAAGGGTACCCAGCTGTAAAATGATGATCTGTAAATTCCATAATGAACACTTGTATATTTTTGTACATGAAATCAGTGTACAACAGAGATTTGTCTCTTATGAGGAATTTGCATTGATAGCTTACAAGAATTATTTCATGTAAATTAAACTTAATTGATACTTTTTCATAAAATGGAATTTTCCAAGAACACAAGTATTATAGAGGAAGACAATTTAACCCTCTAAGAAATAAAACAATTTTTAATAATCCTTTTTTAATAATCCAAATTTAAATCCTCAGATAATGGGTGAATTTAACATTTCAAAATTAGCATTAAGTTAATACAAACATTTTATTACAATACATATAATACCTTTCTAATGTAAAAACAACAGTATCTAAGTAAAACTTTTTTTTTAACAAAAGCTTTTAGCAGATAGTAATTATTCTACAATATTTATTTATTTACATGCTGGTGCTTTCTATGACACTTATGAACCCTAAAAACTGTCTATGAAAGCATATTTATGAAAAATTTAGGTAAGTAGGATGGTGGTAAAAATTTGTGACTATAATCATTTTTTACTGGAAAAAAAGGGAGAAATAATCTATGTGAAGAGACTCCCTAATGAGGAAACACTTAAGAGAGGAAGTGAGCAAGGAGATCCAGATTCCTCATAAATGTCAGCACATCAGTAAATATTTGATGACATAAGAGTTTATCAACATATCAAATGATCACAATCACAACAGGTGGGGAAAAAAAACAATAATAAATAGTGACTTTATCAGAAATTTAACAGAGTAATTACTTCCAATATTGACAGCTAGTTAATTTTGTCTTTTGTATGTTTTATAACACAGGAAAAAAATCTAGTATATCAACTTTGATAGACTATCCTAAAAGTAAAATAAATCTAGCAAATACTGCACCATCATGTAAATTAAAAAGGATTAAATGTGCCTGGCTTATCAACTAAAGTCGAAGAATAATGACCATACAAAAACAATTATTATTTTTTTAATTATAAAAAGCAATCTATTCAGTACCTTGTGCAGAACTCTCTAATTATATTGAAACTATTATACAGATCATATATTACATTCTTTTATCAAGCTCCATTGAAAAATCATTCCACTGCACAGCTTTATGTCACTGCTTCTATTAAATTTTCATCTTACAAGTTGATAAATTTAGCTGCTAATTAAACCTGCTTGTCAGTATTGTTTTCACTTCCATATAAAAGATCTTTCAATTAATAATAACTAATTTTTGTTCATTTAAGAAGTAGAGAGCTGATGATACATAGTAATAAAAAAGAAATCTGGCTTATCTTAGTTGACTAGCTAAACTTGCAATTCTTTATTTGAAGATAAATCTGAAGGAACCATAATGAGATTAGAAATGACTGATTCCTAACCTTCCAACTTTTGAAACAAAAATGGACAATAGTTTCAGGTCACTTATGATTTGAACTAACAAGAATTTCAGGAATTAGAAAAAATCATGAAGGGAAAATAAAAATAGAACTTAGTCTCTTTAAGACAGTTTATCAAATATATTACTAGACCATTTTATTAAGAAAAGATTTGAACAATCTAATCTCAATAATAATACTAAAAGATCCTACATATAGAAAAAAATTTAAACAGGTTAAAATATCTAAATTCTTGTACAATTTGGTTAGTAATTAAAAATTTAGAAAGTCAACATTATAGTTAATATATCTATTAAAAAAATGAAGTTTTATAAAATTTGATAAATAAACAATATTAAGCCCCTATCTTTCAAAGTTTGTCTTAAAGTGCAAAAGAAAAACTGAATTCTTCTTGTCTAAAAAAAAAGAAATGTTCATCTCTAAATTATTTAAATACTGCACAAAACAATCTTTGTTTTATAATAAACTAGCTAAAGTACCCGGTCCATGACCGGACTAAAAATAAAAAATAAAAAATAGGCAAAAAAAAAATCTGCCTATTTATTTATCATTAGAATTATGATAAATTAAAGAACAAATTTTCTCATTCAAGTTACGTACATTAGAATCATCATATCATACACTGTTTTGTTTATATATGAAATGTTAACGACATCGTATTTTTATTATATATCCAATACGAATATACAACTATGTTTACTTAGTTACGAAATTAGTTATAATTTAACTACCTATTTTTGTAAAAGGCTCCAATAAGCGCTTACTACTTTACTTCGCTCTTTCTTACCAAATAAATATTTGGAAGATAGATTATTTCATTTCATTGACAGGAATAAAAAGATTGCGATATGAATAAGATTTGATTTTTCCTTAAAACATACTTTTGCTGTCCGAAGCAAAATAATTTTTTTATAATTCGCTATAAAAAATAATTCAATTGATAAAGACTCGTACAAATTTGAGCAAGATTATTTTCTCTTCTTTTCATGAAAAGTTTCACTGAAACTCCAGTTTGAAAAGTTTTAATTGCTTGATAAGTTAGAAGTACATTGTAATTTATTTCTTTGAATTTTTTCTACATGACAATTCAAATCTAGTTCTTAACGATAAAAAGATGCAATATCTATTTTTGCTTACATTTTAAAACGTTTTCATTAGTTCTCTAAACTATTAAGACTTTTTTAAAAACCATTAGTATTAATTACTAAACAACTCGTTTTATCATTTTTTTAAATTTACATTTATACAACCCTATACTGGTGACTGTTTTTATTAACATTTAAAATCTTATTTTTAAAAAATGTAACCGTAAACTTGTGTTTTAAAACAATTTTCATTTTTCTACAATTTTGTGCATGACAACAATTTAATTTAAGTGAGTGTACATTGTAAAATAAAAGTTAGTTTCAAACATACGATAAATATAACGTTCAAGTTTGTCGCTAACATTTTCAAAAACAGTCAGCCGAGCTCCTGCTGATATACCAAGCATTAGCAGCAGCAGCAGCTATGCTATGGCTTTCGAAAAATCGTTTGATTTTTGTTTGATTAATTAATTATATCCCTTAATCAGTAAAAATCAATAACCAAATTTGGAGTGTTCTTAGTTAGAACGATATCAATGTGTATGCAAGATTTTAAATCTGAGTGACCTCCCGTTTTGGAGTTATACGTCGACACGTACATACCAAAATCTCTCTTTTATAGATTAGATTAAAAAACTTTTGAAAATAAATGATAGGACAAATCAGAAGAACGACTTTAATTGCCACTGCATTTTTTTTTAATTGTTAGATAATAGATAGGCATAGCCTATCATTTTTAGCAAAAAAATGTAGAGTAATTTGAAATAACTGTAAACAGTGGAAAGTTACACCGTTCGTTATATAGTTTGAATGACAACAGCCTTGAACTCCCATTTGTCTAGAACAAGGTTTCTCATTGGCTTAAGAGAATAATGTGTCCAGACAAATCTGAGAAAGCAGATTTAGAATTTAGTTAGTTGAGACAACTGCTTTGGATGCAGCTTACATCTTTGCTCTCCATGGGCGTACAGGTTAACAGTGTATCAGGAAATGAAAATGTATTTGGAAAAATAAAGATGTCTACACACAAAAATATATCTATATGTTGTTCTTGATTATAAAAGAACACAAGATGGAACCCAAAGAGATACAACCCTCAGCCAAAGAAAGCAGATATCCAGCCTGATCCAAGAAGAAACCAGAGTAGAAGAATGAAGAGACACAGCAATACAATAACTGACACTGTGCTAGTCATAAATTTCAATTAAACATAGTCTTAATTGGTTTTAAATATTCAAAAATATAATTAAAAGAATAAATGGATAATAAAAAAAAGACAGAATCACATGCAAACTCTAATTGGGAAATCATTTTAAACTTACACCTTTCCTCAGATGATCTATGTATGGGCTTAAAGCTTAAAGAATCCAGTATAAAATAAATCAAAATAGAAATAAAGAGAAAAGCTCAGTAGACTATTTTGGTCTACTGAGCTTTTCTCTTTTTTCTATTTTGCATACCAACAAAAATCTTTAAAGAATGAGGCTAAACTTTTCCAACCAAATTCAATGTCAACATATCTCTAATTTACAGTTGTGTTGTCTGTATTCTGGCCTTCTGGCCTCTCCTTATATTTCAGGGTTTTTTTCTCTCAAAATTAACTGTTTAATAAATGATTAAATGAAAATCTTCAGAATGGTTGCTCCACAATCTATGTGCTAAATTTAGTGACAAGTGTCTTCACGACATCTGCCAACTTCATCATGCAAAAACAGGCTAAGAGGCTAAGAGATTAGAAGAGAAATTCCATAACTGGTCTTATCTGTGCTAAATGCAGGATTAAGGACAGCTTAGAGATGTCTAGAGTAGTAAGGCTTGCTGTATCTTGATAAATAACATAACCCTCAGAGTTAAAAGCTAACGGTAACCAAAGACAATGAAAATTGATTAGGAGGATTCATTTGAAAGTCATTACATAGAAATAGATTTATTCAAGTATCTTAGTAGAAATGAATACATTCAAAAAGGAGTTGGTCATCCAAGTTACAATTGGTGACACTAAAGTACAAGTTATATAATCATAACACAAATGAAAAGTCAGCTGTGCTCTTAACCATGATATCTTACAATTTGCTTTCCACCCTAAAAAGATATTCCTTATGTTCTTATCAGCTATTTTCTCCAATTACTTTACAAAAATAAAAAATAAATAAACAGCTTCAAGGAAGTATACCTCTAAGCAGCATCTACCCCTGTTGTCTAAAAGGGGTAGGGGTCAAATTCATTGCCTGATGTCTGAAGTAACAAAAGAGGAATGACAATAGAGCTAAGCTATTTTTGGCACTGCACTCAAAAATGTATTCATGAGTATGTATGATTCCACTTTAAAATGCCAACCTTGTATTGAAACCTGCTTTTAGCAGACAGGTAAAATAAAAAAAATAAAAAAAACTTTGAAGAATTGGAAGCAATAGCATTTACCATAATACCTGTTTCATCAAAAAAACCTCATTTATGGTATATAGCAGTTTTAGAATAAAGAAGTAGCCCAATTCAATGATTCATAAATACTAATGAACAGTCGCTTTATATAAAGCTGGCTGCATTCATGTGAATAGATTGTGTCATCATTTAAAAGCCACTTCCCAAATAACATCAAGGAAAAATGATTAAGTTATAAATCTCTAAAATGGTAGACAAGTATACTTTCATGGTGGACTTTGTTTCAACAAATTTCTTAGATCAATAATCTCATCATAGATTTTAATTACAAAAAATTAGATGACCCAGAAATGAACCTGATGTAATGAATATGTATATACTTAGGTACCCCCTCACATTAATCTGATTGGTTAGTGTTAGTTGACAACACTTACTAACGAAGCATGTTAGATTTGTTCGAGACTTACAGAAAGTAAGTAATTGTTTATAACACTTGCTAACGAAGAAAGTTAGACTTGTTTGACACTTACAGAAAGTAATTATTTTATTAACGAGGAACATTTTATAGAAAGTAAAAAAAAGTTTCCCGCTCTTGTTTGGACTTAGAAAACTTTATTGTATACACAATTTGGAACATTTTTTTCTTGTGGAGACGTTGGTAAAATGGAACAGAATACAGAATTAACTAAGGTGTTGCAAGTCATTTTACAGCAACAACAATAAATGCAACAACAAGAAAGGTTTGAAAATTATTCGAACAACAGGAAAAAAATAAAGCATTTTTGGAAGGCATATTATTTAGGTTGACAAAAGAACCAGGTTCTAGATTTTTTTTTCGGATGAAGGAATTTCAAATTCACTATCTGAATTTAAATACGAACCTGACATTGGTTCGACGTTCCCAGCTTATTTTCACAGGTATGAAGCAATATTTATGAAAAGGTGCGAGCAGTGGACCGATGAGGAAAAAATTACTCTATTATTACAGAAATTAGGAACAGAGGAGAATATGAAATATGCGAATTTAATTCTACCAAAAAAGCCAGAGGAAATTACATTCAGTGAAACAGTAGAAGTTTTGTCAAAAATTTTCGATAAAAGAGATAGTCTTTTTCATACGTGGTATAAGCACCTAAATATTGTAAAACAAGAGGACAATGATTTTGTCACTTATGCAGGTATGGTTGCGTTAACCAACTCAGTGGGAGGCTTTTAAATTAAAAGAATTATTAAGCGACATGTTCAAGTACCTAATTTTTGTCCAAGAGCTAACAACACTGAAAGACAAAGAAATTAGATCAAGAATCCTCACTATCATGAAACAGGACCCAAATATTATGCTACAAAAAGTGACGGAGGAATGTCAACGACTAATAAATATAAAAAAAGATAATACTCGGATTGAGGAGAAGAGCATTTCACGGGTACAAACTGTAAGACAACATAAGTGGATGAAAAATAAAGAAAGAAAACTTATATGCAGTTTGTGTGGAGGACAACATATAAAGAAGGATTGTTTCTTTAGGGATAAAATATGTTTCAATTGTGGGCATATAAGCCATAGAAGTTCTCACTGTCGGCTTAAAAAGAAACAAAAAGGGAGTCGTGAACTAATGTAAATGTAGTTTTGACTAAAAACCAAATTGAGGAGGGTCAAAGAAGAAAATACCTCAATGTAAAAATAAATGGGTAGACCGTAAAATTATTACTCGATTCAGGTAATGATACTGGCCATCCAGGGAGGTCGAAAATGAAATCTCTAATGAGGATATATTTATTGGCCGAGGATGGACCATGACATAGAAAATTTGGTGAAATAGTGCAGAGGATGCCAAGTGGCAGCAAGGGATCCACCGGTAAAGATTCAACCATGGCCAAACACAGATGTCCCATGGACCTGATTACATATCGACTATGCAGGGCCGCTAAAGGGATTTTATTACCTAATTGTTGTGGACAGTTTCACTAAATGGCCAGAAATTGTTAAGTGCAGACATCCAACTGCAACAAATACAATAAACGCACTTAATGAAATCTTTAGTCACTTTGGAGTCCCTAAAACTTTAGCCAGCGACAACACAACCCAGTTTACGGGAAGAGAATTCAAGGAATTCTGTACATCATTGTCCATCGATCACATGAAAATGGTAGTATATCATCCAAGATCGAATGGACAGGCAGAAAAATTCGTAGACACATTTAAAAGGGCTCTGAGGAAAAATCAAGGCGTGGACACAAATGAAAGAAGTATCCAGAAATTTTTGCCAGTTTATAGAATCACGCCAAACCCAAATACAAATTCAGGTTTATCACCAGCAGAGTTAACATTTGCAAGAAAAATATGCTCTGTGTTCAACAGACTGTTGCCTAGTCAGGCGAAGAAAACTTGATAAAAAAGAAAACCAGATGGCTAAAGCATACAAACCAGGTGACAAAGTTTTTTTCAAGAACTTTAGGGCTGGAAAAATGTACTGGGAAGAAGGAACGGTAACAAAAAAAATTTGACAGGTCATATATGACGACAAAAGTGAAAAGTTTCTGTACAAACGACATTGGAATTAATTGAGACCTAGACACACTACAGAGGTCACGGAAAATACCAAAGAGATTCCAATGGAAATCCAGTATGACTCATTTGAAATTCCTGTTCCAGTAAGTCAACATTCACCAATAGATGTATCCCTGAACCCAAGGCCAGAGGTACCAGTGTGTAAAACGCCACCACTGCAAGAATTGAGGCATAAAAGACTTAAGAAACAAATCAACCGATTAAGCCCAGATCCTAAAAAGAAAAAATATTGAAGCTAAATTTCACAGAGAATTTAGCTCAGGGGAGGTGATGTAATGAATATGCATATACCTAGGTACCCCCCCCCACAGTAATCTGATTGGTTAGTGTCCACCATAAATACTGAACAATGTAGAGGTACAATACTGAACTACTAAAATAAATAAATAAATTAAAATAAACCAATTAACAGCTATGCTAACTGTAAAATTCACAACTTACAAATTTGACTTCTAAATAAACCTTAACTTTTTTTTTTTTTTCTAATGAAAAAAAAAAAAAAAAGTTTCTGAGCCAATCAATACAGAAAAAAATCCATAGAAAAAATAGTCAATATTTTTATACTTTATTTATGATCAGGATAAATTCTAATTATGTCAATCATTTTCCTCACAAGAAACATAAAATTCACAATTCACTAAGTCTAGATCATATCTCTTCTAGCAGATATAAAAATCTAGTCAGAATTTAATCAGTAGCCTATTACTATTTCACTAAAGACAGAAAAGAAAAGAAAAAAAAAAAGGAAATTTCTGAGCATTGTAAACATTTTAATGAAGAATTTTTCATGAAGAAAAAAATAAAAAAATAACAGATTAGGAATGGAACAATTTGGTGTATACAAAAAAAAAACTATTCTCAATGAAGATGAAAATTTATGCAAAAAAAGTATTAAAGGTGATAAGAAGATAATGCTGAAAAATATAGCAGTTTCTATAACATAAGAGGATTATTATATTTTAAAAGATGTTGCACTTAAAACTGACAAGGAATTCATAGCTGACAGCATGAAAAGTTGAGAAACTAAAAGCAAAGTAGTAAGACTACAAGATTAGGTAGGGATGAAAGTTTCTCTGACAACTCTGACCAGATGCTTCCTGTCCAACAGATTCTAAGTGCCTTGGCTTTGACATGGAAGCCACCAAGCACAAGTAACAGCTATGGATAATAAATGATGCCTGGTTCAAAAATGTAATCATAGGCCAAGCCATGACACTCACCATGTTATCAGAATGTATGGGAACCTGGTTTGAAATGCAAGTGTCAAGTAGTTCAAATAACATAACCCTTTGAAATGCAATAGCAGATCATAGTACTCAAGTGGATGAATAAAATAAAAATATTAAGTATATTATTATTACTTGTGAAATCATAATGTTCACATTTGATAAGACTGAAAATGTTTTTTGTTAATTATTCTCCATAAGTAATATAGAAAAATCTTTTTTTTTCCATTACTAATTGTCCAATAGACAAACATTGTGGGAAATTTTATTCAAATATTTAAATAACAGATTATTTAACAGCATTCATAACAAGAGATAAATCTTAGATAGTTTAATGCTTAGAATAGAAAAAGGTAATAGGGGCTAAGTTAATTTCCTGTGTTGAAAAAATTAAGAATCATCTATCTATATAGAAGAAAGAAAACAGCTTTTCTCTTAGGAGAGAATATCAGATTAGTACAAGTATTATCCTAATATTCATAATATTAACAAGAAACATGAACAAAATAAGATTAAGATTCAAAACTTATCTATGTCTTGTAAATTGTATTTTAAATAATTCAGTCCGTAAAAAAGGAGTAGTAGGAGTAACCTTAGTTAATTTTTCTAGACATTAAACAACAAGCCATTTCAAAACGAATGGCCACCAATGGCTTAGCTATCAGACTAATTTTTGAATGTAATGATATTCTGGACTTTAACTAAGTTAAAAAAAGAGAAGAATTTCATTTTTTTTTTCTCATGAAGATAAACTCACATTATCAAGGCCATACAAGTGTAGTAACTGGAGATGTATAACTCTGCATCAATAAAATTATGGTCAAACCAGACTTCAAATGCAGTGTTAATCAAACATGCGGTTTTCATAATCATTCAGTAATCTTGCACTGGCTTGACACTGGATATCAGATTCTGGTAAAGGATAGTATTATATGCGTCACATAAGTGTGTAGCATTGGATACTACGGGATGCAGCATGGTGGATGTGAAGCAAGATGGATGAACCCAAAAGTGGGTCAACAGTACACTTCACTCAATGCTGGGTGAATGAACCTTATTAGTCAATGGCCAGGATCAAACAGTTCAGTTAGAAAATTACTGTTACTCATCTATAGATGAGAAAAAATAGCTACCAAATGATTGCCGTGACTCAAATTAAAATCAAACGTCACATGGATCAATAAGGAGGCACATTCTGCTAAGGTAGTAGCCCTGGCTCCAGTTTGAAAAATCAGCTACAGAACCCAAACTTAACACTTTTAACATTAAATACAATAAATCAGCTTACAGCATCTGCAGAGAATAAGAATATAGACATCATATATGTAAAGGAACATAGATATTACCATGGTGAACTAGAACTAAAATATCATGAATCTGGTAATGGATGGACATTTGTGTTGGCATCCACAAGGAAAAAGTCTGTCAATGCCATCATAGGAGGTGTAGGAATGCTTTTAAGTCCTTGTGCTTTAAAGTCACTAAATAGCATAGAGAAAATCCAACCAAGAATGATGTATACCACATTTGAATGGGTCCCCAGGAAATTGGGTCTTAACTAAAGTTTATTTGTTATGGGGGAGTGGGAGAGGGTCAAAGCATGAACTAAAAACAAATGAAAAAATATATTGCCTTTGAAATTCAAAATAAACATTTATCTAAAATAAAAGCTCTTAAAAAATATAAAAATTATATTAAAAGCGGATTATCAGTTAATTTTTAGTGATTTTTTTTTTTTTTATTATTTTGCAATCTGCCATTTTTGCAGGTGACTCTAGTTATCATGTGAGCCTAAAAATTGCCTTTGAAATCTTAATTTTAACTTCAAGATAATATTAATTTAATAGTTTGAAAGATAAAAAGGAAGCTTACTGTTTGGGCATACTTAAAAACGTTAAAAAATGAGACTGATATTGGAGTTTTGGAAGTCTTCTGTTAATTCAACACAAATAATGTAAATTTATTCATCATAAATATCAATTCTCTCAAAGATATTATAAATTAGGTTATTTTGGGGAGAATTAATAGAAAAAAAAAATCAGTTTTATTTATTATTCAATTTTTCTTGGCGCTTTTTTCAGTTTGTTGTGTGCAATGTATCAGGATTTTTTATGGAAAAATTGCATCCCTAGAACGCATGGATATGATTTTAGATTTTAATGCATCAAGGATGCAGGACACATACCTATCAGCATCTTTATGTCAGTGATGAACTGGACATCACCAGCTTTATAATGAGCTATCTTCCCTAGTCCAACACATTTCTAAAAACAACATTCTGAGTCATTGGTGGAGATATGAATACTCAAATAGGCAAAAACAAAAATTATAAATTCTATTTATACAACTCTTCAAACAGAAATGGGAAACATCTAGCCAAGTTTTATCTTGAGAACAGGCTTGTTTGCCTTAACACCAAATTTTAGAAAAGCAAGGGAAGTCCGACAAGGAACCACAAGGTTCCAGGTTTGATACCAGCCTTAAACGAATCTGTGCAGTGAATTGAGGAGCTGATGGTAGGTGTGGCGCTCCACCTCAGATGCCAAAACAATCTCCTTGATCTAGCGCTAGTGAAAAGGGGATAGACTCACTCGCTGTCTGGCTGATACCGACTTTAGGCCACCCTGACAACTTTACTTTTTTATGGACCTCTACCAACCTGAATAACTCAAAAAGCACAGCTAGATTACATATTAATAAACAAAAAGTGGATAAACACCACTATGAACTGCGAGGCATACTGCTCTTTTGAAGTAGTATCTTCCAATAACAGGACCGTCTCAATAAAGATTCATTTGAGTCTACATGGAAATGAAAATAAAAAAATTTAAAAAAACAGATAAATCTGTATGATATAATTAGTCCTTACTTGGCAATAGTGATATATGCAATCACTATTTGGTGATTGAAAGAAACAAGTTTAATACTATTCAGAAAACATCTAAAAGACATACTCTAAATGATAAATATGAAAACTTTGATCCTGCCCACTTAAAAGCAGTAGCCGAGTGCATACCAATCAAACAAAGAACCAAATGTACAGTTCCCTGGGAGTCAAAAGCAGTTAGAGAAAAATGAGATAACATAAAAATTATCCCTACTTAATAAAAAAGAAACCCAACAAACACCAATGTGGAGAAACTTAAGAAAACTCATGACTAAAATACATCAAAGACCAAATAAATAAAATCAGAAATTCTGTAGAATCTTAATTAGCATGGCAAACATTAAATGAAATTAGCAGTAGGAAAAGCACCGCAAAACCAAAGTTAAAAGCTGACAGCTAAGAAGAAAAACTTTGAAGTGGAAGGAACACTTCAAGAATCTGCTTGGAAACCCTCCTGAAATCACAGATAAACTTACCCAAGAAATTATTAATAGCCAACTGGACATCAAACATGGACGCAGGATGAACTTAAAGTTCTAAAAACAATCAAAAGCAGAAAAGCTGCAGGCCTCAACAAAATAGCCACTAAAGTATGCAAGACAAGAAAATTTGACAACATACTTCTTTGATTATGCAAAGCAGTGTATAAACCCGAGACAAACGGCTGCATCCTTCTCCACATTAAATGGCCTCTCAAATTAGTAGACCCATTCACAGTGATATCTCATCTACAGAAAGAGATGTCAATATACACATAGAAAAGGTATGAACTACTATTGATCATGTGAAAATCTGAGATGAAATAAAATTGGACTTCTTCCAAGTTGTAGCCTTATCAGTACTATTGTATTTGTACCACTTAAGATTTCAATGAAAAACTTGGAGAAAAGCTAGATGGGAACTACACAAGGATGCTAAATGCCGTTTTGAACAAATCCTGGAATATACAAAACAGCAGCGATACAACCACTTTCCTCCTATCTCACAAACCATCCAATTAAGACAAACAAGACATGCTGGACACTGCTGGTGAAGTAAGGACAAACTTATAAGTGACATTCTCCATGTGGACTCTTATACATGGACACACCAGTGTAGGCCAACCAGCAAAAACTTACATACAACAGCTATGTGTGAACATTGGATGTTGAGAACTTGTCAGGAGTGATGACCAAGTTGAATAGAACAAGTATTCAGCGATAGAATACATTTTTCACCAATTATTCACAAGAATCTGCATGCAGCACTTGTAAGAGGATGGATCCTAAAATAATGCCTTCTTTTATTTTGGCTCACATCAAAGATTAATATTGGTAGTAGTATTTTTTTTTTTTTTTTGCCTTGTTACAAATTGTTACAATCTTATGGGTCATCCTTTAATCTTTAAGCAAGAACACTTTTCCAGTGGAAATCCTTGGTAATCTTCTGTTAAAGAATCCTCAGTATTGTAAGTTCCACCTCAATGATTTGCAAGTGGACCATGAAAGTATCAGTGTTTAAGTAGTGAATCAGCCACGCATTATGGCTGTTGATTGGCCTGAGGAATAAACCACGTAACCTCACCCTGTCTATAAATTTAGGTGGGGAATTGTAGCACACCTTCCAATACAAATAGTAGTTTGGAAAAATGGCATATGATATGAAAGCATTGAATTTCTCCATTTAGAAAAAAATTGCAACTACTACTGACATTCATCAACAGTTATGAACATTTATGGTGACCAAACTGTGAGCAGTTAGGTGAGGAGTAATGCGGTTCAATAGTGGCATCAGTGATGTGAATGACAGGCCATATTTAACACAGCAATCAGTTCATCTGCATAAATTGGAAGAAAGAAAGATGGACTATACAGACAACATTTTCCTAACAAGGATGCCATGATCACTGCTGCAAAAAAAGGGCATCACTTCCTCTAGTACAATTTTTTTATAAGCATGGAAAGCAGACTCAATTCACTACTAACAAAAAATGCAGAGCTAATGGTAATGACTTTGTTTTGTTTTACGGCATATCAACCTTGGTGGATCATTTAATGCCAACTAAGTTTGGGATCCGTAGCAATAGTTTGGTAGAAAATAAATGTGTATATGTATAGATTTTAACTATTGTTCAATTACTCATATTTTTGAGTACAATCCCACTTCTTTTAGGAAATGTAAAATCCTGGATGGTCTTATTTTTGTGAAAAGTTTTCAAATTACTTGCTTGGTAGTATTTTGTTCACACTAGATGAAAGTCTACACACTCTAACAGTATATGTTTCACTGTAAATGACTTTGTGAAAAAAGTGTTTTGTAGCTAATATCTAACAATGTTATTGTGCTCTCTGCATCTGTTATAGCTTCTGTAGAAATAAATAGGAAGATTTTCTTTCAGAGTGTACCTTGTAGGTTGTCTATACAGATAATGTACCTGGGTTTACAATTTCATAGCAAGTACTTCAGATTCTAAGAGGATAGTGCAAGAAGAATATGTTTACCTACCTAACAGTAAAATCAGCAATACCAAAAGAATATGCAGATAAAGTTTTATTCAAGGTTAACCTTGTATATATTTTTCAAAAGGAAGAATAGCTCAGTGGTACAACAGATTGATTAGTAGAAGAAACATTATCCCTAATTCCCGAGAAAAGGAATATAGATAGAAAACCTAGCATAAAGTTAATTAAAATAAATCAATAGCAAATGTGTTGGATATTGATGGTTCTGAAAGCAGAAAATCATGATTAATGATGTCCGGTTTAGCTCAGTCGGTAGAGCATCTGCCTAGGAACAGCAAGGTTCCTGGTTCAATACCGGCCCTCACCAACTCAGCATATGAGTAGCACAGGGATCTGTGCGGTAAAGTAAGAAGCTGATGGTAGGTGTGGCACTCCATCTCAGATGCAAAAATAATCTCCTTGGACAAGCGATAGTGAAAAGGGGATAGACTCCCTCGCTGTCAAGCTGATACTGACTTAACTTTACAATACTTTACAATACTTAACAATATAAGTGCCATTCATTTGAAATAAAAATGCATACTGCCTTGAACTCTTAAAGTAGAGGTGTTCAATGAAAGATTTTCATTCTAGTCTAAACAACAATACTATGATTGAAAAAAAATATATCATTAAATCAAGACTGTATTTAAGCAACCATTTTCTTAAATAAAATATTCAACTGGTTTAGCCATTAATATACAGATGGTTTCCCAGAATTTAGAAACTCCATAAAATCCCCAAGTTACATAATTTTCTAGAGAAAACTCCATTAGTTTTTGTTTTTTTAAATGCCTTATCCACATTTACCATCCTTATTGAACAGACTTTTTTCTTTCAGGAGGAGCATTTAGTGTAACAGTTATCATTTTAGGAAATGGAATTGACAACACAAGTTCAAATCCTGAATGAGGCTGTTTGCATTTCACTTCACACTAATGCCTTTGGGAAAGGCATAAATCCATTTTATCTTCCCTTCCCAGCTATGGGTAAATAGTAGGGTAGACTAGGTTCTCTAGCCCTAAATCTAGAAGGAAAACTGAATTCAAACCAGCTTTAAAAATTGATCTTGTGTTGCATCCTGCTTGTGGTGGAGGTGTTAGATAAATACATACTTTTTCCTTTCAGATAAATGCTGTAATCTAGGATTTCAACAGATTCTAAATAAATTAGCTGCAGCAAATTAATATTGTCCAAATATGCTGCATTTTAGCTTTGTTTCCTCCTACTTAATTAGCTCAGTCAGTAGGACACCCACCTAGGAACTGCAAGGTTCCTAGTTTGATACCGGTCCCTGCCAACTCAGTGCATGAGTAGCACAGATTGGGTAATCTGTTCTGTGTGGTAAAGTGGGGAGTTGACAGCAGGTGTGGCACTCCAACTCAGAAAAAAAAAAATCTCCCTGGTCTAGTACTAGTGAAAAGGGGATAGACTCCCTCATAGTCCAGCTGATACAGACAATAGGCCACTCCACCAACTTTACTTACTTTTTTTTTTTATAAATAGCATTTAGCATTTTGAAAACGTTTCCCAAGCCCAACAAGTTTTACAGTTAGCAGCTTTATTATTCTAAACACTAAATCTAATTTTATTAAAAAGCTGTATTATTACTAATTATTACTATGTAAATATAAAGCATTATTTATGCATCTTTATTCACTTCTAAGCAACAATTGTCATTTTTTTAAAATCATATTTGTGTCAATTTTATAGACAGATTGTACCACTATTTTAAAATGCATCAGTCTAGCAATAAAATAAAAATAAAAATTCTAGAGGAATCCTAAATTTAGGTTTGAAACACATGGAAACAAAGACAAAAAGAATTACAAGAATTTGGAATCTTGGACTTAACAAAAATCTAACATCATGTTAGATAGTATATCAATTGTATACTGGAACAAGAGTCTTATCAATAAAAAACTTGTAGGGGCTCAAATCACAGGGACTGCCAAACTTAGAAGTAGTTGGCAGAATAAAAGCTTGAGGGTGAGGTGGAGTTGATTGAAGAATAAAGAAAAATATGCACTTCAAAGAATTTGCAGCAAGTGGATCCACTCCAAATAAGCCATGAACAATTCAAAATTTACCAGTTGTATTCTTAAATTATGTTTCACTTCTATTATATAAAAATAAGACCATATAGATAAGTTTAGGCATATATCTAACCCATAAAATATCACATTATAATGTATTACGGATAGGGCCAGTTTAGCTCAGTTGGTAGGGTGTCTGGCTAGACCGGCCCTCGCCAACTCAGCAAATGAGTAGCACAGGGATTTGTGCGGTAAAGTAAGGAGCTGGTGGTAGGTGTGGTGCTCCGACTCAGACGCTAAAAAACAATCTCCTTGGTCTAGTGCTAGTGAAAAGGGGGTAGACTCCCTCGCTGTCTGGCTGATACCAACTTTAGGCCACCCTGACGACATTACTTACTTTATAATGTATAACATCAATGTACATCAAAAAGCCCACAGCTAGTGCTCCTTGGTTAAGATTGAGTCTTTAAAGTTTACAGTACTAAGAGGCACAAAGCAGAAAAGTGCATCCCATTAAAAAAAAGACATATAGTAAAAGTATATCTATATATTACTAAATCTTTCCTCTTTGTGTGTGTAGCTGTAAGCCAACAAAAAATGCACATCACAAGATTTTTATTAGAGCAATACATTTAAAATGCTCTTGAAAAATAAAGTAGTTTCCAATTTGTAGGGTCTGCATTAATGTTGAATGTCATTCAAATTCTCAGTATAAAGAAAATAACAATGAAATGCTAATTAAAATACTTCTCTCCCTCCTAAATAGAAGTATTAATATCATCATGGACTGCTATCACAATAGCTTGTCTAATACTTATTTCAAAAAACAAAAAGACTTATAAAATGAGTACTTACCTCTTCATCCATATCATATTCAATTTCCTCATCCAATTCTTCTGAGGATTTTTCGATATAGCGATAATAAGATAGAGGCCTTGGCCGGACATTGGATGGCTTAACATAATCGTCAACAACTTTAAACTGGGCTTCAGGCAATTTGATAGCAACATGCCCATTATTTACTTCTTTTTTCAACTTGTGATTTTCAGGGTGCTTGTTATTAACTTTCTGCGGAGACTTTTCCCCTTTCTCTTCTTTTTCAGCATTGCTCTGATTGTCAATCTCATCCTGAGAGATGATCTCCAGAGGTTCGTAGATGTTGATCCGATGGATCTTGCCTTCTAGGTCAACCTCCACCAATCTTTGGGAATCAGCATATGAAAGTGTGTCTCGAGACTGAGTTCGAAAGAACTCAGGTGGTGTTGGCGACCTCCTATTGGCTCGATGGTGCCATTTGTTTTTGCGCTTGGCTTTCTTATTTGAGTTGCTGGGAGGCACAACATTTTCAGGGTTCTCATGGTCAAAATTGTACAGATGAAACTGAATGCCACAAAAACTTTTATAGACCCTGCCACAGTCTTTCACCGGACATTCATAGGGCGGTTTGGTGGCCTTAAGATTTTGTACATAGGTTTTCACATCAAAATCAAAAACCATCTTTGTGTTCCAGTCCCCATCTCATTGTTAAAGGGAAGTCTGGGCAACAGCTAGCATCACTTGGTGAGCTGAGGATACATTCTGAAATTTAAAAAATATAAAGCAAAGTTTAAAACATTTTAATAGCCAAACAAGAAGATATGCATATTTCATTTTTAGAAATAATTTTAGGTAAATTCACATTTAACAAGCTATAAAAACAATATTAAGATCATTCCAAACAACAGTAACATTTCGGTATTATTTGGACTATTGTCCTCATCTTTATTATTATCTGTACAACATTTCAGCCGATGTGCCCTCCGACCTTCTTCGGGTATTTCTTGTCAAACTTGGGAACCTTCTTTTTGAACTTGGGAACCATCTTGTCAAAAATCGGGAGCCTTGAAGAAGGCCAGAGGGCACATCAGCCGAAACATTGTACAGATGAAGACAATAGTCCAAATAATACAAATAATACAAATTATCAAGCCTCATCTCAAAAAAAATTTCAGAGAAATAGTAACATTTCTATCAGAATCCAAAGAATGAATATCTAATACAAATGTTTACTACCACTTAAGGAAAAGTAGTCTGGACTAAAAATATCCTTTTGGATGTTCAAATAGTTATGTAGATTCCCTGAGGTTTATAGAGAAACAAACAGTAGAAGGATTAATAGTATGCATTATTCCAAGATGAAATCATTCATAAACCAAACAAAATAGATGTTAATTTCAGTGATCAAGTAGGAAACTATTTCCTCCAATTGTTATAGCCACAAATTATGAAGACACTAAAAATAATCTTCTATAAATAAACATTCAAATAGTTGTCAACTTCAAATGTGACACCAGTACCAGGTTATAATCATCACTGGAAAAAAAAAGGATGTTTTTATATTTAACTAGGGAATTTGAAAAAGTAATTACGTTTTACCAAAGATATAAAACAAATGTAAATTAAGTGTTTAAGTTTTAATGCAAGGAAATATATCAAATTAGAAAGACTAACAAAATTAGATAAGAATGCATATAAAAAGATTACACTTATTTTAATTGGTTTCTATTATAAAATCATTCATAGGATTGATTTTAATACATTGGAAAATAAAACAATAATATAAGAAATCAATAAGACCAAGTAATTATTTATTAAACCGGTTATATTAAAACAAGTATGCAAATTAACACACCATATATTATGTAAACCTTTATTTCTTAGTGATATATAAGATACATTGCTGGAATTTAAACACTTAATAACATGAGCTGTTTTGAGGCAAATCTAACTCATCATTAATAAGTAAGATTTATTCTAGGTATTAATATCAATAATTTTGACTATAACTATGAATTAAATACTCATTGATAAACTTATGCAATTCCTGGGGGTATTGTGATGTAAGTAGTAACATAAATGTGGAGAGACAGACACCGAATCTCCATTATAATAAGATATAAAACTGTAATCACCTTCATTTTCAACACCTTGCAGCCCAATGAAGCCAAAAAAAGGTAAGATGATTAGAATGGCAGGTTCTTTTTAGATTTTCATTTGTTTTGATCATAGCCGTTGAAAATGAAGATTATTACATTTTTGATATTTAGATAAATTAGATTTGTTTTCATATCATCTCTGGTAAATGTAATTACTTTCCAAACACCCTAATATATAAGTAACAAGTCTACGGAGTAGCCTATTGTCAGTATCAGCCAAATAGTGCTAGACCAGGGAGAGTGTTTCACCGAGGTGAAGCACCACACCTACCCAGATCAGATTGCCTAAGCTGTGCTACTCATGTGCTGTGTTGGTGGAGACCAGTATCAGACTCAGAACCTTGCAATTCCTAGGTGGGCACTCTACTGACCGAGCTAAACCGGCCCCTCAATATATATATATATATATATATATATATATATAGATTATAAAACTCTTTTATTTATATGATTTAAGTATTTGTGTTTATATTGGTTTTGTAGTTGGTTTTGAGGGCTATCACAATGCAAGTGTATAGAAATATGAGGTAACTATGATGCTGTTCATTTATTCTTAACATATCGAGATAATGATCCCTTCGTCAGTGTCTGGAGATCTTTCTCTCTCACACACACAAATAGACAAACTACTAAGGCCAGCCCTACCCACAAAAAAAAAAAAAAAAAAAAAAAAAGATAGTATCATTCCAGATTTAGCCTAAGACATTGTTGGACAGACACACATAAACACACATACAGAGAATTTGGAAGAAGATATCACCAGGCATATAACAGAATGGACAAATCCTAGCAATAAGGTAACATCTCCAGAACTTAGCTTTCAGAAATCTTCTGATGAAGTGATCTTTATCCCTTATCTTTGAGAAGTGTGGTGGTGTACTGGTTAGAGTCTTAGGAAATGGACCCAAGTTCAATTCCTGGACGAAGCCACAGTTCACATTGCACTAATGCCTTTAGGAAAGGTATGAATTCAACTATTCTCCCTCCAGCTGTGGGTAAATAGTAGGGCAGATTGGGCTCTTTAACTTCGGTTAGGAAACCAGTCTAGGAGAAAGAAAACCGAATTCAAATCTGGTCACTACTAGAATAGTCTCAGGCCTACTTAGTGATCTTTTTCAATTAAAAAAAAAAAAAAAAAAAAAAAAATCCCAAAATATTAAGAATAAATCAAAGGTAAACGAACATCATAGTTACCCCATTTTTCGATTTAAACATTTTGAGAATAATAAACATAACCAAGTTATATATAAAAAAAATAAATAAATCATTTTTTTTTTAAAAAAGCTCTCAATGAGTTGGTCAACAATACTGCAATAATTCTCTTGAAATAAACAACATCCTAAAAACCTCATTTTTCTTTACACTTGAATTGTGATAGCCCTCAAAACCAACCACCAAACCAATATATATATATATATATATATATATAAAAACGAAAATGTGAAAAATTCATTTAGTTATCATTAACAGCGTTCCTTTATTTTTCAAATGTGGTGACCCCAGGAGAGTATTCAAAACATTTTATTAATCTAAATATATAACATAAGAGTGTAGTCTAGTGAAATTATTCAAAATTATAAATCTTTAAAGCACACATGTGTATTTATTAAATATATATTTTAAAAGAAAAAAAAATAGTATCCACAGCAGTAGTTTGTGAACAAAATGAGGTTTAGAAAAAGTATTTGATAGGAAACCATACCAAAAACATGGAAAGTGAGTAAGACATTATAATTACTTAAAATATTAGTTTCATCTCACATGAAAATAATATTTTAAAACGGAGATTCATGAGATAGCTCTTTAATATTGCCCTGATGAGGGTTAGTATATCATATATATATATATATATATATATATATATATATATATAAAACCTGAAACGCTTGAACATAAGCAGAACTATTGATCAATTCATAAATAAACACATCCTCTAAATATGTTTGTTCATATTCACACACACACACACACACACACACACACACACACACACACATAACTAGAAGCGGCTACCCAGCAAGCCTGAGTAGAAGAGGAAAAAAAACGTGGTGTAACGGCTAGCAATCTAATCCTGCAGATCTATTACTACTAAATAGCAAGTTCAATCCTCGCTGGATGCTCCATAAAAATCCCCACGTAAAAAAGACCTTGAATTAATCCGGCTTCGTGGGAGTTAAGAAAAAAAGTTTTCTGTTAGGGTAGAGGAAATAACATCATATTTAAGTAAGAAATTTTAATTCAATAATTAACAATATTTTTTTTAAATAAGATATAAATAAGGCAATTTGTTAAATTGATATTTCAATGAAAAAAAAAAAAAAATACTAAAACAAAATTGAATGAATAAAGAAATTGAATTAAGTGTTTTACTATAATTAAATTTAAAATAATTCTTTAATTTTTTAATATGCAAAATTCAATAAATAATTTTTAAAAAATAACATTAATTCAAAGTGTAGACAATCGATTATCAAATTATCATAGTATATTATCTTTTAAATTTAACATGAAACTACTCCGAAAAGAAAAATTAATGCTTCCTAAAGGAAAAAAAAAAAAAAATTCAAACATACTTTTTTAAAAAGAATTTTGAATGTGTTTAAAAGTTAAATATCAAATTACAGCACTGATCTTATTTGTATATTTATATTACAACATCAAAAAAGAAAACCAATAATAAAAAAATATATAAATTAACATGATTATTTTATAAACAGTGGCTAATAGGAAAAATAAAAAAGTATAAAAAGAAAAAATTGATTGTTTTGGGTTTTCATTAGGGTTTGTTTACATTTTCAAGTGACAGACGCTGAAAACTCGGCAGTAGATATATATGTAAATTTTAATTTTTAGATAAAATAAAATGCAGTCATGAAACGACTTTAAAAAAATGAATGTCTCCTATTTAAAATATCAAATGCAAAAAAAAAAAATGTTAACTTATCTAATTAAATTTTGTATTTGTTTAAAAGTTAAATATCAAATTATAGTACTTATTTCATGTACGGATGTTCAAAAGTGAAACAAAGTGATTAATTTTTAAACTGTCCATAAAAAGTGTATAATAAAAAAAAAGATTAAATAAACGATTGTTTATCCTGTACAATAAAATATTTACTGCAACTTTGAATCAGTAAAAATGTACATTTAATTAAAAATTAATTATTGAATTTTTATCTTTTAATTTGTCACTAAGTTTTTTTAACTCATATTTTTTACTCATCATGATCTAAATGAAAGTCCATTCAATAGACAAACCGCCCTGTCAGCTAGGCCTGTAGAATACGACTGCACCTCTGCATCCTATTGGCTATAATGCCTGAGGACAGGATTGTGGTGGCTAAATGGTCCATGACCCATGTATTAATGGGTCCTGTGACATGAACCACTCCACTTCAGCTCTTACTTGGATAGACAGGTCGTCAGAGAGGCCCCATCCAATCAATTAGCTGGTCATGTCAAGCCCTAATACCTATATGATTGGCCCAACTATATTCTTTAAATTGCTCTTATGGAAAAAAACGAATCCTTTTTATCATATAGGTGCTAGAAGGCAATGGCTGAGTCAACCATCAGTTTATAAATACTTATGGAGTTGTTTCTTCTAATTTATTGATACAAATGAAGTTAATTAAAATAATTTCAAGCAATTTGTGGATACACATGAAGTTAATGAAAAATCTAACACAAAAATTATTTCTACCAATATAGTGTCCTGGGGATGACACTAAACTGCCTCTAGTGGTGAGGTTCCAATTCTGGAACTCTGGGGAGTGTGAAGTATTCCTTCATTGCCATTGCTCCCAGGTTCACTTTGACCTTGAGTGGTAATACCTGTTAAGGTCCCATTTATGGGTCAAATAAATCTGTTTACAAGTTAATGAAAATTATTTCTACCAGTTTATTAACACACATGACGTAAATGAAAAATCTAACACAACCACCAGTCTATAATACATATGAAGTTATTTCCTCTCATTTATTGATACACAGAAAGTTAATGAAAATTATTTCTACCAATTTGTTTATAATATGCCTTCAGCATAAAATAACCCCAGGGTTGACATGCCATAAAATTCAAGCAAATCAATAGACAAATAATAAAATAAGTTCAATACAAATGTATTTCAATATATATTTATGATTCAGAAATAAACTTTTTTTGTACAAAGAAAAAAAAAAATTGGAAATCAATGAAAAAAAAAAAAGTTATTTTATGAAAATGAAAGTTATCAACTGTTTTTTTTTCCTTACAATATAAAGAAACAAAAGTGATTATTCGCATACTTTTCTCAATTTCTTTCAATAAAATATCACAAAAAGTAAATATTTGACATTTTTATTTCATTATTTTTCCAACAACGTAATTTTTTAAAAGGTTTTATCTCAAATTTTCTAGCTTAGATGAAACTCAACATTCAGTTGTTTATATTCAAGTATCAAAGGGATATCACTTATAATAACAGAATCAATTGCAACTTCATTTTACTGATTTTCAAAGCTGAATTCTAAAGATTTTACAAATGAAAATGAAAATCCCAAACAAGTTTTAAAAAATGTTTTTATAATATATTAATAGATGCAGAAAAGCATTAATAAATAATATCCAAATGTCAACTAGTAATACTTTAAATTATTTTCATAAATTTTGCGATTAACTTCAACAGCTTGTAAAATAAACTTTTAACAAGATAATTGCCATATACAATGTACCAAATTGAAGAGCTACCTAGGTTTAATTGATCGGAAAATTCCAGTGAAATATTCTTAACAGTTTTGCAGGAATCTTATTGAAATGAAGGGATCACTGCCAGCGACTTCAAAAATTTGATTCAACACTGAAATTTTCCCAAATTCAAACAAAAATTCCAACGATGGTACCAATATTTTTTCAAATTTATACCAAAAAGATAGAGAAAAACATTATTAACCAATATTGGAGTAGCTAAAAGTAATATATCTAATTTATTTTCAAAACTTTCATAGTAAACTTTAACTGGTTACAGTTGAATTTTTCAACTATGTATTTGCCTTATATTACATATCAAATTGAAGGTCTATTCAAGCTCTATTTTGTCAGAAAATTACACGACAATATTCTAAGGGGTTTTGCCATGTTATTATTTTCAATTGAGGGTATCACTACAGATGGCATCAAAAAATTATTTACAGCTAAATGTGCTAAAATTAGCAATATTCAGTTTTTTTATTTGACATTAAATAATAATTATTCAGTTTATTTTATTTTTTATGAGGATTTTACTGTAAGGACCAGAGATGCTGATAGGTACAAATCCTGCGTCCTTGACACACAAAAATTAAAAGGACACAGTAAAATCATATCCATGCATCCTAGTGTTTCTCTTTTTTATTCCCTCACCATTTCAAGCTAACTGTAAATACATTTCAATAGTTTCTTAGAAATGAATTACACAGAATAGGTTACAAGGAGTAAGACGGCTTTAGTTGGACCCATAAATTTTCCCGGGGACTCATTCAAAGCAAACATGTGCATCCCAGGACACACTAAACCAAAAAGCTATCAGCATCACTGAAGGACTATGCCTAAAACTTGAATTCTGATGTTTTGGCTGTGAGTGTGCATTGTTAATTTAAATACTCATACATCATAAATTTTTACACTTATAATATCACTTAAAAACTTATTTACAATTTATCAATCTTTCAAAAATAAAAGTTTAATCTCGGTTAAAATATTTGACAGATACATTAATGTATAAATCATCTAGGTATTAAGATTAAGCAAAAGCTTAGCTTATTAATACTGCAAATATTTAAATGATATTTTTATTACCTAACTCTTTGAACACTTAGGTCCTTGACTTTCAAACACTCTGTAACTGAGTTCATAAAAAAAATCATATTCAAAACTTAGCTCCAGAGTACAGACATCATGTTATTTGAGTCATTTTTACAAAGCTGTGAATGGTCACTATATCAAGCCTTTTTGTATCTGAGCTCAAAATAGTGTATAGTAAAATAGCACAACAGGTTCAAAGGGTTAATTTAACATTTTTTTTTTTTAATTTTTTCTCAATTTTATCAGGAACCTCATAAAACAATCCTTATCTTTGTAAAATAACAATCTAGATATTAGTCAATATCAACAATAACAAAAATCAGGTACACTGAATCAAAAGTAATAACTAAAGGATTACTAATTGATAGGTACTCAAGAAATCAGCATGTCAACTGAAAAAAAAAAGATTGATAATGAAATGGAGATTTTTTTTAAAGGGGGGGGGTGAAATAACATGGGATAGAGATTAAAGGTCCTAGATCATTAAGATGAAAGGGTCAAGCTAGAAAAGACAACCATATCGGATGCTAAGAGTACAGGCGGAGACATGAGGAAAAAAACAATAGGAAAGTAGAGCATCAGGTATTGACCCTCAAGATGACCATCTGTAGAAACAATTATACAACAGTTGAAATAGAGTTCAGTATGTGAGGAGGAGGTTAGCAAGTCAAGAACTGAGGAGATTAATAACAAGAGTTCATAGAGTCTTACATTGAAGTTGAAAATAGTCAAAGCTGAATAAATAGACTCTCCCAAAAGAACACTGTTAACTTTTGGCCCCTAACTCAAAAATGTTGATATAACTTGCCAATAATGCAGCCCTCACACATTCCCACTACCCTGTGGGAATCATGCCATTCGGCTGTGCCATTTTCAAAGAGATGTTTTTGTGGAATCAGTAGAGGGAAAACTAACTGAATATACACAATTAAAAAAAAAAAAGTTAAAATCTAATCAAAGTACTTTTTCAGGTCAAAATGCTATTGAAAAGTTTTTACTTAAAAAAAGAAGAAAAAGAAACAATGCTTGCTATGGTCACTTTTCTTTTTCTTTTTAATAAAACCCCTAATTTTGATTTCTAGCAAATCCACATTAATAAGTGGGGGAATCAATACTGTTTTTCAGGATTAAGATTTCAAACCCTTAGTTGCAGATTTTATTATTAGTTATAAGTAAGTCGTTGGGGGTGGCCTAAAGTCAATATCAGCCAGACACCGAGGGAGTCTATCCCCTTTTCACTAGCACTAGACCAAGGAGATTGTTTTGGTGTCTGAGGCGGAGCGCCACACCTAACATCAGCTCCTCACTTTACCACACAGATCCCTGTGCTACTCATACACTGAGTTGGTGAGGGCCAGTATCAAACCCGGAACCTTGTGGTTCCTAATCGGACGCTCTACTAACTGAGCTAAACTAGTTATATTTTCAAAAAATTAGTAAAAATGACCTAAATAACTTGTTCAAACAATACAGGTTGAATATTTTATATACATCAAATGAATGATGACTTATCTGTACATTAATACTATTGTAATTACCTACCTAACTTTCCCAAGATTTGATGTATATCACATGAAGGAGGTGGAATAGATTGACTAAGCTAAGTGAGACCTAAAACCCCACAATACCTTGCAAATATGCTTTTACTACAAGTCAACAGTCAAAGCATATTACAAAATTAATCAACACACCAGCTCTCCCACTGATAACTTTATTGAAACACCTGTCCCAGTGATCTGCCTTCTACCATACTACAGTAGTACTGTGATTGTAACTTACAATTTTATAGCTTTATTTTGGGGGAATCCCATGAATTTTAACTATAAAGCAAATAAGCATACATCAAATCTTTATGACTATATGTCATGTTAATGCAGTTAAAGATATTAGAATGCAGTGAGTCACTTATTAGCAAATCCTTAATATTTTTATATTGTTTAAATATTTTTAATATCAAAATGAGAGCACAAAAAGAGAAATGACTGTTTAAATAAATTAAATCTGTTTATTCCATTACAAGTATACACACATTCTAACAGTTTAATGGTTATTTCCCAATTAAGCTGGAGTGACTTTTAATTCCATTTTGTTCATTGTTCGGAAAAAACTGAGCAGTAATCATTTTTTTTTCATAAAAAATTTGTATTAAAGCATTTAGAGACATGCAAAGAACAGAAAAGCAGTTATATCTACATTAATACCTTAATGACCTAATTTCTTACATAATAGTTTTATAAAATAAAAAGGTTCACAATAAGAGAAATAAAACAGATCAGCTCTGTGCAAATCCTTAATACAATGTATGGTGATGTATATGGGTCTTTATCTGAACTGAAGATTCCAATCATCTGTACAGGTGAGTGGCAACCCATGATGCTTAAGGATGGACAGGCCCCTGCCAATCAACCAGCTGGTCAAATAAAGCCCTAGCACCTATATGATTCTCAACCCTACTGCTCTTATGGCAAACCTCCAACCCTTTTTACCATGGCTGAGGGTCTTAGTGTTCTGGGCACGACATTAAACTCTATCTAGTGGTGAGGTTCCAATTCTGGAGCTCTGGGGAATGTGGAGTATCCCTTCATTGCCATTACTCCCAGGTCTACGCTGACCTGGAGTCCCAGTATCTTATAAGGGTCCCATCTATGAGTTAAATAGATTGAAAAAATGAGGTTTTTTTTAAATGTTGAATACCCAACAAGAATGAATAAAACAAAATGTCTTTGGCATAAATAACCAAAGTGTTGACATGCTGTAAAATCTAACCAACCAACATCATCTGTATAGCATAAAGAAAGTGATTGGTTTGGTTTTTGGCATATCAACCTCAGTGGGTCATTTAATGCCAATAAAGTTTTGAAATAAATCAATTCTTAATGGATAATACAATTTTTTATAAATACATTTTTCTATTTAACCCATAGATGGGACCCTAATAGATACTACCACTCAGAGTGGACCAGGGAGCAATGGTGATGAAGGGGTGCTCCACATTCCCCAAACCTCCAAAACTGGAACCTCACCATCAGATAGAGTTTAACGTCATTCCCAGGACATGTAGACCCGCAGCCACCGCCTTCTAGCACCCATATGATAAAAAGGGGTTGGGGCTTGCCATAAGGGCAATAAAGAAAGTGATTATCTGCTGCTCATAAATAGCAATCCAAACACATACTAATAAAATGGTCATCATAAAAGATACTCTTGAAAATAAATAAAAATACAAAAATAACTACCCTGTCAGCAGACATTTGACAAGTTGAAAAGACAATTGCAAACCAGCTACAATCAGTCTACATCAATGGAATGTCAAAGAAAATCCAAAAAGATCTGTCATACATAAAGACAACATCTAGTAAAAGTAATTCTATTCTTAGCAGATGTATTTGGATATGTAACCCTGCAACTTCCAGCAGAAGAAAAGATGATCAAAAACTGTGTGTATAATATTCCATGTAATTGTAGCAGCTAATACAAAACTTAAGACAAGTTGTCTCCTAAAAATACAGTTTGAGGAATATTAGTAAGCTGTAATATGTGAATAGACTTACAAACCAGATATGGCTAACTTAGTGTGAAGGAAAACTAGAACATACCAACCTTTACAGAGAGAAGTCAAAATAAAAAAAGAAATAAGATGATTGAATCAGAGCACATGCTATGGCCATTCCAAACCATCAATAAACCAAGCATGGATATAAATACTATAT
The DNA here is from genome assembly GCA_023376005.1 of Doryteuthis pealeii. Lineage (NCBI taxonomy): Eukaryota > Metazoa > Mollusca > Cephalopoda > Myopsida > Loliginidae > Doryteuthis > Doryteuthis pealeii. The sequence goes on along the minus strand of CM042138.1, from coordinate 107,581,556 downwards.
AAAATCCTTTAAGAAAGAACAGGTTTATCTCTTTAAAAGGTTTTTTTTTTATGAAACAAAAAAAAAAAAAAAAAAAAAAATGGCCTCATGAATAAAAGTATTAATAAGTTCATATGGTTTCCCTGAAATGCATAAGTTCAACCCCCAAGTCAAGTAGTAGAGAAATACCAAGTGGTTTCATGAAGAAGCAGATCATCATCCTGAAAGGTTACCAAATATAACAGAAGGTCAACCAAAACATTAGGGCTATAACAACCAAGATAAGAACAACAATTTGAATAAATCAGGGCATTATAAATGAATTCTTGAAAATTCACACAGAATAAGAATCAATGTATAACAGTGATGCTAATAGCTTTTTGATTTAGTGCGTCCTGGGACACATATTTGCTTTGAATCAGTCCCCGAGAAAATTTATGGGTCCCAACTAAAGTTTCTTAATAAATTGTAGGGTCTTTATTTAGGAGCTGGGGAAACAACTAAAGCCATCTAACTCCTACCTTGTAATCTATCCTGTATAATTCATTTCTAAGAAACCATTGAAATGTATTTACAGTTAGCTTGAAATGATAAGGGAAGAAAAAAGAAAAATACTGGGACACACAGATATGATTTTACTGTGTCCTTTCAGATTTTTGTGCATCAGAGACGCAGGACATGTACCTATCAGCATCTCTGGTATAGTAGTAAATTTATTTGCAACATATTCCAAAAATAGTAGAAAAAGAATAAAATCATTATTTTTTAACAAGTGTTCTTTTCTTGAAGGTAGAATAACAATATCTTTTTCAGGTAATTCATAATCAGCAATTATCATTCAAACTTTTAATTTCTTATTTAATCATGTAGATTATCAACATTATTATCAGCAATATGCAGTTAATTATTTTACTGTCGATTTATAGAAAACAACAATAACAAGGGATTGTTCAATCTAGAAGAATGATCAATTGCTAATTTTCAGATTTATTAGTTGCAATCATTGATTAACATAGGATGAAACTTGTTTTGGCAATCACTTAGAACTACATTCAAATTAACATGTCTAGCAGATTTTATAAAATTGTCCCAAAATGATAATCAATGAAACAAAATAAATAATAGCATATTATGTTAACACCTTACAACTCAAACTTTATGAAAATATAAAATAAAATGGAATACTGCACACTTTAATTTGTTGGTTAAATTTCAAGTAAAAAAATTATATTAAGCTAATGAATTGATTTTTTTCAAATTCAAACTATATATAAGCCAGTGACTTTGTAATGCACAAAATATGTCTGGTTAAGTTTAATAGAAGATAGATTGACAGAATTGCAACAGTAAAAAAAAAAATTTTTAAAATAGTAAATAATGATATATTTTCAAGTCAAAGTAGCTGTAGATAAATGGACATTCTTAGGTTTGAAGCTCACTAAACTTTTACCAGAACATCAAGCAGATGGGAAATTTAATTGTTGTCACAAAGATAAAGCTAGAGTTTCCTCAATATTTGTAGGAAATAACAGGAAACATTGGTCCTCTCAGAGTACATGATCATATCTATCACATTAAAACGCATATGATGGCAATATTCTAGTGGTTCAAATTTTATTATTATTATTATTATTATTATTATTAATAACAATAATAAGTATTCCACAAACAACATCAGAGCTCTCACAGGCGCAGAACTCTGATGATCATCTGTGCAATTTAAATAGCTGCAGAATCAACTACAGTGATCAGCAATTTTCCGTACTACACAAGGCTAGGTCAAACCACCATCTTCATGTCCTTGAGGCAGTTGCAATTTTTTTGTACTGCCCAGTCTTGTGTAGACAGCGTCTATTAAACATTCCCTGGCATTATTCACTGGGGATGTTGTTGCTGAGATTGGAGTAACATGAAAGGGATCAAAATTTTTTTCCCCTTCCTGTTGCTTCAACCCGATATTGTCTTATCCCTTTTTACCCAATTTATACACTTTGACTTTTAAACGATCTGCCAGCTGTAAAACTTTTGAAAATACACCAGTCAAAAGGACCCTTAAGTTTTTCATTTTCTTTTGCCTCTTAAATTATTTCATTTAATTAGCTGATCAATATTTAATAAAGTATGATATTGTTTAAGGTTTTATGTAAATTAAGTTGTACCAAAAGTCTGTTTATAATTATCATTATTATTATTATTATTATTGAAAGTAATAATATTTCAGGAATATGATCCCTAATATTTTCAGATTGTTCAAATAACTGCAAAATTAAAAATGTTAATCATATATACACAAATGGAAAATAAAACTCCAATACCCAGAAGGATCATGCAAATTTTGACAAGAGTATAGTATGTGTACACTAAGGGTAGGAGATATTCTAATAAAAAAAATTCTTCAACTATCTTGTAACCTAGTAACAATAATACCAGCACACCATCTGCAACAGCACAAGTCTTTATCACCCAGGAAGGATATACAGTGCACTATTATAGAGTCTGAATACTGCTGATACATCCCTTATTTGGGAACCTGTACATTAGGATCTGCCAAAAGTCATATCATGTATATATTTTTCAAAAGACCGAAGGTGTGAATAGAAGAAAAAACAATTTTTTAAGGGATCTAGTCTGGAGGAACATAATTACCAAAAATCGGAAAATTAAATGTAAAAAAAAAAAAAAAAAAAAAAAAAAAAAATTTTTGGAGATTTTTTTTTACTCTGTGGTTTAAGTATATAATTGCCTATTATATCATAAGTGAAAAAATTATACAATGATATTTGTTCTGTTTAAAAGGGTGGGGCCTAACTAATACATTGAGAATTCTCAAAAAATTATTACATAACAATACTAAATTAAGCTTGTTATTAAATAAATACTTGTTTTTAGAATCTAAAAAATATGAAATTTGAAACTTAAAATTAGGCGTTTCATATTTCAAATGAATTTTATCTATTAATTAGGTATATAAATTGTTTCCTCAAACTCATCCATGGTGGTCATAAACTGTAATATTTACTTTAAAGAATTTTGATTTATTTCCATTGAATCAGTTTGATTGAAACTATTCAGTAATTTAAAAAAAAAAAAAAAAGATTGATTACTAAGTCAACACTGAAAATTTTATTAAAATCAGATAATTCTGATTTTTGGTAATTTTTTGTTTATCAATCTGAGTTAGTAAATTATCACTTACGACCTCTGATAGATCTGAGGATCTCACGTTAAACTTGTTTAAAAAAGGTTTCCCTTCTTCAGATAAGGTTTCGCAAGGTAAACGACATTTACGCGCTGCTTGTTTGGAATTAAAAAGATTATATCTAAATAAACATCAACAATTTAGTAATTTTTCTGTTCATAGTGTATTTAAAGTTTTTTGTTATTGATTTCTAAGAAGAAACTTTAATTTTTTTTTAAATTGTTATGAAAGTGTTATAAAAGCGTTTGTTTTGAGTGCATCATAAATCTTAGCCATTTTTTAGCAAAATTTAATTGTTTAAAATGTATTAAAAATAAATTACATAAGTAATATTGTTTTGGTTTTTTTTACTGATGCTAATAATGTTACTACTTTTCGACTTAGACAAAAATTTGACCTTAAATAATCATTTAATTAATTTTAATTCGTTTTTAAAATGAAAATGAGAGAAGATTTTGGCAGGGCCTACTGTACATATACTGATTTGTATTTATTTACCCAACCCTCTGTCATGGGCAGGATGTGACACAAGGTCAATTTTAAGCAGAGTACAACTGGTTTCAGAGTTTTCCTTCTAGACTGGTTACCTAACCAAAGCTAAATATCCCAATATGCCCTACTATTTACCCCTAGCTAACAGGAACAGATAGATTCCTGCCTTTCCCAAGGACATCAGTGCAAAATGAAACAAAAACAGCCTCATCCAGGATTTCAACTCAAATCACCGATTCCATTTCCTACAATGCATGTATAAATCAATATAGGTAAATATTTGCTGTAATCCAACTATATTATCTTCACATTCAATCTTAAGAAATGAAACATTCAGGTTTTTGGAATTCTATAAGATTTTACTAAACAATTCAGCTACACAATAAATTATTTCTTGCATTATTTTCTTCAAATACTGCATTTAAAATTAAACCAGTCAAAAGAATAGCATGTTATGAAATATGTCTGAGATTTTGTTAATCATGTGATCAAAAACATAGAATTAACTTTATAGTGAAAAACAGTTTTCACAATTACCATAAACTTGACAAATAAGTCTCCATCATTTCAAGATGTTTGTAGACCAAACTAGAAATGTGTAAAGTTTTACCAAAAAAGTCAAGGCTAAAGAGAGATTGCTAATGATTTAATAGACTAAATGAGAGATTGACACACAAGATCAGGACTAATACTACCCACTAGCAAACGAGTCAGTTGCATAAGACATAAATAGACTAAAACCAACTCTTACACAAGACAGTCACAATAAATGATGAAGTAAAACCAAGCAAACAAACTAATCACATAATAATATTGAATTCTTATACTCTTTTCATAAAGTTCCTAAAAATTAGAAATATAAAATCAACAACCAACAAAATTTACTCAAGCAGATAAAATCACCAACATACAAAAACTACAGAAAATATAATTAATATTCAAATAAATCCTCATCAAAGAATTCCAAACATTTTGCATTACCTTTTATTCACCTTCTTGACTAAAAATTATCATGAATTTTTATGATTATATACTCTGAAAGATAACTATTATTCAAACAAATCAACTTTTTTGTATTACTTATTTTCATGCTTTAAACTTTTAAAAGAATAAAATTTATAGTCTTTAACATCATAGAGAATTCACCTAAAATAATTATAACTGACTAAATTTTAATAATTGCTGAAATGTAATGCCTAAACAATAAAAAAAAACTTTTTATAGTTTTAAAATTTCCAGGCTTTTTATTTATATACATCAAACTTATAAATAATTACCCAAGACTAAATATAAATCTAATCAATATTTATCAAGTTAGCTCAGTTGGTAGAACATCTGCTTAGGAACCACAAGGTTCCTGGTTTGATACCGGCCCTCACCAACTCGGCATACGAGTAGCACAGGGATCTGTGCAGTAAAGTAACAATCTGATGGTAGGTGTGGTGCTCCACCTCAGACGCAAAAACAATCTCCTTGGTCTAGCGCTAGTGAAAAGGGAATAGACTACCTCGCTGCCTGGCTGATACCTACTTTAAGCCACCCAACAAATTTTACTTTACTTAACTAATACTTATATTTACAGCACAACATATCAAGAACAACTCAAAATATATATCAAAGGATTTATACAGTTAGAGATGAAAATGATAATTTATTTTAAATCAATTAATATGTACATTTCTTGAACCAAATGAACATTTTTGGAACTGAAAGCTCACAGATATTCCTCAGAGGGTTTTTGTTTTTAATTTAAAGTATTCAAAAATATATCTATCAAATAATCATTAGAAATTACAAAAGAAAACTTTTCCTATAGAAGGAATTTAAGCAAACAGAATGCATTCAGATTTGCATAAGAAGAAAAATATTTCTAAGCATCTTTTCAGAATCCCTACAAAATGTATCTGCCATTGGATAATTGTTTAAAAATATAACAAAGTTTATATATAATAACTGGAAAAGAAAATGAATTGAAATGTTTTGATTAGTTTTAACTCTAAGAGTATTTCTCAAAATAATCAAAGTTGAATAAGAGATACAATATCAAATAAAAGAAAACTTCTAAATAAAAAGAAATTTTATATACTTAAAATAATGCCTACTAGTAATTAGAACAAGTATTTCAAGTGATAATATATTGACAATGTTTGCTTGCATTATAATTTTTTAAAAAAAAAAAAAAAAAAAAAAGAAAAAAAACAACGATCACAAAAAAGAAATGGTGAGAAATGATATGATTTTTTTTTTTTTTTGGGGGGGGTGTCTTTTTTCAATTCAAATCATTTCTTATACAGATTTCAGTAACACTAGAAGACTTAATCCAAAATTACACCAAACTAAACAAGTAAATTTTAAATATGTTGTATGATCCATTCAGTAATGATTTAGGAACAGTTTGAACTAAAAAAAAAAAAAAAAATCTTTAAAAAATACCCGGTTCATAAATAGAAACAACCTAAAGAACAATGCAATCTCATACCAAACAAAACTGAAAATTAAAAAACTGAAAATTAAAAAACAAAACAAGAAAAAAATTTCAGTTTAGACACTGATAAAACTCAATTATCTTTCCAATCGAGAAAAGTGATAATTATTTAACTTATTGTTTATCATACATCCCATACACTAGATATTAGTATACATGAAACACAAAAGGTTTGAACAAAACATTCAGATATTAGCAACAGTTATGGATGTATTCACTTATTTTTTATAGGGTAATATGCAGTTAAATGCAGAAATATTCAAAGACTATCAATCAAAAATATTTCCAGATTTCTAACAGTTTATCTGAACAAATTACAAGTACTAACTCATAAGAAAAGAATTTGGAATAGTTTTACACTATCAATACACAGGTAAAACTATAATCAAGACATCCCAAAATAATTATACAAATATTTCCATGAATAAATTTTTAAAAATATTTGTATGCATTCATTTAACGATTACAAAGCAATCAGAACAGTATACATGCATGACAGACAATAAGAACAAAAGTTATAAAAGGGTGCCAAAGCTTAGTCAGCAGTTGGCTGTAATCAAATTTATGTACATAGATACGTGCACATGCACCTGTATTGAAGCCAGACATGTGCAATTGTTTACTCCACCCACATGACTGACTGTACATCAAGACAGCCAACACCCACCAGAAAACTTTACTATTTATTACTAAGTGCAAGTATACATCATTTTCTTGTACACACATTTCAAAAAGAGAAGTTAATTCTAAAAAGACAAAAGAACTAATTAGAGATCGTTTTTATTCAATTTCTTAACAAAATAATTAAAAAACACTTAATAATCTCATCATGTTTCTACTATTGCTAGTATTCAAATGTTACCAACAAGAAACCTTAAAACCTATTATAATTTACAGTTAATAAATGTACAATTATTAAAAATAAAAATAATGTACATGCATGAAATTTTGTAAAATTAGAGAAATTAAAACAGCTTACTGTAAAATATCTAAAAATAATTGTTAACATTTCATGGGATAAACACACTTTACATATCAAACTAATGTTATTTCATTTATTCGATGAATTAAAACCATTAAGGCTATCAATTATGTCTTCTGATTACTTCTGCAAGGTCTCAACTGAAAAAATAGGGGAAAAAACAGGTGGAAAATTACAAACAAAATTGTAACTGCTATTTTCATTGTCCATCTATAAAATATTTAATTCTAAAATACAACAAGGCCCTTGAATAGATTCCATGACAGTTCATAAACAATCTTTAATTTATTAAACACTTATCTCAAAATCTCATTTGTAGCAATTTTTATAAATAAAAATTGAGTAAGCTAAACATTCCAGAGATTCATTTATTGCTCCAGCCTTCTAACAAAACATTTGATTATTACTTTTATGATTTGCTATCTTACCAAATAATTAGCCATGCTATATCTGGGAATTTTTCAATAAACTTGTACCAGGATACAAAACCAATAAGAAAGGATCTATAACTGATCAATTCCAACTATTCTTCAATCATTACCTATATAATACTATATGTAAATCAGCAAATGATCAATAGTCTGCTCTTATTAAGCATTCATATTTTTACAGTATTTATTTATTTCTATGCCATAAATCCATAATTGAAATACTTTCCCCCTCTTAACTTTCTGCTGTCACATTTGGCAGTAGAGAGTGGGGAAAGGCAATCACTTTCCAAAAACAATCATTTATCAATTATAAACAAACCATAGTTGGAATTTCAAGGTGGGGGGGTGCATCTTTTTAAATTCTTCAATCAGAAATATTTTGTGAAAAAGCTAAAAGCAGTTTTCATAACATGCTTTGTGTTTATCTAAAGAAAAACATATATTTTCATTCACAGTTGGGTTTTAAGTGCACATAAATTCATTAAACTGAAAAATTAAAAGAAAATTTATAACTGATTTATCTTAAGAACCCAAATGCCTATAAAAATTACTAGTTTGTAATCAATGACTAATTTATTGCCGGCTATGGAATAGCAATCATAAGTTTAGTTCATCTAGCTACCACCAGTGTTTTGCAAAATAAATCACAGTCTGCTCAATATATGTACTCATAACAGTGAAATATGTTATGTGCCTGTTTAATGCATACATACACTGAAGTTACAAATAATTGACATGAGTGCTATCTCAAGTTCTGATATTGACCATTGCCACAATTCTATGCATTATCCAAACTAGACTCGAATCATTACATGTTGAGAATATGTTCTTTAGCTTTAACTACAATACATATTTGTTTATCTTTAAATACAAACCCCTATCTAGGAAAACTCAAAAGTGTAAAATCAATCACTCAAATCAGGAATTTTGAAAAATGGTGAAAATCTTTAAATATCTAACTCCATGGAACAGTGTTTTCAAATATCTACTAAAAACAATAATCTCTGAATATATATATAAACTCAGCTTGTGTTTCTTCCAATGACTGATCTGAGATGTTCTATTTTGAAAGGACATGTCTTGCTACTATAATGTAGAGAAAAATCAAAACTAAATATATTTTGACATGTAGTGTGATATATACTCATCAATTGCATCAATAATCTGGTCTTATAACTTATGTCAATTTTTTCCAATATTTTCTGGTCTTAAAACTTAATTGATATAAAACCATCAAGTCAGATAACTTTATGCTAAGATTTTAGCAAATTTCTAATAAAGAGCAATTTGAGACAGACAAGTCTGTATCCATCACATTATGAATCAATTCCTGAAAATGGAGCATAAAAAATAAATTAAAATGACCCAGATCAAATATAAGGAATACACAGATGATATAAAATAAACCACTTCATACTAACTTTAAGCACAGATCTTTTTATATTTGATATATAATTAACAATGAATAAATTTGGTATAATTCGAAAGTAATATTTACTTTATCAAGTTAACCAATCAGAATACATTCAAATATTTACTAAAAGAAAGTCAAAATTCATTCTATATCATATTTAAGATATCTAACACACCACCATCATCATCACTCATTAAAGCATCAAAGTATACATTATTATTCCAGTTGTTACCAAAATTGACTGAAGACATTCAATATGTACAATATATATGACATGTTCAAAGTACATTTTACAAACTTTGAAATGATTTAGCTTTGCAAAAAGTAAAAACTTCCAATAACAAAAAATAAAATAATTTATAAAAATTTTTTTTTAAAAACAAAAAAAAAAAAAAAAACGAAAAGAAGCTAAATTCAAAGTAAAATATTCCTAAACTATTGAATATTCTCCTTTGACAAAAAAGATGCCTTTTATCCTATATCAAAAATAAAAGTTTTTTTCTCAATGTCTAAGTTGAAGTTCCCATTCGAAAAAAAAAATTAATAATCAATCATCGTTTCTAAATGATCATTAGTATTATCTTTAATTTAAAATTTAAATTTGCTGTACACTTCATAACTCAATCAAAATAGAAAAAGTTACAAGCAAGATCCGTAGTTTTCTAAAGAAAAAGAGAAAGTGAAACTGAAGAGAAAGAACTAATTATTCTTAACATAAAAAAGAAAAGAAAGGGGAAAAAACAAACAACAAAAAGAGAATACACAATCACTAGCCTACATTTTAAACTAATTACTGTCGACCAAAATTTTCAGTAATAAATTCACAAGGAGTTAGAAAGAAGATCCAACAATATTTGTTATTTAGGTTCCCGGTACATAGAGGTTAACAACAATAACACAAGTGCAGTAATTGAGTACAAAAGGTGAGTATGGTGTTTCCATAATTGTCAAAAAGCTATGGTAAGCTCAAGCAAACAAGATTTCGGAAAACCATTGAATCAGCTGACCAGGATTTAAAAATAAAAAAAATAAAAAAAAAATAAAAAAAACAAGGAGCATATTCCTCGCTTTTGTGTTTATTCAACAAGTGAAGTAGGGGGAGTGGTCAAACAAAAATGGAAATAGATAGCACTAACCATCACACAACGAGTAGTGAACAGTCTGAAGAAATACTCATTAACGAATAGGTAAATATCTAAATTTGGCAGCAGAAGTTTTATATTGATCCACATCGATTAATTGGTCATCTATAGAATATTCATCAGTTCAACAAGGTGTCAAGAAAAACAAAAGGAAAGGAGAGTGCAAAAAAATTCTTATTAATATTTTAAAAAATAGTTGCATATTGAAAATAACGATTACCGATGCAAATTGAAAAGGTGTACATTAATAACACAAAAGTAAAAAATTACAATAAAATTTAATTTTTTAATGGGCATTAATAAAAAAAAAAGTAACAACGATATAAACGTGTACTTTCTTGTTTTACATGCAAAACAAAAACAAAATATTAGAAAAACAAAATTGTAAAGAGTTTTTGTTTTTTTTAAGTGATGTTCTTATTTTCTATTTTTTCATAAAATTAAACCATAAAAATATCAACTAAAGCGTTTTGTCTGAGTCAATTAAATTAGTTGTCAATATTCAAATTAATCTGTATATGAACAGAAATCAATATTTAGGAATAAATTAAATTACGGAGAAAAATAACTGATTATTAATTTTTTTCCATCCATTATTGGGAAAAAAACGAACATTTTAAAAACAAACCTTGATAAATGTCACTTAACTCTATAAATACAAATGTATATATAAGAGTGGTTTATGTATTTTAAGAATATATTTTTTTTTTTAAATAAATAAGTTGTATGTATGAAAAACAAGTAAAATAAATTAAAATAAAACGTTACTGATCGTGTTTTTTACCGGTTTAAAAAAAAATAAATGAAAAAACAAGAATTAGTGGGAACAGTGAGGAGGAACCAAAGGGATTCCAACAAACAAGGGAGGTAAGATTCTTTTTTGTTATTTATTTATTTATTGTACTTTTAAACTTTTGTATTTTAAGAATATATACATATCATGTAAATAAAACTGTAAACACATTAAAATAAAACAAATCGAATAAAATCAGATAAAACAATTCCGAACTGACATAATTTTAGGCAACAATTAAATGCAGGACCCACGGGACACAATTTATACGGTTGTTTCTCTCTGAGAGGAGAGGATGAGGAAAAACAAAGGGTGGGGAAAAGGTATCCGACTCCATGTAGAATAAAAATCAGACAGTGTTTGTGGTTAGATAGACAAAAGGTTATGTCAACGTAATGTACAGTAAAGAGTACATCATTTTTTAAAGTCAAAATTTGTAATTAGAAAGTGATCAACAATTTAACAGGAAGTTGGTAAGGCTAAGCGTCAATATTTAAATATCCAACATGGCTTCTAGGTACCAGTTGTCAGATACAGGTTTCGTTCACGGACACGATATTAGGCAGATATTCAACCGATATCCTCGACGGCAAACATGAAGTATGTCCAGGGGAATGATGGTAAATATCATAAATCAACAAATGCAACGCGAAATATTAAAACGTTAGCTTTGAAAGACAATAAAAGAAAGTCAAGTCGGTTCCTGCGAAACGCTGCTCCATGAGAAAACAAAGAAAAAACCTACCGATTTTGAAACAAAGTCAGTCGATTCCCTTCATAATTTTCCCCTCTTTTTTTGAAAAGCTTTATGCCTGTTTGCACTTAAGGAAAGAGTATTCCGTGTATAAAAAATTCTACCTAAACTCACCGACTTTGGAATTTTTTCGGGTAAAAGTCTAATGAAGTCGTTAATATTTCTCAAATTCAAAGTCGTTTTTCAAGAGGAAATACATAGGCACCTTGCGCACCTGACTGCGCATATTCCGGACCGACTTCCGGTTGCTATGCTCTATACTTGGTATCGTCACTAGCAACTGGCTGGTAGCCAGTCTAAACTAATTGTACGTTAATCTCTAGTATAATTTTATTCTTTTCTCTCTAGCCGTTTCATTCGGCTGATTTAGACCGGCACTGGGACAACTGTCGATTATGGCACACCGCCTTTTAAGCAATTATAAATTGAACCGTCATTTTATATGACAGGCCATCTTAGCGACAACTGCGAGTATTTATCACTGAATACAATTGTATTTGCTAAAATAACTTTTAAAAAGTAGGCAGAGTAACTGCCGAGCTGAAGGACCGGGTTAGGTTACCACATTTGGTTTACTTTTTTTCTGTTTATTTTTTTTTTATAGAAGTATAAAAATTTGCATTAGACTTTTTTCAAATCAATATACAACGATATTCATGCGGTTTCATTACCGCTAGACCTGAATAAATATATTTTTTAAAGTTTACCTTTTATTTAAAAGCAGTTTTTAAACGCCGAAACGGACACAGCGCACGTTGCAGTCTCATCACAGCTACCCAAAATATACCGGCATTTTTACTTCACTAGGAAAAGATTTTTTTTTTTCTAACTTTTTTTTTTTTTCCTAACTTTTTTTTCTTTTTAGAAAATTAATCAAATATTGCCTATATACTTACTACTACATTACTTAATTGATTACATTATCGAAAAATAACGCCTTGCTATTTTTTTAAGTGCTTACAACTGACAGTTAAAAAAGCCGGTACCCCAGCCAGCTGAAAGCTCCCCACACAAAGGCTTGCCTTTTCTTACCCACCGCCAAATTATTTTTTTATTTTATTTACTTTTTTTTTTTTTTTTTAAGGAAATATTTTAGGTCTAGTAAATGAGGGCGACCGTTAACCTAAGAATTGAAAAGATTTTGTCGCCGTTTTCAGCTTCCCCTCTCCAAAGAAAAAAAAAAGAGGATGGAGATATTTAAAAAAAAAAAGTTTTTGTTTCCTTTCTGTAATGTATTTTACTATGCCTCAAATTGAATATTTTTGTTAGGAATTTATATTCGCTACCCGGCAATTATAAAAATATGACTTGTGACACACGGTCATTACATTCATTTATTTATGGATTCTTTAAAAACTTAGCAAACTTACAAGTCTGGTGTTTTCTTTGCTTTCTTTGAAGCATTTGACACCTTTTGATCATTATGCAATTTGACAATGTTTTACTTTTTATAACATTGAATTGTACTTATGAATATCTTATTGATTTTTAGTGTTTAATCCGTTAAGGTGCACGTTGTGGGTGACATCTTCTTCGGCAACCCGGACAATTTGTATTGAAATCGCTTTTTTTATTTTTATTTTTTATTTTTTTATTGTTAAATCGGCTAACGAGAGTACATGTTAAGTTATTTATTGATGAATACATTTTTCAAAAGCAAAATATTAAATTTGGGAGGGTATAAGTTTTTTGAAATTGTATTAATGACATTTTTATTTTGATGAAAATAAAAACAATTGCATTTTTTATAATGTCAAAAAATGTTTGAAATTCATACAGTAACACTGTCTATATTTAAAATTTTAAGAATGTCACTTAACTCCTAGTTTGTCGTTTTTGTTATTGTTTTGTTTTGGTTGGTTTTTTTTGGTTGTTTTTGTTTTGTTTTTTCTTAAGTTCAATTAAACTGATTTCTTTACTTTCTTTTTCAAAATTCTAAAAAGTTTTTGATTTTCTTGATATTTATTGTTTAAATTTTCGGATTGAAGGTGAAACTTAACTCTTCAAATGTTTTTAAAATAAATTCAGTAATTTGAAATTTAAAGGGACAATAAATTCTTTTTTTTTCTTTGTTTTTAATTATAACTTTGAGAAGAGTAGGTACCACCAATTTACACTTATTAATAGTACCCCTATTAACAATTGCATAAAAATTATCTTAAATTCTTTTTTCCATTCGAGAGAAGAAACATTAAACAAACTCCTGATGATTTTTGAAAAAAAATTTCAGCTTACGGAAATAATGAAAATTATGATTGAAAAGCAATGTTTTCATTTTTGCACTGTTAAATCAACTGAAATTTAACGTAACTAAAAACAAGTTACGATAAGAGGATTTTTTTAAAATTCTATGAAAAACCAATTAATAGTCCGATTTTCACGAAAATTTCCATAATTTATCTTTGGATGTAAATATACCTGAAATATTTTTTCCTAAAATATATTAGGGGAAATATTTATTAATTTTTTTTTTTTTTTTACGAGGTCTATTTTATTTTATGAGATATAAAAAAAACATGAACCGTCAGAAAACGTTTTTCTTTTTTTATGTAAAGATGAGTCTGAATAATTATATTTAAAAAATTGTATAATATACAACGCAGTAGTTTGTTTTTTGTTTTTAGGAAAAATTCATGAATTCTGAAATAAAGTGCGAAAAATGTCATATTATTATTTGAAAACTTTTTTTTTGGGGGGGGGCTTTTTTAATTGGTATGTACTATTCTATTAAATTGTCAAGAAAAAAACATTTTTAAGAAATTTTTTTTTTTTTTTTTTTTTACCTATAATAATAATCTTTTGTGTGCTTAGATAATTTTTTTTTTTTTTTTTTTAATGTTTAAAAATCTTTCGTGTGTACAAATCGAATTTTTCTCTAATATATATATATATTTTAGAATTCAGGTGAACTAAAAATTTGTCCGATCCACGATATATTAATATTTTTAAAAGAATTTTTATTGTTGAATGGTAATGTTTGATTCTTATAATATACAGAAGAGCAAAACTGACAATATTTGTAATACTTATTGTCTTTTATTTGCTTCAGTTACCCTATAAGTTCAACTAAAAAAATATTCCGGAGTTATTCTGAAACTACCACCACAACACAAAAATCATTGAAAACCAATCATCGGTTATTGAATATGCACAAGAAAACAATTGTCGAATACAGCCACCCATACATTTAAATGTATAATTGTCAAAAGGAGATAATATGTAATTTTACAGTCCGGATTTCTACCTTAAAATTACCCTGTTGCATGTAAAACGGATAGGTTTATTTATTTTTTAAGATAACAATATAATTTTTCCCAATCGGATAATTTGATCTTTGAATTAACTGTTTTTCTTTGTAACAACTCTGTATGATCCTTACTCCTTTTTTTTTTTTTTTTTTTTTTTTTTTTTTTTTTTTTGCGAGATTTTTAAAAACAAAGTTCAAATATTTACTTTCATTTATTCAATATAGCTTAAACTGATCACATGACCTGAAAATGGAGGTGCCTAGAGAAGAGTCATTAATATTTGGTTGATGTTATGAAATTAAAACTTATCAGTCGATTAATTCTACAGCCTGCTTCAAGCATAAATAATTTGTTGAGTGGTTTCTCTTTTTCTTTTTTTTTTTTTTTTTTTTTTTTTTTTTTTTATTTCCATAAACATTATACCAACTGAATCTGTTTAAAGCAGCACCTGCAAAAAGCAGCTGTACATCCACCTGCCTCCTATCACACTAGGTATACCCAATTTGTAGGAAAATCAGTGTTTTTACAATACAAATTTAAAGATAACTTCATGTTCATTCACAGATCTTTGAATACCTTCAAAAACTCTTAAAAATTAAGTATTTTGAACAAATATAATAATTTTATTATTTTTCAGATTGGAGGCATGGTAAAAACCTTCCAAAATAAAAACTTGGGTTTCTAAGCTGTTTTTAGACTGGTGACTGTCAAAATGAAAGAGATTTCCTCTTAGTGCCACAACAGAATGTGCACCATCTGCCTCTTATTATAATTACCAAAAGAGTGGGTAAGCACTTTGAGATGGGCATACCCTTATAGTAAGACATAGAAATTGAGACAAATCCCATCATCAGAGTCAGATCTAGTATAGTTTAAAAAAACCTTTCCCAACATGACTAACATTTTGAAAGTTTGGCTGAAAAATGCACAGCCTTCACGGATTGTATGGATATTTAGTGAGTTATAATAAGATCATCATCACCTTAAATACTGTTGAATTATAGTAGAGAGAGAAGTAAACCTGTTCTCAGTAAATTCACATACAGTTCAATTATTTGAATAATAGCACAGAAAATTTAAAGTTCATAACTTTCTGATTAAAAAAAATCAAACAAAACTAAAGGTTAGATCGACAATTATTGAGAAAGTGGACACATATCAGCCATCTTTTTATTCAACTGCCCACTTTTTGACTATAAAGGGGAATCCTTCTTTCTTTCTTTTTAGTGTTGAAGTATCAGATTTCTATGTAATAAGGAATATTATCCATTTTCTCAACAATTGCTGACTCAAGTTTCTCGAAGAGAAAAAAATAAAACCTTTATGAACTTCAAATTTTCTTTGTAATTACAGTTGAGCAGTATGGGAATTTCAGACTATATAATTCACATCTTTATACTTTAGAACAGGGTTCAGCAACCTTTTGGAGATTGGGGTGGGGGGTAGCTATGCAGTGTCTCCGTAAAGGGCCATGGTATTAAATATAATGCAAATATATTTTCTTGGACCACTCTGTCCAAAAAGCTGGGTTTTTTTTTTTTTTTTTGAAGGTTTAAATAAAAAATCTTTGCTTCTGGTCTTTAATGGGTTAACCTGAATGTAACTACTGCATTTCTATTCGATACTAATAGGATAGTCAGAATCCAGCTGTTAAGTTGGTGGGCTGGACGAAAAACCACTCAAGAACCGGATGTGGCCGATCCTTGTTTTAGACCAATGGTTGAGGAATAAGGATGAATTACACTGAATGAAAATTTTCTTTATAATTTCATGTAAAATAACAAAATGTTTTTAAAGCCTCATTATTTTCTGCTTTTACCAGACCAAGTAACCAATAAGCACCCCAAATCATCAACTTAATGAAAGGTTCATATTTTAACTCATCAACGGTAAGTTTCGCTTTCAAATATTTGAAAATAAACGAACAGACGATTTTTGCAATTATTGTATCTGACAAAAACAAATTTTACAAATTGTTTGATACTATTTCTGAACAACATTCTTTTATTTAAATAAACATAAAAATTTTGTAAATAAAAACTGTATTTTATTTAAATAAACATAATTCCATTTCTCTTCTGATTAAGTAAAAACTATTTTAGTATAACATCTTTTGTCTTTTTTTAAATCATCGTAAGTGTTGAAAAATATTCATAAATTTCTGATTAAAAAGTATTTATTTAAAAAAAGATTTTGCTATTGAATTTTAATTTGATTACATGTACCAACCATCTATTTATTTAACTTATTGTGAGTTTAACATCTCCATAAACTTCTGATTAAAATCATTTGTTTATAAAAATTTGGAAGTAAAACTTACCAGTGACTAGTTAAAATATGAACCTTTGGGGTGCTTATTGGTTACTTGGTCCCTTGTGCCTTCCTCTACATCAGGTAAAATGCTTTCCAACTATTGAAGACAACAGAAAAGGAAGTGACGTTACAAGAGCAAAATAACTAAGAAGGCCAATTAAGTGATAGAAGTTAGTCCAAAATAGACAACAGAATGACAAGTCTGTGGATTAAATATTGGGTTAGGTTCAGAATTGCCTTGAAGGTTACTAAATATAACAAGACACCCAAAGAAGGCTGAAGTGTACAGCAGGTGAAATGATTTTACTATAGAAATACATTGAGCATTAAGGGGGGAAAAAAGTAATTTTCAGTAATCAGCATTAAAAGGTTTGAGGCCTGAAGAGTGTGGAGTCACCCCTTTGTGCCATTTCTCCCAGGTCCATCCTGACTGAGATAAATTAGAGTTTTATCTATGGATCAACTTTGAAAATTATTAGTACTAGCAAAATCCCCCCCCCCCGATGTAAAAATACATTTTTGAAAAATATTGCTTCAGGAGGTGGAAGTTAAAAATTAAATGTCGGAGAGTTTGAATCATAAATCATGAAATCATCAAATTTATTAAAAACAAATAAAACAATTTGAAATCGAAACTAAGTTCTATTAACTTTGAATATATATTAAAATAAAACAAACTATATATAAATATATGATACTGGGATGCATCTATTAAAACTTGTTTTAAAAAACAATGAGGACTGTCTAATGTTGCATGCTCAAATTTTGAGTGTTTATTCTATGTTATGACGATTTCAGGTATAGTGACGTAAGTAGTGACATAGTTTTTGTTACAGACAAAAACCGGAAGCAAATCTCCATTATTAATAGAGATTCAATAGAAATACTTGAAACCATGTTACTGTGTGCAAACAAATGATTATCATTAAATAGGAATAGTTAATTGGAACCATAAATTATTTGTATTAAGAATTGTTACTTTAAGTTATATTTTTTTTACAAATGATTATTATTGTCTCTTACTTAAAACCATATAATTGCTGCAAAAAAAGTTTGACCATAAAAATGAACCAACCAAACTGTTATGTTAGATAAATTAAAAGGTAATTTTCATGGGGATTTTTGAAAAGTGTTATATAATTTATGAGCAGTCATAATTTATGAACGTACCTGTAGTTAGAATTTTAAATAAAGTTTGTTAGAATTAAAAGCAGATGGGGAATTTTCCACACCTGTTAGGGATTATGAGTGACATAACAATGATCCCAACTTACCTTCCGGTACAGATACATGAGAACAAGTTTAGTTAGTCAGATTTGACTTGGCTTTCAAGGAGTGTAGATGTTGTTAGCTCCCGGGTCCATCTCACCCGAGTACAATCATGGGCTGGGGATATAAAGCTTTATTATTAAGAACACTGAGTTTATTAATTAAATGTTAAAACAAGAAATGTCCAGCTCAGCACAAAGAAGAAGACCAACCCTTGAAAGAAACCCAACAGACTAACCAGATAAGATGGCGACCGAAGTAGAAGCAGAGTAATCAAGTAAGAAAGACTACCTATCATTTCTAATCTAATTGTCTGTCTCTATTATATACCTGACATATCATGTGAGTATATAACAAAAGTAAATTGTGGTTTGTTTTGTTTTACGGCATATCAACCTCAGTGGGTCATTTAATGCCGATAAAGTTTTGAAATAAAGTCATTCTTAATGGATACTCAATTTTTTTAATAAATACATTTTTCTATTTAACCCATAGATGGGACCCTAACAGGTACTACCACTCAGGGTCAGTGGACCCAGGAGCAATGGTGATGAAGGGGTGCTCCACATTCCCCAAACCTCCAAAACTGGAACCTCGTCATCAGATAGTATAAAGTCATTCCCAGGACATGCAGACCCTCAGCCACCACCTTCTAGCACATATATGATAAAAAGGGTTGGGGCTTGCCATAAGGGCAATAGGGTTGGGGCAATCATATAGTTGCTAGGGCTCGACGTGACCTGCCGATTGATCGAAGGGGGCCTCTCCGACCGCCCGTCTAGCCCAAGAAAGGACCAGTGGAGTATTGGAAGTCATGGACTGCTCAGCCACCTGGATTCCATCCTTAAACATTATGGGTTGCCACCCACGGCCAATTGGGGGAGTTTACCCCTCTGCAGAGACGCAGTCAGTGTATTCTAACGCCCCACCGACAGGGCAGATAAAAGTAAAGGTATTAGTAGTTCTAGTTTATTACTCATGACTTTTTTTAAGAAAAAAGAAACGTTTTCAAAAACTACGAATGAGTTTTGGTATTATCTTAAGAATAAAGTAAGTAAAGTCGTCAGGGTGGCATCAGCCAGACAGCGAGGGAGTCTATCCCCTTTTCAGTAGTGCTAGGCCAAGGAGATTGTTTTCGCGTCTGAGGTGGAGTGTCACACCTACCGTCAGCTCCTTACTTTACTGCATAGGTCCCTGTGCTACTCATACGCTGAGTTAGCGAGGGCCAGTATCAAACTTAGAACCTGAGCTAACACAGTATATTTTTCGTAACTTTTCCCAATTTATAGAATATATAAACTTTCATACAGAATTATATTGCTAGATTTATTATTAATGTAAAAAAAAAGATTACATACACCTGGATAATGAAATGATTTAATTAAAGAATTAACCTTCTTACCTCATTGCTCATGTTTCCTTGTATAATGGTATTTCTTGTATAATGAATATTCTGCTTTGTTCAAGGAACAGACCAATCACATTCTCTTTACTTTGCTTAGATTCCTTCTTACAATGAACCAGCCAGTTCTATCTACCCTTTCTTGTGTTATATACCCACACATGTTGCGGGTATATAAACAATGTTCTTTTGACAGAGAGAGGAGATAGGTAGACAGAGTATCAGAGAGATATTTAGATGAGATGCATAACTTATTTTCTTTATTCGGCCATTTGTAATTGTTTAGGTCTTGTTCTTCTTTCTCTTCTTGCTTCTTTCTTACTCAGCCGATCTTCAAAGCAAGGCAAGCATTGACCAGCAACACCATGTTGCTTTTTAAAAACTTTTATTCTTAACTAACTTTTCTTACTATCTAACACAGCACACACGCAGTTGAGTTCAGCAAAGCAAAGGGAACGTCTCTTCTATTTCACATCTCGGACGTAACTGAGGATCTAATTCAAAATCACATGACATGCGCAATTTCTGGTTTTACTGTATCTTTCTATGGAAAACTGCCGCCCGTGACATGAAAAAGACTATCCCTGCAGAATTACAGGGGGTTGCCAATAATCTATGCCACTACATAGATTATGCAACACTTGGTATAAACAGTACTTGTCTGTATTTACCAAATTGTCCACCATACACATGATATGACACAAGGCCAATTTTTTAAAGTGGAGTACGGCTGGTTTTCCTTCTCTTGGACTAGTTGCCATACCAAGGTCTCATTTTGTATAAATGTGTGGGGTGACAATGTTTTAGGTTTAAAGGTAGCTGTGGTTATTACTTGTGTGTGTTCACAGGGTTTGCTTTTAACCCCATCTTATTTGGTGGTCGTGCTGAAAAGGAATTCAAGGAAAGAAAAGGAAGAGACAAAGACAAAAGGTGGTTTTATGATTTAGGCTTTATTCACGGGTCATAGCCACCACATGGCAAGGAAATTTCTTCCTAACCAGTTGTAGTGTCTTGTCCCAGTTAAGTTTCGAATGGCCAAGAGATCATCTTGGGGGTCGGAAGTAGGTCCTTTTTCTGCACATACTCGGAGGGTTCTTCCAGTGTGAAGGTTCATGGGAGTTTTTTTTTTTTTAGTTTTTTTTATTTTAATCCCCACAAATGATTTACAATCAGAATGTAATGCATTTAAGTGATGATATATAAGTTTCCTTGAGCTCCGCCCATCAATGCTTTTGAGATTCAACCAAATTTTTCTACTGTTGAAATTAGCAGACCCCCAGTTCTAGACAGACATAGCTCTAGCAAACTTATAGCTGATCACTTATATGCATTAAATGCTGCTCGTAAGGCATTTATACAAACTAAGACATTCAGAAATCAGAACTGCTTCAAGTTTGCATTATGAGTCAGAAGATAATTTATTTTATAAAAGAAAAGACTCAAAAAAAAAATGGAAAGACCTGGTGTTGTTTTAGGGAAAGAAGACAAACAAATTTGTTAAACATGGGGGAACATATTTAAGATTAAACCCATGTCATTTAATAAACTGCAAGAAAAAATATGTCTCACTAATGTCAGGATAGACTCCAATATTGTAGATTATGAGTTATCTCCTTTCGACTGTTTCAGTTGAAGGAACTCTTAGCAAAAGAGGAAGATAGTTAATTGACAACAGACTACATATACAACAATTGTCCACCATTAGAGTGACTGTCATTCAACTGCCTTTCAACAATTGGTAGCAGACAAGACCCAGTTGTGGGATAATTTATATTTTTTTTGTTTTACACATTGCCACCTAAACTGCGTCTCAAAATGTTGAATCAACAGGCTTTATGATCGCCACCTATTATGGAGAGTGGACGCACAACATGATAGTATGGCAAATGTATACAGATTTGCCTAGGACTAAATAGGGCCCAGCAGTTTTTCTCACTTTAACTGGACAAGCAAGAGATTGTGTTAGAGACCTACAACCTGAGGAAATTGGTCATGAAAACGGGGTGCAGCAAATAACAAACTGGATATACTATTTTTAAAGGATGAAAATATTTGGGTTTATTTGGCCTTTAAGGAATTTTATGATTACAGGCGTCCTTCCATCAGACTTGCTGTTGGATTCACTCTAGCAAAGGAAATTATTAAAATGTGGGATTAGATTAAAAGGAATATAAAGGTGTAAAAATGTTGCACCTCATAAATCATGCCACACAATTTAGTGCAGACAAGAAAAAATTATAGACAAAGTTTTCAAACATTGGATCTCCTTATTTATATGTCTTTAGAAGTTTCTAACAATGGAGAGTAATTTAAAAATTCCCTCCCCTGAGAAATGTCAGAGTTACTCAACACCCAGGTGATTACTACTACTGCTACTGAAAGTCCATGGTCTAAAAATAATAGCATAATTAGTAACATGATGGGTAATATTACAGAGGAAGTTGATTGTTCAATGGAAGTTGCACTGTAACAGTCGACTTCCTCTGTATCCAAAAGCATTTGTTTGATTCTAGATTTTGCTTCAAGTTGCGACCAGTACTTTCTATGTGCTAAGCTTTGCTTTAGTCTGGCATACAAGCATGGGTGTCACAATGTTTATTGCAGTGGAAAATAGACTTGGTAAATCGAACTTAACCCTTACAGTGGGCATTATAATATGTCACCTGCCTCCTCTGTAGAAAGGTACAACCACCTTTCATTGCCATTACTCCCATGTCCACTCTGACCCGTAGTGGTAGTACTTGTTATGGGTCCCCAATTATGAGTCAAATAGATCTGTTTGTATTATTTGTATTAGATAGGAATACTTGATACCATATATTGCATGCAATTTATCTATATTGATAATAGTTACTTGAAGCTATAATTGTTTACTAACGATAATTATTAGTTACTTGAAACCATATGCTGACAAATTATTGATGCTAGATTTAATTTATAGTTAATTAAATATTGCTAATTGATAATAAGTTTATATAAGTTTATTTTCTTTTTCTTTTTTTCAAGATGGGAATGTAACATAATCATAGTTTAATAGAAAAGACAATTAGGACAAAAAATAAAAATGTTTAAATTAATGAATCTCCTAACTGCCTCACATTTAAATTAAACATTTTCTCTTCAAAACTGAGAAAATTTTAACAGAACAATATTAACTTCATGAAATAATATAAAAAATGGCAACTTACTTTCCTGTTATATGGATTTATTATTTATACTATTTCTCGGAATTTGACACATTTGCCTAGTGAGTTAGGTTCAGACAGTTCTAAGTGAGAGTAATCTCTAGACTGCAGGTTCAATCTGGTCAGGGGCAGCAGTAACATAGAATAATAATAACACAGCTTAACACCTGTACCCCAGCTATGGTTAGCAGAATTTTCCATGATGGCTCCCAGAGTCAGTCCAAGAAAGTTCTTATGGGGAGTGGATTCAGTACACCATTAAAGCATCTATCCAAAGTATGTTACATGGTACAACATCCCTGCATCTTCTCATCTACCTCTATTTAAGGCGACTATCAAGTCCAGTGTGTACAATTAATTGCAGAGTTAATGCCACCTGCTTCCTTCTCAGAGTAGCAAATTTGCAGAACACTGGAAGCTCTCATCTTCTTTTGGTGTAGTATCAAGAGTCACAGCTTCCCAACATGGTTTGTCCCAGTAGACTGGTTACCTAGCCATAAAGAGTCCAGTCTGCCCTGCTATTTACCATACTGGAGGGAGAATTTGGATTCATACCTTTCCCAAGGGTATTAGCACCATGTGAAATGCAAACAGATTCGTTCAAGAACTCGGATCAACAGTTCCATTTCCTACGACTCTAACCATTAGACCACGCACCTCCATGGCAACACGCATATATATATATATATATATATATATATATATATATATATATATAGTCGGGGTGGCCTAATGTCGGTATCAGCCAGACAGCGAGGGAGTCTATCCCTTTCAATAGCGCGAGACCAAGGAGATTATTTTAGCATCTGAGGTGGAGCGCCACACCTACCATCAGCTCCTCACTTTACCGCACAGATCTCTGTGCTAATCGTTCGCTGAGTTGGCGAGGGCCGGTATCGAACTAGGTACCTTGTGGTTTCTAGCCGAACACTCTACCGATTTTTATATATATATATATATATATATGAGCTTACATTGGGAAGTCTAAAAAAATGCTAATTTTTCATCTAAGCATACTATACCCCAAATTATTATTTATAATACATAGCAGAAAAATTTGTCTACATTTATATACAATACAAATTCCCTTTCTCAATATCCATTTCCTTTCACATTTAAATATGCTTCTAATTTTCCATTTTATTAGAATATGTGCTAACAATTTTGGCTTCTATTGTATCTTGAAATTAAAGATTATTTTTTCTAGTGTCATTAAGGTCACTTGGCATAGATATACATAAGGTTTTAATAAAAATGATACATTTTTAAACATTCCAATTCATATGCACTGAAATGAAAGGGAAAAAAAAAGCTTTGAAAAGTTTAAAATAACCATTTTTAATGAATTAATTAATATGATAATTATTTATTTTTTTAATCCTTTTACACACACTTATACACACACACACACACACACACACATATATATATATATATATATATAGGGAGTAAAATGAAGAATCAATCCAATAGTATGTGAAGAAATGTAATCAAACACGGGATGTTACACTGGATGGAAGTTTATTATTAGTCATAATGTTGACATTCGAATGTTTCAGTTATATAGAAACCTTCTTCAGGTCAACATGAAAGAAGTAAAGGAAAAACAACAAAAATCTTCCTAAATAGAAGCATCAATATCATCATGGACAGCTGTTAACTATAAAATGCTAATTAAAATCCTTCACTCCTTCCTAAACAGAAGCATCAGTATCATCTTGGACAGCTGTAAACTATGAAATGCTAATTAAAATCCTTCACTCCTTCTGTTGTGAGGTTTTAAGGGGTCAAATAAGAACAAAACGACAGGTAACAAATGTAGAAAAATGTATTAACAGAAAGTAGACAAATACAATAGAGAGATGTGGAAATTACGCCCGACGAACAGAGTTATTGGCACTCGCATTGACTTACTGCTAAGCCACAATTATCCCTGTTATTTATAGTAACTGTCGGCGCATTCCATTGGTCAATAGGGTATATCACCTATAAGACCTTCCTAAATAGAAGCATCAGTATCATCATGGACAGCTGTTAACTATGAAATATTAATTAGAATCCTTCACTCCTCCCTAAATAGAAGCCTCAATATCATGATAGAAAAGCAGGAAATTACTCATATGTTTAATGTTTCATTGTATATACAACATAGTTTTAAATAACTGATGCTCTTTCTGAACCTTGATTTCTAGCAAAAGGTGAGCATATATCTGAAGTTAATTGCATTTAATCGTTAATTCTGGGAAGAATATCAAAATTATTTAAAAACAGTTGTCAGGTTTGTGGGGGGTGGAGTGTAGCAGTGTTACACAAAACCTTTCAAATCTGCCCGTCCGTCTGTAATTAGACTAATTATGTGTATCCTTTATTTATTGAAATTGCACAACATACAAGGCATTATTTCATCACTGCCAATTTGAATCATCAAACTGCTTTTTAGCGCCCTAACCAGAAAAAGTTTTGGGTTAAAGGTGATGGCTATGTTCTTGTGGTATTTTTATATTATTCATTCAAGAGGTTTTAAACAATGAGTAATATTAACAGTCCACAACACCATTGTGGCTGGGTTTTTTTTAACACAATGCTTTGATGTAATTGGTGATGAATATAACTTTGATGAGTGGAGGAGAGATAAATTTTATATGCAAAAGAAATATTTCAATGAACTCTAATCTATCTATCTATACATATATAATGGGCAGTTGTGTGTATATGTATGTCCGGAGGAGACTTCGAAAATAAAACAATTAACAACAAAGTAAATATATATATACACATTAAATATCACTAGGGCTTGGTTTTTAGTAAAAATAATAGAGATTTGATTTATATTCATGAAGATAATTAAAAAATAAGATTTAAATGATAACAGCATGGATTTTTTCATTTGATATTTTAGATAGTAGACATTAACATTTCTTTTAAGAGTAGCTGGATCAATGCAAGGTCTATTTTTTTACATAGGGATTTAAATGGGGCATCCCATGAGTATTCAACTCATGATTCAGTAATAATGGATCTGTGGGACTAATTTTTAAAAATCCTCTACCAAGGTGACGCTGGGTAGCCTTGCTAGTCAACAATAGAAGAAAGTTACTTGAAAGAAACTGAAACTCACCAGAAAGTGAGCGGACTGTAGAATGCTCCTCGATCCAATAGCAAAATCAATGAGAAGTTCAACTCCATGATTGTTTTGTTATGTTTGTTTTTGATTTTTTCTTTTGGTTTTGGGGTCATCAGGAGAAAATGTCACCGTTTTGGAGCCTTCTTTCAACAGTTTTATTTGCACACTGCCCCCCCCCCTCTGTGGTGAGGCCACACAAAATATATCCAGTGTATCGTACAATCAAATATACAAATGAATAACGGCAAAAAGTTGTTTTTAAACAGCACATTATGGAAATGTTGCATGAATCGTGTTACGTTTTCATGAGCAGGTGGTGAGATGATGCTTTTACCTCAAATTGCTCCATGGGACATTTCTTTTTTTCCATAATTTCACATTGAACTGTTTTCCGTTATTTCTGTGAGGGGTTTTACGCACTTGCTTCTTTTGCGCTAATCCACTAATCAACAATATAAACTAGCAGTAAAAACTTACTGAGTAAAATAATGAAAATAGGCTTCAATGGTGTCGAAAAGACTGTAAATACAATACTTACAGAATTAATGTAGTGTACTGTTATGACCTGTTTATAATTATAATACTATTATAATTATATACTCAACACGGAGATAAAAGTAAAGAACAGATGTATTCAATATATATCAATGTACAAAATGAGGAGGGTTTCCTTGGTACCAGCGTACATGAAGACATGCATTTGCTACTTCTCACTTGAGCAGCTTTGCTCTGCTAAATATACCCTTTGGGTAAGTCCATTGTTCTGGTCATAGGTGAGTCACCTACAACATGTACAATGATCCCGAGTTTGACAAGAAGGTACCCAAGTTCATCGGCCGAAACGTGGTGTAGATAATAAAGATGAGGGCAATAGTCCGAATAATCCAAATAATCCAAATCCTTATTCTGTTTTCACATCTGTTTTAATTTCTGTTTTTTCCTTGAATTCTAAGTGACAGCAAGTCACCTCAGGTCTTCTGAGCCTGTCGAAAGTATCTTTAAAATACACTGACTGTACTTCTGTAGAGTTGTAAGACCCACCTCTTGTCAACCGGTGATGCTTGAGGATAGAGCCCTGGTGGCTGAGCAGTCCATGACATGCATCACTCCACTTTGGCTAGACAAGCTGTTGGAGAGGCTCCTTCGATTATAATCAGCTTGTCAGCTCAAGCCCTAGCACCTATATGAGTGTCCCAATCTAATCGCTCTCATTGCAAGTCCCAAATGGAAATGGACTCAACAACACAACTTTAAATCCTGGACAAGGCTGTTTGTATTTCATGTCATGCTAATGCCCTTGGAGCCTATAGAGTGCTTCCTTCATTACCATTACTACCTGGTTCACTCTGACCAGAAAGGTAGTATCAGTTAGGGTCCCATCTATGGGTCAAATAGATCTGTTTGAAAATTATTAGTATGAGATATGAATACTTGAGATGATATAACTATGTACAAATTGTTTTTATTAAGAATACTTGAAACGATGTATCTTGTTATGATTTGTGCATACCATTTGGTTCGGTTTGGTTTGTTTTGTTTTACGGCATATCAACCTTGGTGGGTCATTTAATCCCAACAAAGTTTTGAAATAAATTTATTCTTAATGGATACTCAATTTTTTTTTATAAATACATTTTTTTATTTAACCCATAGATGGGACCCTAACAGGTAATACCACTCCGGGTCAGAGTGGACCAGGGAGCAATGGTGATGAAGGGGTGCTCCACATTCCCCAGACCTCCAGAACTGGAACCTCACCATCAGATAGAGTTTAACATCATTCCCAGGACATGTAGACCCTCAGCCAGGCCTTCTAGCACATATATGATAAAAAGTGTTTGGGCTTGCCATAAGGGCAATAGGGTTGGGACAATCATATAGGTGCTACAGCTTGGCATGACATTGATTGGAGGGAGCCTCTCTGACCGCCCATCTAGCCTAAGTAAGGGTCTAAGTGGAGTGTTGTATGTCAACATACCATTTGTGTTAATAGAATATATTTCCTTTATTTATTATAGCCACCTGCTATGAAAAAGAAGAGTCTATTACACCTCACAGCAGAACATCTAATGTGTGCTGTGCTGGAATTTGACCCACAGGCTGAAAGCAACTTAGGGATGCTCTCCACACCTGCTGGCTTGATGTTGTGGCTCCAGGACCTTGAGACAAACAACCTTGGCTGATACACAACAGCTGGCGCTGGACAAACTCAAATGAAGAGAACTGCTGAATTTGGTTGGCTCCACTGGAGATAAGTAGATAGGTAGATAAAATTTGATTAAAGAATAATTTTTATGATTGACTTTTGTCATGACTACCATATTTACCCAAGAACAATGAAACCTACAAGGTTTATTGTTAAAAATCACTAACTTATTCTATCCTCTTATATGAAGTGACCTCCAAATAAAGCCAATGTACTCAGTCAGTAGAGTGTCAGACTAGGAACCACAAGGTTCCAAGTTCAATACCGGCTCTCGTCAACTCAGCATATGAGTAGCACAGGGATTTATATATATTTGCCAACCCCTCCACACGAGCAGGATGCGACACAAGGTCAATTTCTTAAGCGGAGTTTCACAGGTTTGAATTCAGAATTTTCCTTCTCCTAGACTGGTTACCTAGCCATGATTAAAGAGCCCAGTCTGCTCTGCTATTTGCCCATAGCTGGAGGGAGAATTTGATTCATACCTTTCCCAAGGGTATTAGCGCCATGTGAAATGCAAACAGCTTTGTTTTGAAATAGATTAATTCTTAATGGATGCACAATTTTTTTTAATAAAACATTTTTCTATTTAACTCATAGATGGGACCCTTACAGGTACTACCACTACGGGTCAGAGTGGACCAGGGAGCAATGGTGATGAAAGGGTGCTCCACATTCCCCAAACCTTTAAAACTGGAACCTCACAATCAGGAGTTTAACGTCATTCCCAGGACATGTAGACCCTCAATCACCACCTTCTAGCACCCATATAATAAAAAGGGTTGGGGCTTGCCATAAGGGCAATAGGATTGGAGCAATCATATAGGCGCTAGGGCTTGACGTGACCAGCTGACCTAACTAAGTACTCAGCAGTCTGCTTAACTTTGTTATTTACTAAGCTTTGCTTTGTTTAGTCTGGCACAGAAGCCTCAGGGATCTGGCAGGAACAGGTGCTTTCCACACCACTGTAAGCCATTTTTCTGGTTTGTTATTGGTTTGTCTGTCGGTCACAGGTGAAGATGAAAATGATATTTATACATCCATGATACTTTTTTTTTCTAAAGAAGAAAGACTAACAATATATCCTATATATATATTTACCAACCCCTCTGCAGGAGCAGGATGTGACACAAGGTCAATTTCTTAAGTGGAGTTTAACAGATTTGAATTCAGAGTTTTCCTTCTCCTAGACTGGTTACCTAGCCAAGGTTAAAGAGCCCAGTCCACCTATTTACCCATAGCTTGAGGGAGAATAGTTGGATTCATACCGTTCCCAAGAGTATTAGCCCTATGTGAAATGCAAACAGCTTTGTCCAGGATTTACTTTAACCACATGCCTGTGTACCCTCCCAAATGCCACAACAGAAAATGTATAGGTATCTTCATTTTCACATGTAGACTAGTGTTTCTGACCTTTTTTTTTTGGGCCATGGCTCCTTCAACTCAAGGCGAGTTTTTATTTTAACTTTTTCGTCTAAATGAAGATGTCTGCACTGGTGGGCAGCTGATGACTCAATAATGAAATGATGTCTAGCTATCTGGAATTTTGGAACCATCTTTATGCTTTTAAAACAGCAGTTTTCGTGAAGCACTGAATCTTGCAATTACCTCGTCCTCCAATCTCCCTAGACATGTGAGTCAAATGTATGGTTCTTGTGGAAATTGATTTTATGAATATGTTTTTTAATAAAGAATGAAACATAGTTCTAAGTCGCAAATCATAATTCCATATTTTAGATATAAATAAGTCTTAACCCATAAATGGCTTGATTGAAAGTTATAATAATTAATCATGCTTATAGCAGATGTATTAGTACCTTTCACAGCAAAAAGGAGAATGTGATAGGTATATACTAATACAAATGTAAACAAAGATTAAGAAATAAAGACCACAAACAGGGATGACATAGACAGACTCTATGAAAGAAAATGCCATCAGTTTTTATCCCTCTTCCTCCTTCGCGCATCATCCATCAGATTTATACATCAAGGGAAGTAGGAATATTAACAATTGTAGTTTGGATAGTACTACCCAGTTAGCTCAGTCAGTAGAGTGTCCAACTAGGAACAGAGATCTGTGCGGTAAAGTAAGGAGCTGATGCTAGGTATGGCGCTCCACCTCAGATGCAAAAACAATCTCCTTGGTCTAGTGCTAGTGAAAAGGGGATAGACTCCCTCGCTGACTGGCTGATATCAACATCATTTTGTATGGATGCATTTGAAGATCATTTGAAGAATTCTTTGCAAACTTCTTTCGGAAAGTCTAAGAGCCTGGGCGCGTTTAAATGTGGAACGGAGTGGAGACTGTTGAACAGAAGCTCTTACCGCTGCCACATTTTCTGGAGTTCTGGCGGTGCGAGGTCGGATGGTTGATTTTCGTTTCAATGCAGATCCAGTAGCTCTGAAGTTGGTAACCCATAACAAGATCGTGTTTCGAGCTGGTACGGGATCATGTCTACCAAGATTGAAGTGCAAACGGAACGCTCTTTGTGTTGCAGTTACAGATTCGTTTGTTTTGATAAACATTTCCACAATGAAAGCGTGATGCTCACCAGTCCAATTCATGGCAGCAACTGAAAAAGAAACGAAAAACAATGGCATTATAAAGAAACAAAACAAAATGGCATTATATGAAAAAAATGGCATTATATGTACTTTTAGAAAATAAAAACACTTTTTTGTTTCTTTACTTTATTTGCCTTTTATTTAACCTACAAATGTGTCAGATCATTGTTTCTTTACTTCATTTGCATTTTATTAAACCTACAAATGTGTCAGATCATTTTGCCTGACCCTGTATATCCACTTTAATCCTAGGCTATTTAAGGTTATGAGACAGTCCATCTAGTAGAGTGCTGAAGGGTTACTAGCTACTCTACAACAGATGCTAAACTAAAACTCCAGGTCAAAGTGTAACAGTAAGTAATGGCAATGAAGAGGTGACTTCACATTCCCCAGAGCTCCATAATTGAAGCCTAATCACTAGATGCAGTTTAGTGCCGTACACAGGACACCCCTTGGGGGAAGGGTCTTATTCCTCTAAAAGGAATGTAGTTGGAATATTCTTATTACAGAGTAGTACTTTCAGAATGTTTCTGTTAGAGAGTGTAACAAATATATCTACGGTAGGTGGGTTGCCTTCCTTGGTCTACGTGCCTCTTTTCAAACCAACCAACCAATCACAGACCCACAAAATTTAGCGGCAAAATTGAAGATAAGATATCTTCCTCTTTGATACCAGCATCTATAGAAGTCGAACAAGAAATACTGTTGGAAATTGGGTTATCTGCCCACCCGGAAGTCCGGACAATAGGCACAGAGAGCATTGAATCAGCAGAACCAATACTGCAGGCACTAGCAGAAGACCACTGAGTCGCACGCTAGAGAAAGACGTCAACAAGCAGACAACACCGAGACAACAAGATAAGTGCACACAAATCTCTTGTATTACTTTTATATCCCGCCAGTAGAAATTCTCTGGCAAACACTTAAAGACACTTGCACAAGAATTATACACACTTTAATAACTAACCCTCAAATAAAACTGTTAATTTATAAACTTTATAATTTGCCTTGTCTCCTTCCTTTACGACTGAGATACTAATTCACTCCAATATTTCTGTTAATACGTCATTCCTTATATTCAGCAGAGGCGCGTGGACTAATGGTTAGAGTCGTAGCAAATGGACTCGTCAACACAAGTTTAATTTCTGGACGAAGCTGTTGGCATTTCACATGGCGCTAATACCCTTGGGAAAGGTATGAATCCAATTCTCCCTCCAGCTATGGGTAAATAGCAGGGCAGACTGGACTCTTTAACCATGACTAAGTAACCAGTCTAGGAGAAGGAAAACTCTGAATTCAAACCTGTTAAACTCCGCTTAAAAAATTGACCTTGTGTCGCATCCTGCTCGTGCGGAGGGGTTGGCAAATATATATATTCAGAAGAGACAGGCAGAGCCATAGTAGGTACAATAACTTACCAACCTCACAAGGACTCAGTTAAGTGAAATTCTATTGTTACATTTATATAATTAACATTCCCGCTGACAATACTATCGTTTGCAATCCACAAGTATTTCAAGCGTAATTTCTTGTTTGTGTAAATGTATTAATACATGTTATTTGAAATTCCATGTTGTGTTCATGTGTTTTCTGTTTTTAACTCCTGTCTGTTCAAAATTCACGGCATGAATTATGAATAAGCACACACCAGATGATAACATCATCAATTTTCGTAGAATTTAGGCAGATTAAAAGTTTCATTCACTGGAGACTGAGTGACAATAAGTCTCCTCCTGTCTCCAGGACCTTTCTGAGTATTCTTAGCTAATCTCTACAGTGCTGTTGTCTGGAGGGTGTTGATTCATCCTCTAATTTCCAATTCCTCCAGTTTCCTTTCCAAATTCTTGTAGACCAACTACAATTGGTATCAACTTTACCATCATGTTTCACTGTTTTTTCTTCCATCATCATCATCATTTCATGTGTTTTGGTTTGGTTTGTTTTGTTTTACGGCATATCAACCTCAGTGGGTCATTTAATGCCGATAAAGTTTTGAAATAAATCAATTCTTAATGGATAATACAATTTTTTTATAAATACATTTTTCTATTTAACCCATAGATGGGACCCTAACAGGTACTACCACTCCGGGTCAGAGCGGACCAGGGAGCAATGGTGATGAAGGGGTGCTCCACATTCCCCAAACCTCCAAAACTGGAACCTCACCATCAGATAGAGTTTAACGTCATTCCCAGGACATGTAGACCCGCAGCCACCGCCTTCTAGCACCCATATGATAAAAAGTGGTTGGGGCTTGCCATAAGGGCAATAGGGTTAGGAAAATCATATAGGTGCTAGGGCTTAACGTGACCAGCCGATTGATCGGAGGGGGCCTCTCCGACCGCCCGTCTAGCCCAAGATAGGGCCAAAGTGGAGTATTGCATGTCATGAACTGGTCATCCACCTGGGCTCTATCCTTAAGCATCACGGGTCGCCACCCACGGCCAACAGGTGGCCCCATTGGGGGAGTCTTACCCCACTGCAGAGGTGCAGTCGGTGCATTCTAACGCCAGCCGACAGGGCGGTTCATGTGTTTTCTGTTTTTTAACTCCTTTCTGTTCAACATCATCAGCAGCATAAATCAGCACAAGAGTAAGTCAGTATTTTTTACTATTGAATATCACAAATTTTTATTTTATAACAACATTGAGTCATGAAAGACTTAAGCAAAGTCTAGATGTTTGGAAACGAACTGAGGATTTCTTTTCAGAACATCTCTGTATAAACAAGGTGAAATGATAAGTGAAACTGGATATATTTTGTTATTTAGTTATTTTAAAAAAATAAAAAAGAGGGGAGGTCAAAATATAAAATCAGTTCCCTGAGTTTATATTCTCAGTTGGCCTTTAGTTCAAACGAACCCCCCAAAAAGTCACTCAAATGGAATAAAGTACCATGTGTTTAGTATCTTTAGTGCAATTAGTCATTTATAGCTTTCTCTTGGGCTTAACAATTTGAATATAAATATATAAGCATGATGTATCAATTATGTGTGTGTATATATATTTATATATATATATATTTATATATAAATTCATGTGCATATGTATATGTATATATTTACATACAATTTAATTTATGTACATATATATATATTTATATACAATTTAAAGTAAGTGATAGAATTCATTTATATATATATATATATGAACGGGTTTAAAATAAATAAAAATATAAAACATAACACTAGTATAAATAGAACACCAGTATAAATGGAACAATCCAATGTTGTATTGTTTTTACATTTCCCCCTGATGATGGTCCGTAAAGGGACAGAAAGTATTTGGGAGCAGATAAGTTAAGGCAAATACATCAGCCAATTCCAGCCTGATATCATTTCATCTATTTAGCAACTAGAAAGGATGGTGAACAAAATTTATAGACACAAAATATCTGCACAGTTCAACCAAAAATGTTTGAAAGAAGAAATGCTGTCTGATTATATATATATATATATATATATATATATATATATATATAAGATAAATATATAGGTTTTACATATCTATTTATTGGGTGACAAAGGAACATTCACAACCATATTGGTTTCATGCGATGCATTCATCAGGTGAAGATTTTTCAAATGTGAGGAAAATCGAAAAAATAATAATATATATATATATATATTATATATATATATATATATATATATATATATATATAGAGAGAGAGAGAGAGAGAGAGAGATAGATAGATATGCACACATAGAGGTCTTAAAAAGTTCTTAGTCCAGATAAAGATGATATTTTACTTCTTTTTGTTTTCTTGAATTGTCAAAGTAACCTGATAAAAAATGTGCCAAGTGTGTTGAACTGTTGGACAAATCTAAAGAAAATCACATGACTACAGGTTATTCCCTTTTTGAAATTGCCTTAAGTTATGTGATTTTCTTAGATAAAACAATTTATAAAAATTAAGTATCCATTGAGAATGAATTTATTTCAAAACTTTGCTGGCATTAAATGACCCACTGAGGTTGATATGCCACAAAACAAACAAAACAAAGCATTATAATCCTTACCTTACAGGTCATTGCTCTTATCTGTTCTTCACTCCCAAACTCAATGCATGTTGAAACCTTATTTTATTTTTGTAGCTTATCAGTTTTCTTTCTCTTTATATATAGCTTGATTGTCAATGAATGAATGTTTTTACTGTTTACACCAACACATGGGCATGCTAGTGTGGGCCGCCCAGCCAGGACCTATATTGACCAACTATGTGATGATGCTGGATGCTGCGCAGAGGAGCTCCCGGGGGCAATGAATGATAGGGAGGGTTGGCGAGAGATTGTCATGGATATCCGTGCTACTTGCGCGACATGATGATGATGATAAAATAGCCAACGGTTGTGACCATATTCTCAGGGACATATTTCTCATTAGTCCATGTATCTTAGTTAATATCTCACCTTTTATTAGTTTTTAGTATCAAAATTTAAACATACAACCTTTTTGCTCAACTGTTTTCCTTTGTTATCTCATTGTCTTTACCATTTAACACTTTTTTGTATTGACGGAATTATATATAAAAAAAACTCATGGTTCTAAGTCCCTCCATAAAAGGAACATTTTTTTAAAGTATATTTTTTAACTCTTAAAATCCTGGGTAAAGAAGAACAATTTCCTCTTAAATTCGTACCATAAAATAAACTGAACCCTCATTTTATGTCCATGTTTTTGCAATAAATGTTTTATTTTTCTTGCACCCATTATTTTACAATACTAAATATATTTTCTTGATTCTTTATTCTTTAACAAATAAAGAAAATATATTTAGTATTGTAAAATAATGGGTGCAAGAAAAATAAAACATTCATTGCAAAAACACGGACATAAAATGAGGGTTCAGTTTATTTTATGGTAGGAATTTACAAGGAAATTGTTCTTCTTTACCAAATCCTGAGCACCCCAATGCCTGTGTCCAGCCTTCTGTCTGAAAATGAAAACCACAGTAATGTGTTATTTAACAGCTTGATAAGTAATAGTGATATAGAAATGGGGATTTGAAGAGGTTAATGGCTATGGGTAATCAGCCTTGTAGAAATAAATCCCCTCTATGTTAGTAAACATATATATATATATGGAAGAAGTAAATAAAAAAGGCAGCTTTTAACAATAAAAGTTTTATAAAGCTATAAAATATACAATATTTATAAAAGGTTTCTGAAAGAGAAAGATAAGCAATTTTTTGAGATACAGCAAAAGTTATTGGAAGTTATTCCATTAGTATATGTGCGTGTGTATGCATAAGTGTTTCAAGGAAAGTTGAAAGTATTATACAGTGGTATTTAAGAGTCTGTTGGTGTAGTATGTGGTAAGAGGTCAGTAAGGGTGATGGTGTGGTAGGAGGTGAGAGATTGGTAGCATATTGGTTCAAGGTGAGAAATTGGTAGCATGTTGGTGATTAGGTAGAGGTTTATAGCATTGTTAAATTTAGACGAACATCCTGTAGTCTTGATCTCCTCTACCTTGAATTGAAAAAGATTTTTTTTATCAATACCAATGAATCAAAGTGGATCAGCTGAAATGACTTTGTATTTAGGTATGAAGACTTTTGATTGGTATTTATCTGAATTTTTGAGATGAGGCTTGATAATTTAGATTATTTAGACTAT
The DNA here is from genome assembly GCA_023376005.1 of Doryteuthis pealeii. Taxonomy (NCBI): domain Eukaryota; kingdom Metazoa; phylum Mollusca; class Cephalopoda; order Myopsida; family Loliginidae; genus Doryteuthis; species Doryteuthis pealeii. Next base: position 107,544,956 of record CM042138.1, on the reverse strand, counting down.
TCAGACTATTGTCCTCATCTTTATTGTTATTGATGTAATGAATATGTAAATACCTTGGTGCCCCCTCACTATAATCTGATTGGACAGTGTCATGTATAAATATTCGACACTGGTAGTACAATTACCTAATCCTACAAGCCTAAACTTACTCGCCAGACTACACCACGACTGCTCGGAAGACGAACTGCTATTTGACACACCAACTACTACTGCAATAATATACCAAATACCAACTTCATAATATATCCCTTAACCCGGATATATCAGTTATCTTCACAACATTTCAGCCAATGTTATATTATTTGGTTTATTCATATGACTGTATTCATCTTATTGTTATCTGCATAATGTTTTGGCTGATATGCTCTCTGGCCTTCTTCAGAAGATTATCACTTAGAACTGTATCAACCTTTATATCTGTTGCAGTTCTAAGTGACAATCATCTCTATAGCTTAACTCTTAACATCCTGTTGAGAATTTTCCAGAGCCCCATTATCAAAAAATGCCTAAAAATGGTCTTTTCATTTAAAGTTACCTGTTATTTCCCTTAAATCAAAGACTTCTAAATATGTTTAATATTACATTTAAACAAAGGCTATCATTTGGGGTAGATTAGAAAAATGAATGTGACTTCCGGCTGGGTGGAATGAGGTGGTATAGGATGTTAATAGTTAACACTTGTACCTGGTCATGGTTAATGGAAGTAGAACAGTCTACCCCCGAGGATTGAATAAAGGGTTCAATTCGAAGTTCCATGAAGGCTCCTGAGTTTAAAGAGAATGTTCCTGAGTTCAAGAAGGTTCCCAAGTTCAACAAGAAACACCTGAAGAAGACCAGAGTGTACATCATCTGAAACATTGTTTATATAACGATAAAGATGAGGACAATAGTCTGAATAATCCAAATTTTTGATTGGGTTTTGTCTCCATTTATTTTACTGGAAGGCTGTGCAGAGCCTTGTTGCATACAGACCATTTTATGACACAATTTTCTCAAATGTTGCAGGGTGAACATCCGGTTTGCTGTATTGTCTATTTAATACCACTATATATTCTGTGACTGGAATTCAGGCCATCTGGGTATAGGCAGCTTGAGTTCAAAGGGTTAAGTGAGATTTGTTTAAATAATTGGTTAGGGGATAAACAGTGGCACCCTTAACCAGTATGACACCATCACTCATCAACAAAAAAACTCTCCAATAACATCTGAACTTGAATCCGATATCCTTAATGGTTTATTTGATATAGATGATGGCTTATCAATTTGGCCATGGAGACCCATCACCAAGTAATATTCAAATTTTTGCTCATAAATCTTTTATATCTATGCATGAAATCAAAGATTTTGATTATATAACCATTTGGGAGATTTAAAAAAAATTTTTTTTTATCTTAGACTCCATAAACCATTTTGTAGAGTGTAGAGAATGCTTCTGGAATTCAGAGATCTTTCTTCATGGATCACAAAGCAAGAAATCAGAACTCCACAACAAATTCCATTTTTGTTGTGGTTATTATTCTTATCATCTGTTCTGAAATAACATCGGACAAAATATGAGATATTAAAAACCTGTGCCCAATAAACACTGGCATTCACAGGGCTCCTTTCCTAACAAGTCTTCATAATGTAAGTTACTCTGCTACAGGAAATGGTAACCAAAACTCTGAAAGAATCATTCTTATGTTTGTTTGGCTGAATCTGTAAGTTGTTAACTGAGACAAAGAGAGCAGGGCGTCACTGGAATTTAGCATAAAGGTCAGGGTTCAATTCCAGATCATCACTCAAAAGTTCCAAATTGACTTTAGAAATTAATTCCATATATCACACACACACAATTTATATATATATATATATATATATAATGTGTATATGTGTGTTTTTTACCAGATGTAATGCCTTAAGCTCTAGTTGACTAATTTCCCAAAAGGCTATATATAAAATTTACAAAAAATATATCATTTGGCTTGGCATTCAGTTGGAAATCTTCAGATTTCGAATGTGTTGCCGAGTTCCTTGATTCTAAATAAAAACAGAAACCAAAAACCTAAGTATCTTTTACCTTCACTGGTACATCATAAAATAAATATATAATTGGTTTGGAAATGTGTTTTGCCAAAGTTTATATTCAGTTTCATAAGTTAAAAATAAAAACAGAAATTTGTTTAACCCTTTTGGTGCAGAGAGCAATTGAATTATCCAAATATACTTAATGCATGAGGGCAAGACACAACTTTTAAAAAATTTTTTGAAATTTTGTAAAATTATATATAAGTATAAAGGTAAATATTCTAGGTGAAAAGAACATTAGGTTTATAAGTTCCAAAAATTTCTCTCTGAATTGTCCAGATGGTTACATGGCACAATTGATATAAGGGGTGAGTTAATACAGTTCTTAGCAACAATCATCTTTAGGTTGCAGTAAATGCTGGAAAGTTTGATAATGAATAATACCTAATGATATCCGTTTATAATAAATGAAAAATAATATAATCAATAATGCCTAATTATATCCATTCTGATTGCACTAGAAAAGATAAAATTCCTGGACTTCCATAAGATCAATACATTAAAAATGCTAATAGAATAAAGTAATTTCCAGTCCAATTAGTAATTGAATAATAATTTTATGTTGCATAATTGTATGGTGGCGTAGTTTGTTTTTTTCCAGCCCTGTAGCGAGAATGCCCAAGTGGAAAAATACAGACTGTTTGAGAACTTTGACCCCAAAGGCAGGAATCTTGCAAGTCACATGAGAGACTTAGTTAAGTCAGTTTCAGCTAAAATGCGACACAGAGCAGACGTGCAACCACGGGGCTGAACTCAGACTGTGCGGTGAATGAAAATGGCCAATACTGAAATAAAATCTTGTACAAGTAATGCCAAGTCTTGTTAGTTAATTATGCATGCCGTTAGTTAGAAGAAGATAAGAAAAATATAGATGACAAGAACTAAGAAGATAGAAAGAAGTAAAGGAAACAGCCCTAGACGATCAAAGATGGCCGAAAGAAAGAAGATAGAAAGTAACAGACAAGTAAGTCACACAACTCTATCTATCTGTCTATCTCTCTCTAATACTCTCTCAATGTGTATACCTAATGAGGGTATATAACATTTATGGGGTCTGCATTATGCTGAATGTCATTTTTAAAATCTATTTGTAATGAAAATTCTAATTATGTTTGTAATTGTAATGCAAAAACTAGTGTGATTTTTATGAGAGCATAAAGTAACTTTTAGTCCAATTTGCAAATTAATGATATTTGTAAGGTCTGAATTCATGCTGAACGTAATTTTTGAATCATGCAGATTTTTTATATATAAGATATATATATTTATTTTAATCATATATATATTTATTTAAATCATATATATATTTATATTTATCTTAATCATATATATATTTATTTTAATCATATATATATTTATTTAAATCATATATATATTTATATTTATCTTAATCATATATATATTTATTTTAATCATATATATATTTATTTTAATCATGCAGATTTTTTATATATAAGATATATATATTTGATATATGATATATGATATATATATTTTTTATATCATATATAAGAGAGATAAGTATAAAACAAACCTAATTAGAAGAATTCTCTTCTTCCTAAATAAAAGAATCAATATTATCACAGATCACTGTCACAATAGGGTAGGTTGATTTTTCACTTTTTAAAAAATATTAAATTTTCTCAAATATTGAAAGTTGTGTATTGGTATAAGAAATACTGATATCAAAAACTAGATGTCTTACTTGCACCATTGTTTGAGGAAATAGCATCAAATATTGTCAGCTAAAATGCACCAAAAATCCTCATTTTCGCAACATTTAGCCTAGAAATTAGAAAATTTAGCAGCTTCAATATTTAAAACAGAAAAGCTTGTCATTTTATACAAAACGAATAAAATATTATAACTAGAATTCAAATTGAAAATGTGTCTCCCATTACAACTGACACCTCTGATATGCTGCTTTGTACTTAATAATCAACCTGTAACAGTGATAACATTTTAAAAGATTGAAATCTATCTCCTCAAACAAAGGCAACATTTTGAGGAAAAGTATTTTGTGAGGTAATTTTTTATGTTAATTTGCAACTTTTACAATATTGGAGACATTACAGTTTCAAAATCGACCTACCCTACTGTCACAATGAGAATCCAACAGTATCACAGTTCATTTAATTATATTTTATGTTTCCTTAGTTTAAAATTTAAGCTTAATCCAAATGGATATGAAACCAATTTCAAGAATATTTTTTATTGATAAAATGTGGTGCTATTCACAGAATTCCGTCCCAGCCTCCTGCCTTAAAAAACACTAGACGGTGATAGCTGAAAAAGTAACCCTCCATAAATAAATTAAAAATACCATTTTTGTATGTTTTGATTTTTTATTTGTAATTGATTGTCAAAAAAAAAATCAAAATAAAATGAAAATACGGTAAAAAAAGATATTTTTTAAGCGGATTGAAGGTGTTTTTATCGACAAATTATTTTTTTTAGTGGTTAGAAGGCGTTAAAAATAAGCCAAATTTTTATCGACAAGTAAATGTAAATATTTAGCCCCCTCCCATAAAATATTTTAAAGAGGGGAGGGTTAAAATATTTACATTTACTTGTCGAAAAAAGACTGGAGAGGGTAAAATATCGCATTAACTTTTTGGGAAAAACACCTTAAGCGCTTCAGCAGGCACAAATTTTTTTAGTGGTTTGAAGGCATTAAAAGTAAGCCATAATTTTATTGACAATTAAATGTAAATATTTAGCCCCCTCCCTTAAAATATTTTAAAGAGGAGGAGGGTTAAAATATTTACATTTACTTGTCAAAAAAAGACCGGAGAGGTCTTGCATTAACTTTTTGGGAAAAACGCCTTAAGCGCTTCAGCAGGCACCGCTTCAGCAGGCACTACTTCAGCTAAGGACCTTATTCGTATGGAAGGTTTTTTCAGCTATCACTGCCAAGCATTTTTTAAGACAGGAGGCCGGGACGCAATTCAGCAAATAGCACCAAAAATGCTGCAAAAATAAGAATGTAGATTGATCTGATATCTGTGCAGTTAACTCTTTTTTATCGTTTGCAATAAATGCTGAAGGTTGGGGTCACCCCAACGACTTGAAACACTCAAAATAACAAAACCTGAATCATCTACTTGGCGTATAAGATACTCAGAATAAATTCCACTTTTGTTTTGTATGAAAATAGATTTCTTACTCATTGCTTTTGTTAAAATTAAATTATAATCTTTCTTTGTTTTCTTTCACTGATGTATTTTAAATAGACCCAGTTGTTTGCATTTTAAAGTTTGGTGTTGGATTTTCTTTTTATTAGAATAGTTATGTTTTGTATTTATCTTAATCGGGCTGAGAAACAAATATTCAGTTCCATCTTTTATGCAATGTTAGAGAAATCTTAGAAATATCTTTGAAGGTTTATTCAGCTCTTTATTACTTGGGCATTCATTTAAATGTAATGCTTCATTTACAAGCCGTAACAAATATTCAGTGACAAAGATATTTTTTTTTTTTTTTGCTTAAGTGGTGTGGCACACCTACCGTCAGCTTCCTACTTTACTGCACAGATCACATTACCCAGTTTGTGCTACTCATATGCTGAGTTAGCAGGACTGGTATCAAACCCAGAACCTTGCGATTTGGAGGCAGGTGCTCTACTAACAGAGCTAAACTGGCCCCTTAAGCAACACAATAAACTAGGGATACCCATTTTTTGTCTGCTTTTCATTTTAAAAACGAATTAAAATTAATTAAATCGATTATTTAAGGTCAAATTTGTGTCTAAATCGAAAAGTAGTAACATAATGGGCATCAGTAAAAAAAGCAAAATAATATTACACATGTAATTTATTTTTAACACATTTAAAACAATTTTTTCGGTCAATTTTGATCAAATATGACTTAATGGAGTTGCTGTCAAAAGAAAAATAACTAATGTATTATAAAATTCATTCATTAATAAATCAACACTGAAAATTTCATTAAAATTGGATAATTTCCACATTAACTATTATACAAACAAAGGTAAATAGTGGATTAGTGTGTCCTGGCCTCCTGCCTTAAAAATGCTAACCGGTGCCTGCTCAAAATGTAAACCGTGCTAGTTATGAACTCATTAGCTGTTTGAATGCATTTTTCCCAACAAGTTAATGCAATATGAAATTTTACCCCTCCCCCACACTCTTTTCTTGACAAGTAAATGTAAATATCTTACTCCCCCACACACTCTTTGAAATATTTTTTTTTATCCGTTTGAAGGTGTTTTTATCCCCGTTTTTATTACTCAAACAATTGCAATTATACACAAATATAATGAGAATTTTAGTTATAAATATATTTTAAAAACAATATTCAGCTAAATGCATACCCCATGATTCAATTACAAATTGAACTGGAAATTACTTTATTCTCTAAGAGCATTTTTAAAAATTATAAAATCCTGGATTTTTAATAAAAATCCAGGATTTTATAATTTCTAGTGGAATATTATGCAAACAAAATAGATATCATTACATATCATTTATTACCAAATTATACAGCACTGAAGCTCTCTAATTAAAAATAAAATTGTAACCAAAGATAAAATAAGTATATATAAAAGGCTCTACTTATTTTTGGACTGCTACATACTCATATTTTGGTTACAGAGATTCAATGTAGTAGAGTTTGGTAATGTAAGGAAGATTCAAAGTTATACATACTTGGAATACGAATAACTCCGACGAAGGTTAATAGACAAAACATTTAATATATAAGAGTACAGACATGAGACTAGTGATAGTCCATGCTGTAAAGAACTTACTGTATTGTAAAGGGGGCGGAGCCCCAACAAGAGGGGTTAGATAAAATCTACCCCACGTGGCTCGTAGTTGCTAAAACAGGAAAAGAGGCCGAAAGGTTTTGAACCCGGTGCTTAAATACTATAGCACCCTGGCGGGCACCAGCAAACTAAAAGGGGCAGACAACTCCACCAGGCAAATACAAACTAACGCTACAAATACTCCCCCCTAAATTTTTAGCTAAAAAATTTACTGACAAGGATGACAAACAAAAAAAAGTATTCCTTTAAGGAAAAGAACAGAGTCTCGAATGTTCAAAGTTCAAAGTTCCAAAAACAGGGAAATAAAATTTGCACATACATATTCCCACAAACTACAAAATAAAAGCATGAAAAAACAGGAATGTAATTTAAAATACAAACAAGAGAATTTTCATGTTTAAGTCCAGTGTGAGAAAGTTCCTATGAGGTATGGTTACAATTTTAAAAAATCACCTTGGTGCTGGCGAGTTTCTTCCAAATTCCTTAGTCGAAATAAGGACTATTTTTATCCTTGTGGAATAATTTTTCTCCTGGAAAAAAAAATGGTAGGCACAAAATGCCAAGTCAAAGTACTTTTACGGGCCATGGTGGGTCCGACTTTGGCCAGGAATTTGGTGAATTCCTGGTACAATTTGTTAGGCACAAAATGCCAAAAACAACGGGGATCGTTAAAAGGGTGTTTCAAAAGAAACAAAAGTTAAAAGATTTTTACGAACCATATTTCAGGTTCAACTTTTGGCAAAAAAAAAAATTTCTGTACAGGTGTACAATTTTCAAAAGTTTGAGGAAAAATATGGAGCAAATGTCTCTCTGTGTGGTGTGGATAAAAAACTTGAAATTCAACGTCTCTTCGTTCCATTCTTCGATGCTGACCTGGTTAAATGTCTTCTTAGACGCCAAGGTCGAGTTGAAATTTTCAAAGTCGGTACTTTGAGTCTGGGAGGCACAAATACCGTAGTCCAGAAATGGACACTTTAGATGAACATCTCACTTTCTGAGGGGTAGTAAAAAAATTTTTTGCTGAGTAGCCTGGTTGACATTCCGGTCATATGGTGTGGCAATGTCCGTATCTATAGTAGTAGTCGCCGAATTGAAGATGTCAGTATCCCTAGGGTGAGGGAATGTGTCAAACTGTCCCTGGCTGATGGCTGAACTATTTCCTCTCGGTAAAAAAGATAATTCTTGGTGTTGAATCTTTTTTTTAATTTTTAGAAGATATTCAGCGCTGTAAAAAAATGTGTCCATAACAGTTGGAGAAAAAAGAAATAATTTCTTTGAGGGGGTCACCGTTTTTTCTTTTTTTTAAAAAAGTTTGTGTTGAAAGTCCCGAGTACTTTTACGACCATTTTTATGGTCGACTTCGGCCAAAAAGGGTACGTGTTCATATCACTTCGGGGTATCACCAGTTGTAAGGAAGATTCAAAGTTATACATACTTGGAATACGAATAACTCCGACGAAGGTTAATAGACAAAACATTTAATATATACAGCACATGGATAACAGTAGATACAACATACATAGTAAAAGAGTTACATATATAAAGGGGTACACAAATAAAGATAAAGACACATTCATGAATGGTACATTATAAAATATAAAAGTACAGACATGAGACTAGCGATAGTCCATACTGTAAAGAACTTACAGTATTGTAAGGGGGGCGGAGCCCCAACGAGAGGGGTTAGATAAAATCTACCCCATGTGGCTCGTAGTTGCTAAAACAGGAAAAGAGGCCGAAAGGTTTTGAACCCGGCGCTTAAATACTAGAGCACCCTGGCGGGCACCAGCAAACTAAAAGGGGCAGACAACTCCACCAGGCAAATACAAACTAACGCTACAGTAATAACTGATACCTAATAATATCAGTTTTGATTGTATCATGTTCCAATAGAAATTATAAAACCCTATTATCTTTGCTTTAAAAGAAAATTACATTTTTTACAAAAAAAAAAAAAATTGGTAGGATAGAACTTATGCACAAAGTATATGTACTAATCTAAAAATGCACATATATACGAGGGTGTGTCAAAAAATAATGCCATTTTGTTTACAACAGGTATAATTACCAACATCCTCCATACTCACCAGATTTAGCACCTTTAGACTATCATTTCTTCGGCCCCATGAAAGAGGGTTTGAGAGGCAAACATTATTCCAGTGACGAGGAAGTGGCTCAAAGAACAACCAACAGAATTTTACAGACATGGGATACATGCTCTCATTTGAAGGTGGAACATTACTATTGAGAAAAACGTTGACTATGTGGAGAAGTAGGGATGTGATCCACAGAGGACCAGCTTCATTTTGATGTATGATACATGTTCCTGTGTTGATAATTATACCTGTCCTAAACAAAATGGCATTACTTTTTGACTCGCCCTTGTACTTACAAGCGCATATTAATACCATAAAATATACTCACAGCTTTTACAAGTGCACAAATATAAAAGTAGCATTCAGAAAAATATATTTCAAGAGAATACTGAAAAGTTATGAATCCAACTTTTATTTATTTAGTTTTATTGAATTTTTGGACCATATTACCTTTAGGCACCCCTTTTTGATCTCGATTAAGAAAGGACATGTTTTCATTTACACCGTCAATATCTGGTTGTTTGTTAGGGTTAGGGGTCAGGGGTTAGTTTTATAATTTTTTTAAAATCTAAAAATCGTCTGTTAAAACAACCAGATATTGACAGTGTAAATGAAAAGCATGTCCTTTTATAATTGAGATCAAAAAGGGGTGCCTAAAGGTCATATGGTCAGAATTTTTTAAATATTATCTTATGAAAGGATTTGCCAAATGTGCTGAAATTCAGGATGAATGTGTGGAATAGCATTTATTTTTTATGGTTTTAAGTCATTCCTCTTCTTGGCCAATAACTATTCCGCACCTGCTCATAGACATATCCATTCGTTCATTTAAATATATTATTTCCATTGATTGAGACTGTCTCTGCAAAAACCTGCCAGACTGAAAATGTTTTTTAAATCCAGAACCAATTTGAAATCAGTGATGGGGGAAGAGGTTCTTTTTAATGACTTTTAATAGTGAAACAGGAAGTTCAAGGAAAAGTCAGAATTAAGCTTCAATCCTAAACAATTAAAGGAAACAGTTGGCAATATTTTTTTTTTTTTCTTAATTATAGAGGAAAAAAAAACCTAGACATTTTAAGATTAAATGTTGATTTTGTGAGCAAAAATAAAAACACATCAGCCATATATATTATATATATATATATATATATATATATAGTAAAAAATTAAAGTCAATAGGGTGGCCTAATGTTGGTATCCCCTTTTTCACTAGTGCTAGACCATCGAGATTGTTTTTGTGTCTGAGGTGAACCGCCACACCTACCATCAGCTCCTTACTTTACTGCACAGATCCCTGTGCTACTTATATACTGAGCTGGCGAATTAGGAACCTTGAGATTCCGAGGCAAGTGCTCTACTATTCAAGCTAAACCATCCCAATATATATATATAAAGTTGTCTACCCAAATGAGGTGATTTTTGTCCCTTGTACTGATGATTTTGTATGATTGAGCATTGTCAATAACAAGGAGGACATTGTCAATTGGCAAGTTGAATCTTACTCGTTGAATTCACTCTTGTTAGGGTCTCAATGTAGGTCTTGGTTTTAGAAAAAACTTCACATGAAATAAAGAAAATGGCATTACTTTTTGACTCACCCTCGTATTTTATGGTAAAACTTTGTAGACTTCTGGGCTACATGTATTATAAGGCCCCCAGTGATATTTTCAAAAGGAAAAAAAAGAAGAAATATTTTTAAAATTCAAACATTTGTTTTTTCGTAATTTCTTGGAAACAAGTTCCTACAAAACATAAGTAAATTGTAAATTGTTGAGATCATCATTTTCAAATGCCATGTGAGTCTGTTCAGTCATTCTTGAGCCATTGTTGATCTGTGTAAATTCTTTAGATGTTTAATCTTAAAGAAACTCCTCTACCCAATCATATTAGTTACCATTAAATACAAATAAATCCATAGTACTATTTCAACATTATAGGGAATGTAGAAGCTAATCTATTGTTTATTAAAAGGGTGTACATATCAGAAGCTTGTAAAACTTAGACTTTGATTCTAGAGTCAAATTAAATATAGTTACAAACCACAAAAACAAATTATAAGAGTTAAGATGATAAAAAAAACAAAAAACATCAAAGCCAAAGATATTGGAGGTTTAATTAGGTATTATAATTTGTGATGACCTGCTTGATGCTTATTTTGAAATTTTAGCTGGCGGTAGAGCGTTCGGTTAGAAACCACAAGGTTCCTAGTTCGATACCGGCCCTCGCCAACTCAGCGTATGAGTAGCACAGGAATCTGTGCGGTAAAGTAAGGAGCTGATGGTAGGTGTGGTGCTCCACCTTAGATGCCCAATCAATCTCCTTGGTCTAGCACTAGTGAAAAGGGGATAGACTAACTCGCCGATTGGCTGATACCGGCCTTTAAGCCACCCCGATGACTTTACTTTACTTACATTATCTAATGTTGTAGCAAAGACAAAGGAAAAAATAAGATTTTTTATATATGATTTTATGGTCCTATTGGTGAAGATTTTAAGTACTGTCTTTTAATGATAAAACTTATTGTAAAGGAAGATACTAATGATATAATGATACTGTTAATTAAAATTATGACTAACTTTACCATATCTTTATTGACACTTGCTTTAATCTAGATTAGCTAAAATTTTAGTATTATTGGCAGCAGTCCGTCTACGAGAGACGATGGAGTAGTGTCAAAGTGTTTTTTTTTGTTTTTTTTAACTATATAGCCTGGGTGGGTTCATATGGAGGATGAGCTGTTGCCCATGCAGCAAATCCCCCCTCTCCTCACTGCTGCTGTGATCTAAAGGAAAGCTAAGGAACCAATGCAGTTTGGCAACGATAGTGTCGCAGGAGTTGATGGGTAGCACCGGATTTCAGCATCACACCACCTTAGGGACTCCGGCTCGAATATGAATAATGATATATTAAACAGGTCCTTGCTGGGTGGCCCACATTAGCGTGTCCATGTGCTGGTTTCCACAAGAGAATGTTGCTTATGATTTCATCCTTGCTCCTTGAAAATTTTAGTATAAGTTGATCAATATACACCAAAGAATAATGTGCTGTCAATTAATTAAATAATGCTATTCTCATTAGGAATTTAAACTAATATTGTATGTTGATCTTTTTTTCTTGTTTTTCTTTTAAATGTTTTTAAAATAGTGATTTTCACTTAATCACTTGAAGTCCCCCTCCATGGGTTGCAACCCCTAAAACACCCTTGCTCCACCATTGATTCTATCATCAAAGAATAATTCCAGTTTTGATTCAATGAACACGTTTTTTTTTAAATGTTTGATATTTGAAAGTTGTTGAAATTGTTTACTAAACACAGAATATTGTGTAAATTGAAACCAGTGATAGTTTGAAGGTAAAAGGTGTGGAGAATATGCTTCAATGCGGAAGAACTTTCCATCCCACTACTTTATGATTGTTTACTGCATCCACGGCCCCCTAATATATACGGCCCCATATGTCACGTAAGCAGGCAGAATTCTAACAGGCTGATTCGTTTTATAGTCAATTTATGTCTGTTTCAAAAAAAAAAATGTTAAAGATATACTAACGTGTCTTTTTTCTTCAGAAATGTAATAATAAAAGATGGTAAACAAACTAACCAAAAAAAAAAAAAAAATAGTTAAAAAGATTATGCAGTTATACAAAACAAACACACCAACAATTTATTTATGATTTCAGATTATATAAAAAAAAGGCAAACATTATTCAAGTGACAAGGAAGTGAAATCTGTAGTGAAGAAGTGGCTCAAAGAAAAGTCAACAGAATTTTACAGGGAAGGGATACATGCTCTCATTCAAAGTTGGAACATTGCTACTGAGAGAAATGGTGACTATGTGGAGAAGTAAGGATGTGATTCACAGAGAACCAGCTTCATTTTGATGTTTGGCACATGTTCCTGTGTTGGTAATTATACCTGTCCTAAACAAAATTTCCTTTTTAATGATAGCATTGTTATTTTGGCTTGATGATATTTTTGTATTGAACACTTTTTTATTCATACATGTTGATATTGTTATTTTATTTTTAAATCATCTTTAAATGAACAGAATATATATATATATATATATATATATATATTATATATATATATATATATATATATATAAAATAATAAAATTCGAAGGCAATACAATGCGTAAAAAATAAAGACAAAAAGATGTTTTATATGTCTAATCGATTTCAAAGCAAAGCTTTATCATCAGAGTTTTTTTCTGAAAAAAACTCTGATGATAAAGCTTTGCTTTGAAATCGATTAGACATATAAAACATCTTTTTGTCTTTATTTTTACGCATTGTATTGCCTTCGAATTTTTATTTTATAACATACTTAACAATGCTTCAAGCAAATTACCAATTACTTTTATATATATATATATATATATATATATATATATATATATATATATGCTGGCGGGTTGAGAGCTCTGGGAAGGAAGTTTGCTGGTGGCTGCTGATTAAGCTAAAATTTCAATGCTCTCCTTAAAAAAACAGATAGAATGCACTTAGCAGTCTTTACATATGTAAAAATGAGAAGTGGCACAAAGAACAACCAACAAAATTTTACGGGGCAAAGATACATGCTCTCATTCGAAGGTGGAACATTGCTATTGAGAGAAACGGTGATTTTGATGTATGATACATGTTCCTGTGTTGGTAAATATACCTGTCCTAAACAAAATGGCATTACTTTTTGACTCACCCTCGTATGTATGTGTACATATAAAGAGATTACAAGATAATTACAAGATAATTATTGTGTTTTGAAAAAATCTGACAACATTCCAGACCACAGACACCACAAAAAGATCAAATGGGATGTGGTTGTTAAAAAAACAAAATAGTAATAAAACATTGTGCATATGTTACCAGCAGATGCTATATTTCCACATAGTCAGCAGCAAGAGTGCATATATACCCTCTTCAAAGAATATGACATCAAGTCTTCTCTAATCAATTGCTTTGGGACCCAATTGATGTAACATCTTCTGATATCCGGATCAAGTATCCAATAGGCACCCCAGCTGGGAGCTGTTTTGAAAAGAACACCTTTGGTTTTTCACCATACACTTCCAATTGTGGTACGAGAGGCGCATGGAAAATAAGCTTCATAAATTATGTGATACCATTTCCGAACAACATCCTTTTATTTAGATAAACATAAAAAAATATTTTGTAAATAAACACTATTAAATAAAAATATCTGCATTTCTCTTCTGATTAAATAAAAACTATTTTAATATAAAAATGTGTCTTTAATATAAAAATGTGTCTTTCATTTAACGTTTTATAATTTTAAAAAAATTCCTATTGAATTAACAATATGAAATAACTAATTTTTTTATTAAAATCAAAAACTATTTTAGTATAAAAATGTGCCTTTGGGTTGTAAATATACATGAACAAACTTTAAAAAAAATCTTACTGTGAAATTCTAATGCAAAAAAAAAACTGTCTGTTGTTTGTAAACAAACATCCGGGAGTTTACGTTGAAAAGCAAAAGGTGTTCTTTCCAAAACAGCTTCCAGCTGGGGTGCCTATTGGATACTTGATCCTGATATCCCAATTTCTCATGGATGACTTTACAGACCTACAAGACAACATTGAACACATTGAAGCTTTGATTCCAGATGACAGTGCAAGCTTTGTGATATTTGCTGTGGAACTTGATTTTCCAATGTTGGTTCTCTATAAAATCATCCTCAAGAAATTGGGATATTAAAAAGTGTCATTTCATTGGGCCTATAGGGATTGGCCCCTATATTTTTACGGCATGTGGAATTGACCAAATTAAAATAATTAAGTTTTCTTAAATAACTAGTTTTACAATGGTATGTCATGAGTTTAGAATTAGGTTACAAAAGAGAATCGAAATAATATTAGTTTGGAAATATTTTAGAAACAATAGAAACAATGGTTTAAATTCATCCGATAATTTATGTCACCAGAATTCCACAGATACCAAAATTATTCGATATTGCATCATTGCAAATCACCTGATATTTGAGGAATATTTTAGCTTAATGATCCCAATAGACAATGACAAGAAGAAAATTATAAAAAGGCCCATTTTAGCTGAAAGACCAGAGACAGACAGTGGGAGCTTACACTCTTCCCGACTCGATAGAGTTGGGGCTGATGCTCCCAACTCGACACAATGGGGAGAATACACTGTCCAAGAACATATAATATGACTCAACAGGTCCGTCTATTTTTTCGTTTTTTATTTTCTCTCTCTCTCGCTCAACGACAACAAATTTCAATCACAGACAAAACTGCTACAATGTACAGACAAAAATAAACAATACATGTCACACTTGTCACACACAACTATGTACAGACACATACAGTCTGCAACACCACTGAAAGAACAAAACTATATTAATTGCATTTATGTATATAAAGTTTGTTTTCTTTATCAATTTTGTCTTCTTCTTTTGTTACCTATGGAAACTACATTTCTGTAGTCCTTATACATATAAATTGTGGGGATCCATAACTCGGATCTCCAACTCCTCAACTACAAACACTCACCAAACAACCGGGTCTCTACAGGCCTCAAAGTAACTGACTGAAGAACACACAAAGAGACATTCATGCACTGATGTACCAATTGGATAGATTTATTAATCTTCATGATGACTATGTGGAAAAGTATCATAGTAGTACTGGTGACAAACATACAATGTCTGCCCTGTCGGCTGGGGCGTTAGAATGTACCGACTGCACCTCTGCAGAGGGGCAATACCCCCCCAATGGGGCCACCTGTTTGCCGTGGGTGGCGACCCATGATGCTTAAGGATAGAGCCCAGGTGGATGAGCAGTTCATGACATGCAATACTCCATTTTGGCCCTATCTTGGGCTAGACGGGCGGTCGGAGAGGCCCCCTCCGATCAATCGGATTGTCACGTCAAGCCCTAGCACCTATATGATTTTCCCAACCCTGTTGCCCTTATGGCAAGCCCCAACCCCTTTTTATCATATGGGTGCTAGAAGGCGGTGGCTGCGGGTCTACATGTCCTGGGAATGACGTTAAACTCTATCTGATGTTGAGGTTCCAGTTTTGGAGGTTTGGGGAATGTGGAGCACCCCTTCATCACCATTGCTCTCTGGTCCACACTGACCCAGAGTGGTAGTACCTGTTAGGGTCCCATCTATGGGTTAAATAGAAAAATGTATTTATAAAAAAATTGTATTATCCATTAAGAATTGATTTATTTCAAAACTTTATCGGCATTAAATGACCCACTGATAGGGCCAAAGTGGAGTATTGCATGTCATGAACTGCTCATCCACCTGGGCTCTATCCTTAAGCATCACGGGTTGCCACCCACGGCCAACAGGTGGCCCCATTGGGGGAGTCTTACCCCTCTGCAGAGGTGCAGTCGGTACATTCTAACGCCCCAGCCGACAGGGCGGGGGTATATATGAGTATACAACAGTAACACCATGAATCAAAAAGCAATTTTTATGGCTGATATATCAGCCGCGCGAACAAAAAAAAAAAAAGGAATGAATCTCACATCTGCCATTTTTTTTCTTTTTTCATTGTTTTTATCTCTTCACAGCTTTTTATTTTTTTTAATTCATTTTTCTCCTCAACACCTGCAACTAAAACAGGTTATTTTACCATCTGCACTCAATCAAAATGAAACCTTTTTTTTCTTTATTTAGTTAACCACACCTTAGAAATAAAATCTGATACAACAATCAACTCGCATCACTTATCATTCGAAAGAAGCCATTTTGAACAGACGGAAATTTCAAGCAGCATTCAATTTATTTCATAAAACTTGCAACTCATTTATTTTTTTTTTTTTGCCAAGCCCTAGAAATAAATTGAACCACCCAACTGGTTGATATTTCAGAAAACAAATAACTTATTAGAATTTCTGAAAATGTTATTTCATTTATGTGTTTTCTGTTACAACCAAATTATTCAACTGCTGAGACTTCTGAAGAATGAATCTAGAAATTCAATATTAATCAAAGAATTGCCAACCTAGGGAAATGGTGTCTTAGTTCCCTTCAAATTATTCTACTCATGTCCTCTCACAGTTATCCGAGTCAGTATTCTCATTTTTAAAACTGTCTGCAAAGCCATCCTTGGAATTACCATCAGCTCTTTTGTTACACCCCTCTTTAATTCATTTTTGGACACATCTATCTATCTATCTATCTATTTTTGGAAGATATGTGCTTAATTGAAGTCATACCTAATTTTGAAAATTGATTAGTTAATAATTAATGAATTTAGGCGGGCATATATGTTCAAATGTAAGGCTAAACAAATCGAGAAAATGTCAATCCCTGAATGTACATTTCGATCTATCTATCTATACATATAATATAGAATGAATAGAGAATAAATGAAAACAATATTGGCATAAAAAGGTGCTCAATGCTAATAAAGCAGAGCAGATTTACAATCAATAATTATGATATTATGATTGAGTTTATAACATCCATGAAACTTTTAGTTATGAGTTTATAACACCCATAATATCATAATTATCTATACATATATATATATATATGGTTTGGGGTTGGTTTTGAAAGCTATCACAATGCAAGTGTAAAGAAAAATAAGGTAACTATGATGTTGTTTGTTTACCTTTGATTTATTCTTAATATTTTGAGATAAAGATCTCTCTGTCAGAAGATTTCTGGAAGTCTGGAGCTGTTAGCTTGTTGCTAGGATCTGTCCATTCTGTTTTATGATTGGTGATGTATTCCTTCAAATTCTCTGCATGTATGTATGTATGTGTGTGTGTGTTTATTTTTCTTTACACTTGCATTGTGATAGCCTTCAAAACCAACCACCAAACGAATAGAAACACAATGCTTCAAGCAACTTATAAAACTCTTTTATATATACATATATATTATATATATGTTGGTTGTCAACTTGTGTTCAAGTAAGACCATTTCATGTTGTTTTTTTTTCTTTTTTCTTTTCATAGTTGAGTGCCAGTAGCATTTGACACTGTATCCTTTTGTACACATGTGAGACCTGGGATGTTTACAAATGACATCTCAGGACACTCGAGAGATTCCATCAGAATTGCCTTCACAGGATTTTAGGCATAGAATGGTTGTCATTTACACCAGACACCACAATTACTTGAACGATGTCACCTGCTTAGTATTGAGAGTTTGATCCTTAGATCTCGTCTTCACTGGTCTGGTCATCTAGTTCGCATAAATGATTGCCGAATCCCAAAACAACTATTTTACGGGAAAATCTCAAATTGAGGTTTAAGGACCGCCTCAAAGACACTCTAAAGAACACTGCTATTGTTGTGGAGGACTGGGAGAAGCTAGCTTGTAATAAACCTGGCTGGAGAGCCACCATTTACCAATCTGTGAAAGAATTTGAGTCCAACTGAATTAAACACCAAAAATTGAACTGGGCTATTAGAAAGGGTAATTTTCAGTCCAACAACATTCAAAGTGGAGAAGTCCCAACATGTAGTTTATGTGGAAAAGTATGTCTCTCCAGGGCTGGCCTGGTGAGTAATCTGAAAAAAACATACATGTGTGTGTGTGTGTGTGTGTGTGTGTGTGTGTGTGTGTTATGTTAAAAAGTATTGAGAATGAAGCTATATTTATCAAGACAGAAATAAACAATGAATGGTTATTTTTTTTCAAAATATTCTCCTTAGTATTCAGCACACTTAACCCAGAAAATTTTCCACTGGCCAAAACACCTCTTAAACTGTTTTCATAAGACAAGCTTCTTTTTAACCATTTTTTTTTTTGTTGTGGCTTACTTAAAGTTACTTTTATTTTTATATAAAATTGAACCAAATTTTCTTGCAGAGCACATTTCTCTGTCATTGGTCATTCTCAAGGGCATAATAAAGATGTTAATTTTTTATTGAAATTCAATGAAGCTACAGTTTTTGATATGTGATGCTATATAGATTTAGAAATAACAAAACATCTAAATTATAATCTTGAAAATGACCAACGATGGTGTAAAGCTATATATATATATATATATATATATATATATTCGTTGGCTTGGGTATGACAGGAGGATGAAAAAATTTGATAATTATTGAAAATAATCATGATTATTTTCAATAATTATCGAATTTTATACGATATACACATTGTAATTGCCTTCAAGCAAACAATATAAATAAATAATAATAATAATAATATATATATCTATATATATATATATATATATATATATATATATGAGATTTATCCAAAACTTGGTAGTGAGGGATGATTCTATATGTGATTTCTAAGATACACTGTATTAATATTGTATGATCCAGTATGTATAAATACAGCGAATCTTTAAATCACTGAAGAGAGCTCAATGTATAATAAACTTTTTAGATTATATACAGAGCAATATTTATCTTAGAAAGGAAGGAAAAACTCAACACCGTAATTCCATCATAATAAATTTATTTCGACCAAAATTGGGGCCTATATAAATCTAAGTTGATTTAATATAGCTCCCCAAAATCCAGTCTCATTAGATAGTTCTCAATTCAGTTAACTGATTTTCGACATATGAGGGTTCATACACACAATGAACTCCCACACAGGGATTTGTTTATAGTAGGGAAGGCTTGTGTTGGACCATCCACACTTTTTGGCACAGTCAAAAAGAATTGGTGAAATTGTGCATCAAGGGTTGCCACAAACCCAATCAACGAATGACTGACCTCGGGAATTTTGAATTCAGAGTTATCCCTCTCCTAGACTGGTTACCTACCCAAGGCTGAAGGGCCCAGTCTGCCCTACTATTTAACCCATAGCTGGAGGGAGAATATATGAATTCATACCTTTCCCAAGGGTATTAGCGCTATGTGAAATGCCAACAGCTTCGTCTAGGAATTGAACTCCAATCGACGAGTCCATTTTCCACGACTCTAACCACTAGCCCATATATATATATATATATATGAAGGGAGAGAGATTACTGAGACTTTTTGGATCAACCTAAATTATTTACATAATGAAGAACAATGATCTTATATAAGTGAGGAATTTTTTTTTAAATTCTGATAATGAAGAATGTGATGTGAATATTAATTAATGTAACGATTGTGTGGCTGCAATTATTTTTTAACTTTTGACATTTTTACGATTCAAAATTGAAACCATTTGCAGTATTTATATTTGAATCTGGGGTCTCATTTGTCGTAAATTCATCCAGATGGTTTTCAACTGACTCATAACAACCAACAAAAGTAATTGGTTCGACATTTAACAAAAAACGACGAGGAGGTGACATACACCCATGTGAATAATGCTGGTACAATCTGTAGAGATGACATCAGAAATTTTGACATTTCAACACTTTCAATTCTTATCCCTTTATACTACCTCCAAATTTTGTTTATTTTACATACAACACAACAATGGTGCTCTTGGTGTAATGGTTATCATGATAGGGAATTGAATCAGCAAACCCAAGTTCAAATCTTGGACAAAGCTCTGGGTGTTTCACTTTATGCTAGTAAGAAAGGTTTGTGTGGGGATTAGAATAAAAAAAAAAAAATAACAAACTCCCATGAGCCTTCACACTGGAAGAACCCTCCGAGCATGTGCGGGTAAAAGGACCCACTTCCGACCCCCAAGATAATCTCTCGGCCATTCGAACTTGACTGGGGTAAGACACAACTATAAGTCAGAAAGGAATTTCCTTGCCATGTGGTGGCTATGACACGAGAATAAAGCCTAAATCCAAAAACTACCTTTTGTCTTTGTCTCTTCCTTTTTCTTCCCTTGAATTACTTTTTTAGCACAACCACCAAATGAGATGGGGGTTAAAAGCAAACCCTAGGAACACACACCAAGAATAACCACAGCCACCTTAAAACCAAAAACATTTAAACCACTTGCAACCCCACACATGACTTCATCTGTTCTTTCAGTGGTTATAGGTAAATAGTAGGGCAGACAGGGTTCTTTAGCCGTGGCTAGGCAACCATTCTAGAAGAAAAACTTTGAATTCAAAACAGCTTTACTCTAAAAATTGACCTTGTGTTGCATTCTGCTCCTGGCAGAGGGGTGGGGTAAATTAAAAACAGAACAATGGCCTTGTGGATAAAAACATTGGGGTTATTTGCTATAAATCCAACATAAACAAAGGGGAACCACTCTTGACTGATAAATTATTTATTTATTTATTTATTGAGCTACTAGGAAAAAAGAAGACGGAGTTAGGGTTAAGGTTAGGGTTTAAGGTTGGGTTATGGTTTTAGGGTTAGTTTAATGGTAAAATAAATAAATAATTTATCAGTCAAGAGTGGTTCCCCTTTGTTTTTGTTGGACTTATAGGAAATAACCAACATTGGTTAGGTTTATGCAATCTACCTAATAATAGTGAGTTCAGTCCCTGGGTCAGGCAGTGGAAAGCATCTATGATGTGTGATTAAAAAGTATCAAGACTAAAGGTCTAAATTTAAAATTTTTTAAATTCAAATGAAGATGTCTACTCAGTGGAATAAATGATAATGTCTAGACTATTGTCTGGACGTCTAGAGAAGTTGGTACCAAATGTAAAAAATGATGAAGTCAGTCAAAAAAACTGCAAAAAAAACTTCTTGAACTCCAGATTTAGTTAAATATTGATATATTGGATCCTTTCCGTCCACTAAGGATGATGGCGTAGTCCAAAAAAAATGTATCTGCATCTGCGCATATATATGTATATACATATATATATACATATATATGTATACACACACACACATATATATATATATATATATATATATATATTATACATATATATGTATACATACATATAAACACACATATATACATATATATGTATACATACATATATATATACATATATATGTATACATACATATATACACACATATATACATATATATGTATACACACATATATACACACATATATACATATATATGTATACACACATATATACACACATATATACATATATATGTATACACACATATATACACACATATATACATATATATCTACATATATATGAATACACACATATATATACATATATATCTACATATATATGAATACAAACATATATATACATATATGTATACACACATATATACACACATATATATACATATATATGTATACACACATATATATACATATATATATATACATATGTATACACACATATATATACATATACATATGTATACACACATATATATACATATATACATATACATATATATGTATACACAGATATATATACATATATATGTATACAGACACATATACATATATATGTATACATACATATATATATACATATATATGTATACATACACATATATATGTACACACATATATATATATATACATATGTATACACACACATATATATATAACACACACATATACACACACATATATATATAACACACACATATACACACATATATATAACACGCACACACACACACACATCACACACACATATATCACACACATATATCACACACACACTCACGCATATATATCACACACACACTCACACACATATATACACACACACAGACACACACATATATACATATAAATATGAAATAAAGATTTCCTGTATTAGAAGTAAAATATAAAGTTTCCTGACCATTACCAACAACTTGAAAATCAGCACATACAAAAAAAAAAAAAAAAGAAAAAAAAACCCTCCCCCAAAAAACCACCATCTCCAAATCAAGTTTCTTTCAATTCTAGATCAAAGCAATTGGTTCCGGAAAAAATAACTTTGTGAGTACATTTTGAGGTGTAAAGTGTAACACTCCCATGGATTTGTAAGTTAAAGGGATCAGTATGTAATTCAGTTGTGTGCTATATATTGAGTAAGTGTATCAAATAAACTTCTTTAGAGTTTACACTCACTCAACTAATCAGCATCTGTCTTTTTATACTCCCGGCTCAATAGATGCATGAAGGAAATGTGAAAAGTAGAGTTCAGACTTCTCATGGGTGGGGCGCAAATCTAACAAATAAACCTCAAGTATGTGTGCACTTATATAAATGTGAGAATGGAAAATGAATCCGACAATATGAGGAAAAAATGAGTAAAGAAAGGAAATGTAGATGGATAAAAATGAATTTTATCGATATCACTTTTAATCGATATCACTTACACATGTGTTTCGGTCTGTTTATCAAAATGTATACGGATTTACGTTATTATTATTATCAAAATAATCAGATGGAGTTGAAATGATGATGATAATAATAATAGGAAAAATCGTCAAAGTCTCTCTGTATACGGAACATTTTATACATTTTTCCTATTATTATTATCATCATCATTTCAACTCCATCTGATTATTTTAATAATAATAATAACGTAAATCCATATACATTTTGATAAACAGACCGAAACACATGTGTAAGTGATATCGATTAAAAGTGATATCGATAAAATTCATTTTTATCCATCTACATTTATTTTCTTTACTCATTTTTTCCTCACTTATATAAATATGTGTGTGTGTCTGTGTGTGTAGCTTTTATTATATATTTCTACATATATATATTTACCAACCCCTCCGCACGAGCAGGATGTGACACAAGGTCAATTTCTTAAGCGGAGTTCAACAGGTTTGAATTCAGAGTTTTCCTTCTCCTAGACCAGTTGCCTAACCAAGGTTAAAGAGCCTAGTCTGCCCTACTATTTATCAATAGCTGGAGGGAGAGTAGGATTCATACCTTTCCCAAGGGTATTAGCGCTAAGTGAAATTCAATTACCACGTCCAGGATTTGAACATATAGATACATACAAGGGTGAGTCAAAAAGTAATGCCATTTTATTTTGTTAATTACCAACACAGGAACATGCATCATACATCAAAATGAAGCTGGTCCTCTGTGGATTACAGCCCTACTTCTCCACATAGTCACCATTTCTCTCAGTAGCAATGTTACACATTCAGGTAAGAACATGTATCCTACCCTGTAAAATTCTGTTGACTGTTCTTTGAGCCACTTTTTCACTACAGATTTCACTTCCATGTCACAGGAATAATGTTTGCCTCAGACTATCATCTCTTCAGACCCATGAAAGAGGGTTTGAGAGGCAAACATTATTCCAATGACAAGGAAGTGAAATCTGTAGTGAAGAAGTGGCTCAAAGAACAGTTAACAGAATTTTACAGAGCAGGGATACATACTCTTATTGGAAGGTGGAACATTGCTATTGAGAAAAATGGTGACTATGTAGAGAAGTAGGGATGTGATCCACAGAGGACCAGCTTCATTTTGATGTATGATACATGTTCCTGTGTTGGTAATTATACCTGTCCTAAACAAAATGACATTACTTTTTGACTCACCTATGTGGAGAAGTAGGATGTGATCCACAGAGGACCAGCTTCATTTTGATGTATGATACATGTTCCTGTGTTGGTAATTATACCTGTCCTAAACAAAATGACATTACTTTTTGACTCACCTATGTGGAGAAGTAGGGATGTGATCCACAGAGGACCAGCTTCATTTTGATGTATGATACATGTTCCTGTGTTGGTAATTATACCTGTCCTAAACAAAATGGCATTACTTTTTGACTCACCCTCGAATTTTACTATATGCTGTAAGCCCAATATTTTGAGTTTTGAGTGCTAAGAGTTTGATATTCCAGTCTCAGTGAAATAATATCAGATGGTAATAATAAAAGGTTTAATATAGTGATAATTAACAACCTTTCTTTTAATGGAATGAAGGAATATCAGTTTCCTGAAATTAAATTTGAATGTGTTTTGAGTTTAATTGGTTTTGTGAATTTTGGGAAATCAAGTGCAGGGTATCTAAAAATCTTGGGATGAGGGATAAATTAGAAGTGGCCAACCTTTTGCATTCCATATGTTCATTTTTCTACATATGAATTCAGAGGCAACTTATAAATCTTATGCTTCCCATTAATTATTATAAAAATATTCATATGAATCTATTTAGCATTTTTATGTAATTTATTAATTTAATGTAAAAAAAAACAAAATAAACATTATTTCCCTTAATGAGACATTTGAGTCTGATTTTAGTTTTACCAAAATTTTAATGTTTGGAATTAAATTTGTTACTGAGAATTCTTAGAATTTAATTTGTTACTGAGAATTCTTAGAATTTTGATCAGTCATTCATAATCTCATTTTGTTTTTGACTAATTTCATAGCTGGAAAATAATTGTCCACAAATGTATGTTGTTCCAAAAT